>OY757018.1:22335863-22818464 GCA_963580285.1 Lucinisca nassula
TCGCGATTAAGACAAATAATTTGTTCAGTCCGCATGAAGGCCTCCTAACTCATCAGTGCAACATCTCCGTGAACACAAATAATCAAAGAACCACAGAGGTGATACAACGGTGAGGACTCTACAGCAAAAAACCACTGAAATGCTGGGCAAAAGAAAACCAACAATTAGACTCAGATGGGCCCGACCAGAGACAGAGCCTCCTTACCTTCTGTGATGAACATTGCCTCTGACATGTGACCTGAGTGAGGTTTGAACCACAGCGGTGAGAGACCTGATGATTAATGGAGTGCTCACATCCACTAGGCCACAGAGGCCCATAGGTCCTGGATATTGTCAAGATGATCATTCTGAATAAATTTGATGATGGCTGGACCAAAATTGTTGCCTCTAGAGTGTTAACAAGTTTTTTTGTATGATTTGACCCACTCACCTACCTTTTGACCCAACATGACAAATATTCGAACATGACCAAGATATTGTCATGGTGATACAGGCCTCCGTGGCCTAGTGGTTAAGAGCGCTGACTCTTGGTCATTAGGTCTCTCACCGCTGTGGTTCGAGCCTCGCTCGGGTCACATGTGAGACGCCAAGTTCTGCAACGGAAGGTCAGGTGGTTTTTCTACGGGTACCCCGGTTTTCGCCCACCTCTGATCAACGATCGGCTCAACATGAGTGAAATAATCTTGAAAGGGCCGTAAACCAAACCAAAGAAAAAAATTGTCATGGTGATCATTCTGAGCAAGTTTGATAATGATAGGAAAAAAAAAACTATGACCTCCAGAGTGTTAACAAAGTTTTTCTATGATTTGATCTACTGACATACTTTTCAACCCACATGACCCATATTCACCAGAGGTCAAAAAGTAGAATTTTGGGTCCTTTTATTTTGACATAATTGTCACAGCACAGGGATATGCAACGGCGCGCCATCGACATTGTTTTTGTTTTATGGTCCTTTCAAGATTACTTTGAGACGATCATTAATCAGAGGTGAAATCCTCCTTACTTTCCACTGCAGAACATTGCCTCTAACATGTGACCCGAGTGAGGTTTGAACCACAGCGGTGAGAGACCTGATGATTAAAAGAGCGCTCACATCTACCAGGCCCCGCAGGCCCATAGGTCCTCTAAGTTTTTGACCCTACTGATTAAATGTCAGATTAATTACCTTTGGCCCAGTCACTATTGCTATTGGGAGTGCAGGGCACTTGACATTAAGCTAACACACCCATATCATCACGAAAACACGCCTTATAAGAATCTTATATGGGTATGACGGGTGGATGGAAAAATCCGTCCCGAGGGTCACTGTCTGGCATCACAAGGCTTGCCGAGTGATGCCGGACAGTGATCCCGAGGGACAGATTTTTCTATCCATCCCTCACGCCCATATAGGATTCTTTTTCTTGCATACCTTCCATTTCTTAGCTCGGATTTTTAATGCTGTAGTCACTTTGGTTACCAACGCCCGCCATTTTGTGATGACACTACAGGAATGTTTAGTGATGTTACGTAACTTGCTGTGACGTCAACCTCAACGACAGTGCATATGAGGTCGTATGCAACCAGCGCATTTATCAAATACGGGAGAATATTCGATTTGGGTAAGAACAATAGGGTTAGAATAGAATTTCTATCCCAAGTTAAATTAAACTCTGGATTTCCTATCTGGTGTGCAAGAAATATAATTCTGAACCCCTTCAACCCCACTTTTATATAGAAAAACTGGGGTTAATAGGGGGAAATCTTATTTTTCTTATTTCTGCTCTAAAATATAGATTGTGGGTACTCGTTAGAACCGCCTAGATGAGGCGGTTCTAACGTGTTCCCGCAATCTGTATTTTGGGCAGAAATAAGAAAAATATCAAATATTTTCGTCTTAATTTTTTTCAGCATTAAAGTGTACAATATATTTGTATAGGCATGTTTTTGAAATGTGCTGAAATGTCACAACTAGCATTTTTCAGATAAAAATTCTTGTATTTTTCTTATAATTTCTGGTCCAAACATAGATTGTGGGTGTTCGTTAGAACTGCCTAATTGAGTACCTAAAATCTGTTTACTTGAGTTTTCTCTACAAAATGTGGGGTTAACAAAGGTGTTCGAAAACTGATAAACTGGTAGGAAAGTCAAGCCTGCCCAGGAAAAGTGGTGCCAGTGGGACCATCCCTAACCTAGCTGCTCCTTTGGACGAAAGTGCTTGAGATGTCATTTCACCTCAATGTTTGGTCAAGTCCTACAAATGGAAGCGGCATCTCTAAAATGTCCTGGACAGGATGGAAAGTGCTTGAGATGTCATTTCACCACAATGTTTGGTAAAAGTCCTACCAATGGAAGCGTCCTCTCCAAACTGTCCTGGATACAGTTGAAAGTGATGCAAATCCTCAACACAAACATTAACAAGAGGGCCATGATGGCCCTGGATCGCTCACCTGATCCATAGAGTAACAAGTGGGCCTCGGGGAGGGCCATTATTGACCCCAGGGCTATAATGTGCATAATGTTGAGGAGGTCTTAAAAGGTGAAGCTTCATGCCAAATATAAACAAAGGCTATAATTTGAACAATCTTGGCAAAGGTGCTAGATGAAGCTACACACCAAATATCAAAGACCTGGGCCTTGCAGTTTCAGAGAAGAAGAGTTTTTAAAAGATATTCCCTACATAAGCCTATGTTAAACCAAATGGCCCCGGGGTGGGGGCATTTTTGGCCTCAGGGCTATAATTAAAACAATCTTGATAGAGGTCCACTAGATGAAGCTTCACTACAAATATTAAAGACCTGGGCCTTGCTGTTTCAGAGAAGAAGATTTTCAAAGACTATCTCTATATAAGTGTATGTAAAACCAAAGGGCCCCAGGGTGGGGCATTTGTGGCCTGAGGGCTATAATTTGAACAATCTTGGTAGAGGTCCACTAGATGAAGCTCCATACCAAATACCAAAGACATGGGCCTTGCATTTCAGAGAAGATTTCTAAAGATTTCCCTTTATAAGTCTATGTAAAACCAAAGGGTCACGGGGCGGGGGCATTTTTGGTCCTAGGCTATAATTTGAACAATCTGATAGAGGTCCACTAGATGAAATTTCACACCAAATGTCAAAGACCTAGGCCTTATGGTTTCACAGAAGATTTTTAAAGATTTTCCCTATATAAGTCTATGTAAAACCAAAGGGCCCCAAGGCGGGGTCATTTTTTGTTTCAGGGCTATAATTTGAACAACTTGGTAGAGGTCCACTAGATGAAGCTTCATACCACATATCAAAGACCTAGGCCTTGTGGTTTCAGAGAAGAAGATTTTTCAAGATTTTCCCTATATAAGACTATGTAAAATCAAAAGGCCCGGAGCGGGGGCATTTTTGGCCCCAGGGCTATAATTTGAATAATCTTGGTAGAGGTCCACAAGATGAAGCTTCATACCAAATATCAAAGAAACCTTGCGGTTTCAGAGAAGAAGATTTTCAAAGATTTTCCCTATATAAGCTTATGTAAAACGAAAGGGCCAGGGGGGGTGGGGGGGGGGCATTTTTGGCCCCAGCACTATAATTTGAACAATCTTGGTAGGGGTCCACTAGATGAAGCTTCACACCAAATAGCAAAGACCTGGGCCTTGCGATTTCAGAGAAGAAGATTTTAAAGATTTTCCTAAATAAACCAATGTGAAACCAAAGGGCCCTAGGGCGGGGGCATTTTTTGCCCCAGCACTATAATTTGAACATCATGGTAGGGGTCCACTAGATGAAGCTTCACACCAAATATCAAAGACCTGGGCCTTGCGGTTTCAGAAAAGAAGATTTTTAAAGATATTCCCTATATAATCCTATGTAAAACCAAAGGAATCCGGGGTTGGGGCATCTTTTTTCGCCCCAGCACTATAATTTGAACAATCTTGGTAGAGGTCCACTAGATGAAGCTTCATACCAAATATCAAAGACCTGGGCCTTGTGGTTTCAGAGTAGAAGATTTTTTAAGTTTTCATTAAAAAAAAATCTATTTTTGGCCTCTGCGACCTTGATATGCAGCGGACCGGAACCATTTGAACAACTTTGAAAGGGGACTACCTAAGGATCATTCCTGTGAAGTTTGGTCAAAATCCAATCAGTGGTTTAGGAGGAGATGTCGTTTGAAGAAATAGTTTACGCACGCACAGATGCATGACGGTCAAAAAGTGATCCCAAAAGCTCACCTCGTCACATAGTGACGGTGAGCTGAAAACAGGGGTGTTCATTACATTGGCTTGTTAAGGTTTGTCAAAGTAACTACATGCAGATGATAAAAAGTAACACAGGGCTTAGGTACAAGGTAGACCTTTTAATAAGGCAATCAAGCAAACGAGTCATATTTAGATATGATAACAATAAAAATTATACCTTTTGAGCCAGGGCATGACAAAACCTATAATAAAGACTGTGCGACCAGGGAAGACTCAGATCATCCTGCACATCCGTGCAGTCTGATCAGGGTCTTTGCTTATAGCATGGGCCTTCCTTAACCTATGGCTACCCAAAGGAAGATTAGCTTAAATTCTTGCCATACTGAATGGATATGCCGGCTGATCCTACTCTTTTCTGTTCGCACAGATCTTATTGCAGGTTTTTTGTCATGCGCTGCCGCTTTTATTATCGTTCCCTCAGCTTACATAGTCAAATGATCTCCAAAGACTGTTTATTCGTGGCTTCATATAGACAGAAGTAATGGGGAGATTTTCACTGTGATAAAACATCCCTGTGAAGCAGTGCATTCATCCTACAAAACATCTATTTTTCTGATAAAAATTTGTGATATGTTTCTTATCGGTAGGTATAATATGCGAAATCAGTTGATTTCGCGAAATCAGCCCGATTTAGCGAAATCAACTCATAAAATCAACATTTTTAAAAACAGGCAAATTTTCTTATTGCATATTATCTAGAATGTTATTATACATTTATGAGCCAAGTTTCATGAGAAAATTTGAATATTTAGTATGTATTTGATCGGAAATTATATTCTGCGACTTAATTTCGCTGGTAATCACATGTGCGAAATCAACTCATTTTAGCGAAATCAATGTATAAAATACCATTTTCCCAAAACTGAATAAAACATATTGGTGCATATTATTAAGAATGTTGTTAATCATTTATGAGCCAAGTTTCATGGTGAAATTTGAATATTCAGTATGTTTTTGAGAGGAAAATCTATTCTGCCACTTGATTTCGCTGGCAATCGCATGTACGAAATCAACTCATTTTAGCGAAATCAATGTATAAAATACCTTTTTTCCCCAAAACTGATTAAAACAATTGTGTGCATATTATTAAAAATATTGTTAATCATTTGTGAGTCAAGTTTCATGATGGAATTTGAACATTTAGTAGGTTTATATAGGAAAATGAATTCTGCTTGCAGTCTCATGTGCGAAATCTACTCATTTTAGCGAAATCAATGTATAATAAAATAACCTTTTCCCCCCAAATCAACTAAAACGTTTTTATACATGTGTATTAACCTATTCAGTACCGGAAACCCCCTAGTGGGGTAGTTGGCAAACAGTGCAGGTCCAGATCAGACGCCGCATCAGAACGCGGCGTCTGATCAGGGCCTACACTGTTTGTCAAAAAATAGAAGAAAACACAGCCTGACACCCCTAAATTTTGAAATGGACTCCTGTTATATATTATGAGGAAGATTCCATTTGATACAAAAAAGGGTTAAGAATGTTGTTCTACATTTATGAGCCACCGTTTTATGAGAAAAAATTGATGTTGAGTTCTAGCTTTTGTTTCGGGCGTTATATCACCAAAACAAACAAGAAGCAGAGATAAAGGAAAATATCAATAGAAAGACCGGGCGATACATCACCAAAACACGCCTGTATAATTTCGATCCCTTCAAACCCCATTTGTATACAGAAAAAGTGGGGCTTACAGGGCTGTAAATT
Source organism: Lucinisca nassula (assembly GCA_963580285.1). Classification (NCBI taxonomy): domain Eukaryota; kingdom Metazoa; phylum Mollusca; class Bivalvia; order Lucinida; family Lucinidae; genus Lucinisca; species Lucinisca nassula. The sequence goes on from OY757018.1 coordinate 22,341,784, forward strand.
ATTTTTTCTAGTTTTTGCTCAAAACATAGAATATGACTCGTTAGAACGGCCTCACTGGTCCAGTCAGAAGGAATACCCACAATCTATGTTTAGAGCACAAATATGAAGCATATCGGAATTGTTCGCCAGAAAATTTTCATTTGTTAGGTGGCAAAATGTTCAATATAATTGAATCTGCATATTTCCGTGTTATTTATCACGGATGCGTTATCAAATTGTTGTTTTTATCATTATTATTATTATTTCTAATAAGAAATGCATTAAATAAGCACCAATTTGACGGGTGCATCGTCGGACAGACAGACGGACGAACTGACTGACTGACGAATGGACGGACGGCTAGATAGATAGATGGACTGATAGACAGGAGTGAATAAACAGTGTGTTTGTTATTCACACAATCACAGGTTATAACGTGTGAAAGTCAGTAAACCGCAGTTTGATTAATTTACTTGGCGAGTGTTCGTTAATCTCTTTACCTGCTGTGTGAAGTACAGAAAGATGTCTTTAAAATTTAATTATGATTACTCGCTTTGATGATTCTAGCAAATACCCATAATGCACTGTTACAACCGCCTCATCGAGGCTGTTCTAACGAGTACCCACAACCTATGCCTTGAAGCAGATTTATGATAAATAATACTGTAATTATCAAAATCGTTTATTTTAAAACAAAACACACACTCTTTGGAATGAATTATGGAAGCAGACGATTTGGCCAGCGGACGATTTGGCCCGGACGATTTGGCCTAGGACAATTCGGCCTAGGACAATTTGGCCAGCCAAAAATATTGGGTAGGACAATTTGGCCAGATTAATATAATGACTAGTTTAAACTGAAAATTTAATGTTTTAGGTTTGTTTTAATATACAGTAATGTTTGACTATGTGAAAGGAACAGTTTAAAGGAGATTTTAAACAATTAGATTTTTTTCATTGTTGTTTTTAAACTTTTGTAATTTTTTGCCCAAGATATTCTTTATGTGCAAATTAAATAAAAATGCTAAACTATAATCCCCCAAACACAAAAATACAATAAAATAAATAAAATAATAAACAAATAAATAAACTTTTTTTGGTGTTGTTTAAATTGGCTGGAAAACAAGATTAATTACATGTTTTTGTATTCATGGTTAATTGGCTAACTGAATTGCTGACTGGTCTTAGTTCCTTGCTTTCTTAATTAGCTATTCCACACTTATTTTGTTTGTGTATGCATTGTGATTTTAGTTAAATTTGTTGGAATACTAGATTAATTGGCATGTTTTCTTGCATGCATGGTTAATCGGCTGATTGATTTTTTGACTGGTCTAACGAGTACCCACAACCTATGTCTTGGAGCAGAAATAAGAAAAATAATGTATACCCTCATAAACCATAATTTTCTCTATATAAAGTTCATTTTACGGACTTGTTCACATGATGCCTGCCTGGTTCAAGAATGTGCACCACACTGGTTAACCAATTGCACTTAGGGAAACTGATCTGCTCAATATGACCTCAATAGTGTTGACTTGGCTCAAATACTATAAATATGCAGAAAATATGTAATGATGTGTGATAAAAATATTTTGTCAAATTAAGAAACTGCTCAAACTATGCAATTTCCTCTTATGTCAACATTTGGTTTTCACTCATCAAAGCCAAGAAATGACAGATACATGTAAAATCACTGAAAAAAAAAGAAATATTTGATGAAAATATGAAACCAAATGAAGCAAAAAAAATGCTAATGAAATGATTGATAGAATAAGAACTGGCAAAACAGCTAGGAGAAATCAGTTTGGCCAAATTGTCCTACCCCGTATTTTTGGCTGGCCAAATTGTCCTAGGCCAAATTGTCCTAGGCCAAATCGTCCGGGCCAAATCGTCCGCTGGCCAAATTGTCCGCCCACCCTTTGGAATAGACCCGGCAAAGGCTGTTAAGACCGCATGTCGCAGTTTAAGCATACCTCCTTCTCTCACACCTGGATGCACCAAATCTCTGTTATAATGTTGCGGGAAAAATGAGGCGTTTGCCCGTGTCAACGTAGTCTCCCTTTAAACTCCTTTTAAGTTTCTCATTAACAGATTTCCTAATCTTGAACTGAAATGCCGGCCGTGTGATGAGTTCTACCTCGCGCGACGATACTAGAAACGAACACTCTTTCCACTCCACACATTTTTAGCTCCAAAACAATATTCTTAAGTCTGCCGAAAATTTCCCCCGGGGTACACGACGCCTTTATATCATTTCCACCTAGTATGATGAAAACATACCTGAAAATAAACGATATCAAAACTGAAAGAAGATGTCAAAATAGAACAATAACGCTGACTCAACGTTGATTCAATCGTCATAACAAACGTTGTTTCGACGTTGAATTAAGACATGGATCAGCTATAGGAGTTTTTTCTGAGTGATAGACCACTGTTTGGAGGTCAGTTGTAAAGTAGCGCGATTGATTTGTCTACCTACAACTTATCGACACGTAATGAACAGAATGCAAACCCCACGTTATATATATATAGCAGTGATTACAACTTATCAACAAGTCCATGTAATGAACAGAATGCAAATCCCATAATACATACCTTTGTATTGAGCAGATATATCTAAGAAACAAGAAAAATAGTGTTTGCTAAAAGTTCAGTAATCTTCCAATTAAATTTTGATGAAAATACAATCAATTTAACCAATTTAGTATCAGAAATCCCTAAAGGGGTACCGTGGCAAACAGTGCAGGCCCAGATAATTCTGCGGCGTCTGACCAGGGCCTACATTGTTTGCTAAAAGTTCAGACATTTTCCAATAAAATTTTGATGAAACCCCGAAATTTAGTATCAGAAACCCCGAAAGGTTTACCGTGGCAAACAGTGCAGGCCCAGATCAGACGCCGCAGCAGAATGCGGCGTCTGATCAGGGCCTACATTGTTTGCTAAACGTTCAGTCATTTTCCAATTAAATTTTGATGAAAATACAATCAATTTAACAAATTTAGTATCAGAAACCCCGAAAGGGGTACCGTGGCAAACAGTGCAGGCCCAAATCAGAATGCGGCGTCTGATCAGGGCCTACATTGTTTGCTAAAAGTTCAGTCAATTTAACCAATTTAGTATCAGAAATCCCTAGAGGGGTACCGTGGCAGACATTGCAGGCCCAGATCAGACGCCACAGAATGCGGTGTCTGATCAGGGCCTACATTGTTTGCTAAAAGTTCAGTCATTTTCCAATTAAATTTTGATGAAAATACAATCTGACATCTCTAAAGGGGTACCGTGGCAAACAGTGCAGTCCCAGATAAGACGCCGCAGAATGCGGCGTCTGATCAGGGCCTACATTGTTTGCTAAAAGTTCAGTCATTTTCCAATTAAATTTTGATGAAAATACAATCTGACATCTCAAAAGGGGTACCGTGGCAAACAGTGCAGTCCCAGATCAGATGCCGCAGAATGCAGAATGCGGCGTCTGATCAGTTTGCTAAAAGTTCAATCATTTTCCAAATAAATTTTGATGAAAATACAATCTGACACCCCTAAAGGGGTACCGTGGCAAACAGTGCAGTCCCAGATCAGACGCCGCAGAATGCCTAAATTTTGAAAAGAATTCCTGCTATTTATAAGGAGTAAGATTCCATTTGGTACAGAAAGGGTTAATGGAGTCAAATTATGTGTTGTCGAGATGAATAACTTTTGGGAAATATTTATTTTGTACATTGATTTTGCTAAAATGAGTTGATTTCGCACATGTGATTTCCAGCGAAATCAAGTGGCAGAATAGATTTTCCTCCCAAAAATAAAACTTACTAAACATTTAAATTTCATCATGAAACTTGCCTCATAAAAGTTTAACAACATTATTAATAATATGCACAAATATGTTTTATTCAGTTTTGGGAAATATTTATTTTATACATTGATTTCGCTAAAATGAGTTGATTTCGCACATGTGATTTCCAGCGAAATCAAGTGGCAGAATAGATTTTCCTCCCCAAAATAAAACTTACTAAACATTTAAATTTCATCATGAAACTTGCCTCATAAATGTTTAACAACATTATTAATAATATGCACAAATATGTTTTATTCAGTTTTGGGAAATATTTATTTTATACATTGATTTCGCTAAAATGAGTTGATTTCGCACATGTGATTACCAGCGAAATCAAGTGGTTGAATAGAATTTCCGATCAAATACATACTAAATAATCAAATTTTCTCATGAAACTTGGTTCATAAATGTATAATAACATTCTAGATAATATGCAATAAGAATTATTTGCCTATTTTTAAAAATGTTGATTTTATGAGTTGATTTCGCTAAACCGGGCGGATTTCGCGAAATCAACTTGATTTCGCATATTATACCTACCCGTTTCTTATTAATACTCCAAACATAGATTGTGGGTGCTCGATAGAACTGCCCCCACAATCTACATACTGGTGCCCAAATAAGAATGCTAATAAATACCCCTATTAAAAAGAAGTAGCCCAAACAAGAACGCTAATGGATACCCCTATTAAATGGGCCCCGTCAAGTGATTTTGGTACTTATCGCCTAAGGGAGCAGCGAAGGTTCAGGCGAGCCTGTGCATCCACGCAGTCTCGCCAGAGCCTTCGCTGCTCGCTCATACAAGCAGTGAATCAAGAGGAACCTTCAGACAGAAAGCCATATACCTGGCCCCTCTAAATGGCTGGGCATGCGCAGTTAAAAGTTGTCATGACGGAATGCTTAAAGACACAAATTCGCTTGTCGGGGCTCAAATAAAAGTGAAGGCAATGATCAGGAATCGATACAATTACATGTACCTCAATCCTGCAATCAAAGACAACAAAGGGAAAGAAACACAAACACAATTCTCTATATACGTAAAGTTGGCTTTAGAGAGGTGTTCCTTACGCAAACTTGTTAACCTTGTGCAGGTTAAATTTTCTCCCTATAAAAATGTATGTTATTGGTACTAGTTAGAAACACCAGCAACTTTTGTCTCTAATGCCTATATAATTTTGACCCCATTTAACCCCAATTTTATGCAGTAGAACTGGGGTTTAAAGGGGTATACATTATTTTTCCTATTTCTGCTCTGAGGTGGTTCAAACAAGTTACCACAATCCACGCTAGCTATGTTTTTGAGCACAAATATGAAAAATATCAGAATTTTAATCTATAATTTTCATTTTTTTGTATAAGGTAAAATTTTCAATATATTTGAATGGACGTGTTTTCGTAATGAAATAAGGAAAATTATCACATAAGTATCCTTGTAACCCCTCCATTATCTGGAGCTGCAACATAGCAAAAGATAAGGTTTGTATTTTGTAATATATGAACGATAGTTTTTGTCAATTCCCGATAAAAACCTATGTTGTGGGTACTCATTAGAACAGCCTCGGCGAGGCGGTTCTAATGAGTACCCACAACATAGGTTTATATGGAGAAATAAAGAAAACTATCTTTCAATTATTACAAAATACGAGCCTTATCTGTTGCTATGTTGTAACCGTATTTGTCAATTCTCGATATAAACCTATGTTCTGGGTACTCATTAGACCACCTCATCCGATAAAAAACCTATGTTGTGGGTACTCATTAGAACTGCCTCCCCGAGCCAGTTCTAATGAGTACCCACAACATAGGTTTATATGGAGAAATAAGGAAAACTATCCTTCAACTTTCACAAAATACGAACCTCATCAGTTGCTATGTTGTAACCGTATTGACCCTTAATATTCAAACACCTCAACACTCCTTACCTTACTGGTTCTAAAATTTGAACAGACCCAATTTGCTACCAAATGATGCATCTAAAAATAGCTGGGTGAGTGGCAAACAGTGTAGACCATGATGAGATGCCATGTTCTATGGCATCTTATCTGGTTTTACACTGTTTGCTAAGGCCTTTCTGTCCGAATACATATGGTAAATATAGAATGCCCTTCTGGATGTATCACCAATTAGTTATTTTGATTCCAATGCAGCCATGTCATTAACCCATAAAGTGCCAATCACGACAGTTGTTGTCTGCTTTGTCATCTGCCGGTTACTTTAAAAGTCATTTTTGCCAACAGTGTGGACCCAGATCAGACTGCTCCTAGAGGAGCAGTCTGATATGGGTCCACACGGTTTACCTGTAGGCAAAATACTTTTTAAAATGTTCCAAAACCAAAAAGGACCAGCAGACGACATAAGCAGACAGCATTTTCAGAAGGGTTAAAACATAATATTTACAAGATAAAATGGAAATAATAAAATGCACTTTTGAAACGTTTACAATGTTTTATGCTCATTTTCCAGACAATGGGCTCTGGTCAGTTGTTGCTGAGATATGAACTTTTCTAAAGTTTGTTGTATATTTCTGTGTGAGTATGACCTAATCTTTGACCCCTTAGCCCCACCTCTGAACCTGACCCTGGGGACTGAGGCTACTGAATAGAATTTTACCCTTTTAAATGGTCAAAACCAAATATTTATGGTAAGGGTTCTGGCCAGAAGCTGCTATGATATGTACTGTTAAAAGAATGTTTTATTTAAAGGTGCATTATTGAGCTATCTGGAAAAAATGCTTCCAAAAATAAAATACATATAGCCGGTATTTTTTCTTTAAAACAATACAAATGAATGCATTTTATGCAAAAATGCGAACACTTATGATGACAGGTAAACGAGTTTGAGAGGGATTTCTTAACTAGGTTTCGCACACTAGTTAGATCTATTTTTAGTATGTGACAAAAATAGAATCCCCATATATGACGTTATGCGACGTTTATTTTTGGCCTTGTTTGCTTAGGCCATGCCTGAATCGGAAAAAATATGACGCTGAATACCATGCCATAAGTAACGACACTCAGACACGATACTGTCGCCATGTATGTGTAAAGTGACAGATTTATTTTTAGAACAGAAATTCCGAACACATGTTCAGAGCTAAGGGTAAATACAAAGTTCTGAAGCTGTATTTGGCTCCAAAAGTGTACACATGACAAAGGAGTATGCATTGAAGATAAAAACCAGAAAAAAAATTTTGAGACCTGGTAGCTCAATAATGCACCTTTTAAACTTTTAAATGCTAGTTGTCTGATTTTGCTCCATACAAGCCCCATGGACGACTGGCGTTATGAAATAAAAGTTTAGTCAGTTTTAAGAGGCATGAACTTTTAAAAAGTTTATTGTAAATCTTTAAAGTGAGTGTGACCTAATCTTTGACCCCTAAGCCCCACCTCAGGACCTGACCCTGGGGACTATGCTACTGAATAGAAGTTTACCCTTTTAAATGGTCAAATCCAAATATTTATGTTAAGGGTTCTAGCCAGAAGCTGCTGTGATATGTACAGTAAAACCACCTGTTTTAAGCAAGCAACCTGTTTTAAGCAAGCATACATTTGGTTCGTTCCCAAATTTGGCAAATGCATTAAATTTCACCTGTATTAAGCAAGCACCTGTCTTAAACAAGCACATTTTGGTTATCCTTTAGGTGCTTGCTTATTACAGGTTGGACAGTACTGTTACAAGAGTAAATTGTTTTATTTAAAATTTTTAAAAGCTAGTGATCTGATTTTGACCCCTATGAGCCCCAGGGACGACTGGTGTTATGGAATAAAAGTTTTAGTCAGTTTTAAGAGGCATGAACTTTTAAAAAGTTTATTGTAAAGTCTTTAAAGTGAGTGTTACCTAGTTTTTGTCCCCTAAGCCCTATCCCTGGGCCTGACCCTGGGGACAGATGTTACGGTATAAAAGTATTCTCTTTAAAATGGTTATATTCTAAATACAGGTAGTAAAGGATAAGGAAAGGTGACTGTTGATATATGAACTTTTAAAAACATTGTTGTAAACTTGTGTGGCCTAATTCATGACACATAAGCACCCCCCCCCCCACCCCCACAAGGCCTGATCCTGGGTTGGAGTTAGGGAACAGAGATTTACTTTATTATATGACTAACCCATTGCATGCGGGAAACCCCTAAAGGGGTACATTGGCAAACAATGTAGAACCAGGGTACATTGGCAAACAGTGCAGAACCAGATCAGACACAGCATTCTGCGGCATCTGATCAGGGCCTGCACTATTTGCTATTAAAGAGAATTTTCCGTCAAAATAGAATAAAAATGAAAAAATAGGCCTGGCACCCCTTATATGGGCCCCGTCAAGCGATTTTGGTACTTATCGCCTATGCGAGCAGCGAAGGTTCAGGCGAGCCTGCGCATCCGTGCAGTCTCGCCAGAACCTTCGCGGCTCGCTCATACAAGCAGGGAATCAAGAGGAACCTTCAGACAGAAAGCGATATCCCTGGCCCCTCTGAATGGCTGGACATGCGCAGTTAAAATTTGTCATGACGGAATGCTCGAAGATACAAATTCGCTTGGCGGGGCTCATATAACAAATGGACTTGTCCAACATGTAGCAATGGAAGAGTCCACATGTATACAAAATGGGTTAAATGACAAATATGAAACAGTTCTGGCCGGTGGTTGCTGCGATATGAACTTTTAAACATTGCTGTAAAACTTCAACTGGTTGTAATCTAATTTTTGACACCTTAGCCCCACCCCATGGCCTTACCCTAGTGTCTGGGGTTATGAAATAAAAGTTAACCTGATTAAACGATTATATTCCAAAAACAAAAACGGTTCTGGGCAGTGTTCGATGAGATTTGAACTTTCAAAACACTTTGATGAAAAACTCTGTGGTGAGTGTGGCCTTATTCATGACCCCTATAATGCCCCATCCTAGGGGGTGTTATGGAATCAAAGTTTACAAGTTCTGTAGCATCTGATCAGGGCCTGTTTGCCAATGATCCATTTTGGGGTTTCCAATATAAAATGAGTTAACAATAATGATCATTAACAATTATTTATGTGCAAAAAAAAAAAAAAAAAAAATATATATATATATATATATATATAGTAAAATTCCGCTATTAAGACCACCTAAAATTAAGACTAAATCTGTTTTAAAAAGATTGTTGAGAAGATTTTGAGATATTCTTTCTTTGTGTTTTCTACACCCAGTGTCTCCTAATAAGAGACCACCTTTGGGACTGTTCAAAAGTGGTCTTAAGACCACTTTTGAGCAGTCCCAAAGGGACCACCACCTTTGGGACTGTTCAAAAGTGGTCTTAAGACCACTTTTGAACAGTCCCAAAGATGGTCTTAATATAGGAATTTTATGGTATATTTATTCTAATTTTGTTGTTATGATTGATTGTGGAGAAATAATTTGTGGGTATTCTATATGGAACCCGGGAAGGGACATGATTCTTTTTTATTTTATAAGTTGTCTGCACAAGATAATTTCTTAGAACACTTGTGAATTATTTCTCCATAATTGATTAAAAAAAACCCAAACAAATAAACTTTACATTATCATGATTTAAAGTGAACATTCAAAACTAGATAATACATGTAGTCATGTCTTGAAATGATTTATGTGAAAAAATATATATTTTATCATGATTGAAACTTTGATCCACACTCTCTCTTATATGTTAAACAATTACCATTATGATAATACACCCATGCGACATAGTGTATTTTTTCACATCTCTAAAATGGCTACTGTTTTTATGAAAATCTGTGACATTTTTCTTATTTTCTCTGCAAACATAGGTTGTTGGTGCTTGTTAGAACTGCTTCAATGAGGCAGTTCTAACGAGTACCCACAACCTATGTCTTGGAGCAGAAATAAGAAAAATAATATATACCCCTGTAAACGCCAGTTTTCTCTATATAAAGTGGGGTTTAGTGGTGTATTTATTTCAGAGACTTGTTCACATGATACCATTACGCAAACACACCTATACAAATACATTGCCACCTTTATCGCCGAAAAAAAATGACGAAAAATTGTGATATTTTTCTTATTTCTGCTCAAAATATAGATTCTGGGCACTCATTAGAACCGCCTCATCGAGGCAGTTCTAACAAGTACCGACAATCTATATTTTAGAGCAGAAATAAGAAAAATAAGGTATACCCCCAGAAACCCCAGTTTTACTATATAAAAGTGGGGTTCAAGGGGGTCAAAATTATATAGGCGTGTTTTCGTGATGCAATAGCTAATTTCGTTTTATCAATGAGCAACAGGTAACCACCACTTCTCAATGGATAAGAGCCATATTTCTAAATTATTTACGTGCAAACAAATATATACATGTATTTATCATAATAGAAAAATCTGTGAGCCACACTATCTCAACAACAATAACAACACTATCTATTATATGTTAAAATAAAATTATAATGCCTATCATTTTTAAAAAAAACTATAAAGAACAGGTCCCCTCCATTTCATAATGGATAAGAGTCATGTTTCTACATCATTTTCTTATTTTCAAATTTTAAGTGAGAAAAATGACACCCGAGTTTATGAAACTTTTTTTCCATGCAGCATCTCTGCTTATCGTGACCAGATTAGAAGCTGGAATTTTCATCATGAAAACATGCCTATATAATTTTGACCCCCTTGAACCCCACCCTCATACAGTAAAACGGGGGGCTTACAGGGGTAAATTTTATTTTTCTTATTTCGGCTGGAACACCTTTGGGACCATGAAAATTTGTTCGAGACAGCGCTAGTTTGAGCCACAGATGGGTTCTATAGGTGCCATACCAGGAGGCATAATGGAGATAATTGTATGTTTTGTTTGAATGTATTGGAGTTTAACGGCCCAATCAACACTATTTAGGTCATTTTTGAGCCGATCATTTCACCTATCCACACTTTTCCTGGGCAGGATTATACGTAAGGGGTTAACCAGTACAGTGCACATTCTTTTGCCAGAAACTGACAACTGCCCTTCTTGAATCAGCAGAATGGAGAGAATGACCATAGAAAAGATTTCATGATCAATCTCCACAAAAGAATGTTGCCGACCTCGGTAGGAATTGAACCCGCATCCTCCTGATCACCAGTCAGATGTGCATCCAACTGAGCTACCGTGGCAGGTATGAACATAATTGTGGGATATCTTTGCAATGTTGTTTTTTAATAAATGTATGCTGTGTGTAGTCATTAGAATCGCCTCATCGAGGCGATTCTAATGAGTACACACAGAATACATTTGCAATGTATGCTGTGTGTACTCATTAGTATCACCTCATCGAGGCGATTCTAATGAGTACACACAGAATACATTTGCAAGATAAAAGAAAAAACTCTCCCTGAATTATGTCTATTTTGTATTAGTAGGAATTCCCTGCAGACTCAAGGCCGGCTTCGACTCAATTATGGTAAACGAGCCAACAGAGTTCGAGCCATTGTTCTACTGTATGTTTTTTCTGGAGTTAAATTGCCCAGTCAACACTATTTAGGTCATATCAAGCAGGTCAGTTTATCTAACTTGGCTACCTTGCCCCGGCCCATGGGGCTAGGAGAGATAGATTGGGCTGCATGATGCTTCCAGGCAGAGCTGAATCTGACCACACGAGTACTGGTAAACCGCTTAGAAGGGCTCAGCCTGCCCAGGTAAAGCATTGTGAGTCAGTTCGTCCAATGCATATAAGCCTTCTGGTTTCATTGGGTGGCATGGCTTAAGATGTCATTTCACCTCAATGTTGGGTAAAAGTCCCACAAAATTGGAAGCAACGTCTCCAAAATGACCTAAATAGTGTTGAGGACGATAAACCCCAATTCAAACAAACAAAAACCTCCTTGGCTATTAACCAGTTCAGAGCACTTTATTTCACTAGAAACTGACAACTGCCCTTCTTGAATCAGCAGAAAGGAGAGAATGACTGTAGAAAAGATTTCATGATCAATCTCCAGATTTCATGATCAATCTCCACGAAAGAATGTTGCCGGCCTCGGTAGGAATCGAACCCGCATCCTCCTGATCACCAGTCAGATGTGCATCCAACTGAGCTACCGAGGCAGGTATGAACATAATTGTGCGATATCTTTGCGATGTTGTTTTATAATAAATGTATGCTGTGTGTACTCATCAGAATCACCTCATCGAGGCGATTCTAATGAGTACACACAGAATACATTTGCAAGATAAAAGAAGAAACTCTCCCTGAATTCTCCCTGAATTATGTCTATTTCGTATGATTCCATGACATTTGCTCACAAGACAATTGCCCACAAGACAGTTGCTCACAAGACAATTGCTCACAAGACAATTGCCCACAACCTTAATGGAAAATAGGACAATTGCTCACAACACTATTTTTTCATTATTTTATTTTTATTTTTGAAAGTCTTTTATTTATATTTTCTATAGTTTATGGGAACCATTTTTTCTGAGAGTATTATGTAACAGTCAATTAGCTAGATTTCAACTAAAACACCAGTAGTTCGATGAAATGATAGCCAACCTATCACTTAACTATAATGAGCAGTAGTCAGCTTAAATTATCAATATTATATATTAAGCAGTTTGCTATTGATTGATTGATTAGAGGTTTAATGTCCCCGTCAGCACTATATAGGTTTTGTTTGTTTGTTTGAGTTGAGGTTTAACGTCCCCGTTAACACTGTAAAGGTCATTTTGGAGACGTTGTTTCCCGACATTGAGATAAAATGACAACTCAAGCCCTGTCGCCCAATTAAACCAATAAGGTTTATAAGCATCCGACTCGCACTGGTTTGCCTGAGCAGGCTTTGATCATCTAAGCGGTTTACCAGTACTCTTGTGCGGTGTGTTTCAGCTCTGTGTGGAAGCATCATGCAGCCCATCTATTTCTTCAAGCCCCGATGGGCGGGGGTCGTTAAGCAGCTTGATAGATTACTCATCATTAATCAAAATTGACCATTATTTATTTATTAATTTTGTTTCCAAAGTTTTATACAAAAAATCATTTGATCTCCTTAATCAATTAAGTGTGAGCTTTTTTGCATGCATCACCTAAAATTGGTGATATGATTCAAATTAATTACTTAATGGTATTGATAAACTACTAATGTTTCAATTATCACTAAGTAGTTTAAATCCAATTATCACTAATTAGTTGAAATCCAAAGGAAAAAATAGTCCCCATAGTTATAGATGATATAAAAATAAAATCATGAAAAAATGTGTTGTGAGCAATTGTCCTATTTTCCATTAAGGTTGTGGGCAATTGTCTTGTGAGCAATTGTCTTGTGAGCAACTGTCTTGTGGGCAATTGTCTTGTGAGCAAATGTCTGTGCACCATTTCGTATTGGTAGGAATTCCCTGCGGACTCAAGGCCTGGTTGGACTCAACCATGGTAAACAAGCTATCAGAGTTTGAGCCATGTAAGTTCTACTGTATGTTTGTTTCTGGAGTTAAATTGCCCAGTCAACACTATTTAGGTCATATCAAGCAGGTCGGTTTATCTCACCACACCTCCTTGGCTATCTTGCCCCGGCCCATCGGGGCTAGATGAGATAGATTGGGCTGCATGGTGCTTCCCCGCAGAGCTGAATCTGACCGCACGAGTAGTGGTAAACTGCTTAGAAGGACTAAGCCTGCCCAGGTAAAGCATTGCGAGTCAGTTCGTCCAATGCATATAAGCCTTCTGGTTTCATTGGGTGGCATGGCTTAAGGTGTCATTTCACCTCAATGTTGGGTAAAAGTCCCACAAAATTGGAAGCAACGTCTCCAAAATGACCTGAATAGTGTTAGATGAGGACGATAAACCCCAATTGAAACAAACAAAAACCTCCTTGGCTATTAACCAGTTTAGTGCACTTTATTTCACTAGAAACTGACAACTGCCCTTCTTGAATCAGCAGAAGGGAAAGAATGACTGTAGAGAAGATTTCATGGTTGATCTCCACGAAAGAATATTAGCAACCCCAGCAGGTAGACAACTGTCAGCATGAAGGCCACCCAACTCATCAATGCAACATCTCCGCATTACGCAAACTCGCCTATACAAATACATTGCCACTTTTAACGCCGAAAAAAAGAAAATTAATGATGAAAAATGTGATGTATTTTTCTTATTTCTGCTCCAAATATAAATTGTGGGCACTCATTAGAACCGCCTCATTGAGGCGGTTCTAACGAGTACCCACAATCTATATTTTAGAGCAGAAATAAGAAAAATAAGGTATACCCCCGGAAACCCCAGTTTTACTATATAAAAGTGGGCTTCAAGGGGGTCACAATTATATAGGCGTGTTTTCGTGATGGAGAACACAAAAATCAAACAATCACAGAGATGAAACAACAAACCCTACTGCCTTGAGAAAATGGCAGGTCATGGAAGCATAATGCAGCCCGATCTTTTTCTACAACCCCCAATGGGAGGGGGGCGGGATAACAGTACGTAATGGGGGAATTCAATGAACAGATGTATGAATGCAATCTGATCTTGCATGTGCTATTTGAGCGTGCACGTGCGAAATATGTTAAATTTTAATAGATTTGATTAAAAAGGTAAGAAATAGTAATACATATTACCAGACAACAACTAAAAACAAACAAACATACAAAACCAAAAAGAACAACAACAAACAAACAAAGCCTTTATTCATATAAATGCAACAGACCGCAATTTGGCAATTGGATGAAGACATTCATTATTCGGTGTACTCACTGTTGTGGGGGTGCTAATTATATTCAGGTCTTTTTATTCGTAAGGAAATAACATCAATCGAAGCACAACAAATAAAGGCATTAATTAATTACGTATAAGTAATACTTATAATTAATTTTACAATTTAAACAGATTAAAACAAAACAAAACAAAATTCACCTCCACGGTTTGGATCAAAAGTTGAGGACAGTTAATGCCGACAATAAATTTTATACCTGTTATAATGCCCTGGAAACACCGTAATTACCGCACAACCCGCCCCCCACTGACGAAAATCCACGCTGATCATCTCAGATTGAATCCTTTTCATCATGCCCCACGCAACGGGGGGGTGGGGGGGGTGGTTGCGTGAATTAAAAACAAAATTAATGTGGCGGCTGTACTGTATATGTCATGAGGGTGAAGGTTTAGACCCGTAAAACCGGTTTAAACCCCGAAGTTACTATTACTGACCATCCCAGGGCAGTGCTTTCATAGTGGCTTCATTTTTATTTTTATTTTGTTCAAAGCTGTCTATCTTTATATGTTTTCACCATAACACTTATGCATTTCCAAATTCTTTAGTTTAGTAAAGGTTAACTGAGTTACCATCTGTTTGGGAAAGAGCTACTAACTGGGCTTGCCGCCTCTGATTTTATTGTTTATTAAGACCGTTTGTCCGTCTTACCCTTTGATGTTTGGGATAGGCTTTGGTTTCTGTTTCTACCAGTTCCTGGAGTATCTTTAAACATTAATTTGCAGAAAATATTCATTACAAAAACACGCATATACAAATACATTGTTAACTTTCTTGCCGAAAAAGCGAAAAATTTTAAGATGAAAAATTGTGATATTTTTTCTTATTAATTTTCTGCTCAAAATATAGATTGTGGGTACACGTTAGAACCGCCTCATTGAGGCGGTTCTAACGAGTACCCATAATCTATATTTTAGAGCAGAAATGAGAAAAATAAGGCTTACCCCTGTGAACCCCAGTTTTACTATATAAAAGTGGGGTTCAAGTGGGTCAAAATTTTATAGGCGTGTTTTCGTGATGTGTTGTAAAGATCGAGTAGATACATTATCCCCAACAGTCCATATTACCCTAAATTGCCCCTTTTAGAGGCAAGTTTTCATGACTGCTAAGCTCTTCCCATTTTTTCTGTTTTAAAGTTACGAACAGAACCCAGTGCCTCATTTACATTAGTACAACCAAAATCCGGTGCCACTTTTTGTATTGGCAAGACCAATATCCTGTGTCAATATTTGTTACAATTTTTTATGGCTCACCGTAAGTGCTCTGTATAAGAGCTAAGCAAATAATAAATAGCTATGTGATGGAAGCTTTGACTACTAGTCCATTGGAAGGATAACAAGAGCACCGCATGCGGGTGCCAACGCTCGTCTGCAGTTTCTTTTAGAAAACCAAAGTTCTAAGCCAAACAAGAGCAATCAAATTGCAAGATGGAGTTATAAAACTTGTAGGGAATGTAGCTCTTGTGATGGTGAGTATGTGTATGAAGTTTCATGAAGGTAGGCCAAATACTTTTGGAAATATGGTCAAGGTTAAGGTTTTCGGTTTAATTTTGGAAAAATAGGTCAAAGTTCAAAGGTCAAGGTCACAGATCAAAAAGTGTGGTATCACTGAAAAGGTCTTGTCCCAAGGATCATTCATGTGAAGTTTGAAGGCTCTGTTGTGAATAGTATTAAAATGAGAGCAAAAAATGTGTTTCAGAAAAAAATTGGAAAAGGGGAGATAATTCATCCAAAATCAACAATGTTGTTATGGTCCTTGGTCAAAATGTAGCTCTTGTGATGATGAGTGTGTGTATGAAGTTTCATGAGGCTAGGTTTAATACTTTTTAAGTTATAGCCAAGGTTAAGTTTTTTTGGAACGACGACGCCAGACGACAACGACAACGCAGACGCCGGAGTCATGACAATAGCTCGAAAGTTTTTTTTCAAAAAACAGACGAGCTAAAAATGGAAAGAAAAGGGTACCCAGTTTGGCAAACATTGAATGAGTAATTAGCGGCAGATCTCCTGGATTAAATCACAGAGTTCTGGCTCTGTAACAATGTCAATTTATTCAGTATCAATGATTATTAGGCCGTTCTGTGAAACAAATGCATATATAAGACGTTTCTGTTAGTGAGCACAAAATAAATTTAAAGTAGAGCACCTAACCATATTTTCCCGAACAGGACCAGAAACCTTTACACGGCCAACCAGAAGCAAGAAACGTCATTTCCAGACGACCAGATTCCGTCATGCCTACCCACAGTGGTTTCTTTATTTTTGCTCAAAAACATAGGTTGTCGGTACTCGTAAGAGCCGCCTCATTGTGGTGGTTCAAATGAGCACCAACAATCTATATTTGGACTAGAAATCAGAAAGATATGGCACTTTAACATCTGAAAAATGCTAGTTAAGAGATGAGAAAGATGTCACTTTATCACACACAGATGTGTTATGGTAATGAGAAGAGTTCCAGGACACAGCATTTCCTACAATTTACATGTGCACCCAACGAAGACTCAGATCAGCCTGCGCATCTGCACAGTCTGAGCAGTCTTTGTTGTGCGCCCTAAAGATAGCTAAGGGCCCAATGCTCCTTCATGCAACAAGAGAAGTCTCTGGTCAGACTATATGGATGCGCAGGCCGATCTGATTCTTTGCTGAGCACACATGTAAATTGTAGGAAATGCTGTGCCCCAGCTCATTACTATAAAAATTTGTTCCAGATAGTGGTAGTTCCATTTACTGCGGGGTAGTTCCATTTACTGAGGGGTAGTTCCATTTACTGAGGGGTAGTTCCATTTACTGAGGATTAATCATAATGTCAAGTCATAAGGCAACATGGGTGCTAACTTGCGATGTCATTTCCATCGTCTATTGGATAAAAGTATGTTGTGTGTACTCATTAGGATCACCGCACTGAGGTGTTTCAAATGTGTACACACAACATACCATAATCATCCTATGTATTGGGACAGATAGGCCTGAGCAAACAGTGCAGACCCAGATCAGACTGCTCCTGAAGGAGCAGTCTGATCAGGGTCTACACTGTTTGTCATTCTGTCTGCAGCTTTTGGACTCTTTGCTGGATCATGAAACAAATTTGTTAAATGTTTAAGAGAATTACAAAAAGTCCTCAAGGTATCCGACTGTTTAGGATTTTTATGGTACATTTTTAACCCTTGTTCTGCCGAGTATTCAAATATGCCACACCCACTACTGATTATCAACCAATCAGATTACTTGATGCAAATTATTGCAACAAATTCACAATCTGAATGACAACCAATGTAGATCCTGATCAGATGGCTTCTTCAGAAGCCATCTGATCTGGATCTACATTGTTTGAAAGATAAGGTATATCCGGGCTCAGCAGGTCAAGGGTTAAGATAAATTCAAAAAAATCTCCAAAAATTATCCTAAATATCTGGAACTATGAGAAGAGCTCTCTAGGGATTCGACAATGAGTTCAAATTAAACATGGCAAACAAGCCATCAGTGTTTGAATTATTAAAGTGTCAATGCTTTTGTTTGAAATGAGGTTTAGCATCCCCCTCAACACTATTTAGGTCATCCTGAAGACATTTCCTCCAATTTTATGGGAATTTTATCTGACACTTTGACGAAATGACATGTCAAGCCATGCCGTCCAATAAAACCAATAGGGTTTATATTCATTGATGGTTCGAATTACACTACTTTGGATGGGCAGGTTTATACTTCTAAGCGGTTTACCAGTACTCATGTGTGGTCGGTTTCAGCTCTGCATGGAAGCACATTGCAGCCCAATCTATTTCTCCAAGCCCTGATGGGCAGGAGCCTAATTCACTGTTTTAAAAGCAACAACAATGAAATTCCACTATTAAAACCACCTAAAATTAAGACTAATTTACATTTAAAAACATATTTAAAATGTTTCAGTCATTATTTCTGTGTGTTTTCTGCAATCAGTGACTTCTAGAAAGAGACTACCTTTGGGACAGTTCAAAAGTGGTCTTTAAGACCACTTTTAAACAGTCCCAAAGGTTAGTCTTATTATAAGGAATTTTAGAGTAATTGTAGGTTGGATTTATTTCGTAAACATACATGTATACTATTATACATACAGCTAACTCCCTTTATCTAAAACACTAAAATCTCAAACAACTTTATCTAAAACACAAATATATCTAAAACAACTTTTTCTAAAACACTAATATCTCAAACAACTTCTTGAGGGGAATGGGAACACTTGGCAGATTTTTCCGCCATTTTTCAAAGGGAGACAACTTTCGGAACTTCCTGTTCACTTTTCCATAAGCCCTGTCCCACTAACAAAGGGGTCTACTCATAAAGGAAAGATTTGCTCCTCAGGAGCAAATTCTTGTCTTTAAGAGTTGATCCCTATTGACATGGGAGACAAAAATACTTTTGCAGGAGTTGCCTCCCCTGAAGGTGTACCCATTTCCCTTAAGTCAATCAAATTTTTGGACAATGTTGTTAAGTTTTGAAATATGTTTTTTTTTTTAAGATTTCAACTCCTTTTATCAATGTTCTGTTATCTCAAACCAAAAGTCCCAGTCCTTTTGAGTTTGAGATAATAACAGTGGTTATCAAGTGACTGTTTGAACATAAAGCCTCCATTCTACTGAATTCAATCATGCACAGACTTTTTCTTACCGCAATGATCTAAAAAATTGGGAAAGAAAAGCCTTCGCAAACAATGCAGACCCAGATCAGACTGTTCCTGAAGAAGCAGTCTGACCAGGGTCTACACTGTTTGTCATTCCATTTGCACCTTTTGGACTCCTTACTGGATCGATAAACCAACTGGTTAAAAAATTTCAGAGAATTAAAGCTATTTTTTTCAAGGTGTCCAAATTTTTAGAATTTTTATAGTATTTCTTAAAAAATTCCTATGAAAAGGAATGTTATATCCTTGTTCTCTAGTAAAAGCAAGAAAACGTGGCATTAAGGCCAACCATGATTAAGGCCAACCATATCACATAAGTCATAACTCAGATTTTGCCTTTACACTGGAATTTTCAATGGATACTTCTATCTCTTGTTCTGTCCTTTCTTTTTCACCAGCACTGTCCATTTTAACAGTTTCATCATCAAACTTTATAAGATCGCTTTCCTGATTGGCTACATGACCTTCAGGCTGTTTTACTGATCCTTCACCCTCCCCAGCTGAAGGCATTTGATTGGCTGATTTTCTAACAGGCTGTTCTCCTGATTCTTCTCCCTCCCCTCGTGATCTAGTCACTAAGTGCTGAGCCTCAGAGGATGAAGGTCTGTGATAATGGGCATTTAGTGGTTCTCCCATACTGACACGCTTCTTTGCAGGATCTAGTTGGTCGTATTTTTCAGCTAACCAGGTGAAGATGGATTGCATTGCTGAGGAGCTTGTGTATTCATGTCTGTCAGTACCTGTAAATAAACAACATTCTCAAAATTCAGAGCTCCCAGCAGGGCTCTAGAAATTTGGAAATCCGAATTGGTCTGGCCAGCTGACCGATGTTGTCATCATCAATGCAGGATGTCATCATCATTACTTTTTTTTCTTTCCAGCTTAAATGTAGCATGTTCTTTGTTGTATGTTTTGTTTTTGCATGTTTTTGTTGTATGTTTTGTTTGTTATTTATTTGTTGTTCAGTTTGAAAATAAAGCTTACAAATAAAGAAAATTCTATTTTATATTTTGGGAATTTCCTTTGTGTATTTTTAGAATTACTATGTAGTAAATTATCTTTGGTGCAGTTGAATTCAATTTGCCATTGTTTTCCTGCATTTACACTAAGAGAGACAACTCTAACAGACTGTAAAATGCTGCGGTCAATAATGACGAACAATAAATTTCAAGGCAATCGATAAATACATTTACCAGCTCTTGATAACAAGAGGGCCATGATGGCCCTGGATTGCTGACCTGATCCATAGGGTAACAAGTGGACCCCTGGTAGAGCCAATATTGGCCCCCCGAGCTATAATTTGAATAATCTTGGTAGTGGTCTAAATGGTGAAGCTTCATACCAAATATCAAAGACTGGAGCATTCTGGTTTCAGACAAGAACATTTTTAAAGGTTTTCCTTATATAAATCTATATAAAACTTGGGGTTCCCGGGATGGGGCCATTTTTGGCCCCAGGGCTATTATTTGAACAATCTTGGTAGAACTCCACAAGACGAAGCTTCATACCAAATATCAAAGACATTGGCCTTCTGCTTTCAGTCAAGTAGATTTTCAAAGGTTTTCATTGCCTTGACTTCTATTTCCTAATATAGAAGCCTCCGTGGTGCAGTGGTTACGCTACTCGCCTTGTAAACCAGGGATCGTAGGATCGATCCCGGGCTTCTCCAGACTTTCGGATGAGTCTTTAAACCGAGGTCCCGTCTCCGTATGACCTTAGCTGTTGGTGGGACGTAAAACTAAAACTCACTCACTCACTCTATTTCCTAATATAAGTCTATGTAAAACAAGTGGGCCCCTGGTTGGGCCCATTTTTGGCCCCAGGGCTATAATTTGAACAATTTTGGTAGAGGTCCACTACATGAAGCTTCATACCAAATATCGAAGACCTTGGCCTTCTGGTTTCAGAACAAGAATCGTTTTCCCTATATAAGTCTATGTAAAACCAGTGGGCACCGGGGTGGGCCCAGTTTTGGCTCCGGGCTATAATTTGAACAATCTTGGTAGAGGTCTTCCAGACAAAGCTTCAAACCAAATATCAAAGACCTGATCCTTCTGATTTCAGACAAGAAGATTTTTAAAGGTTTTCCCTTTATAAGTCTATGAAAAATTAGTGGGACCTGGGGCAGAGCCATTTTTGGCCCCAGGGCTATAATTTGATCAATCTTGGTCAAGGTCCACTAGAAAAAGCATCACACGCACGACGGACAAAAAGTGATCCCAAAAGCTCACCTTGTCACTATGTGACAGGTGAGCTAAAAAGGCAGGAAACTACCTCATGTTTTTAGTTTTTTTTTTGCTTTGTTTTTTTTTTCCGCATGTTTTCATGCAGCTAAGGCTTGGTGAGACTGTGCATATGCATTGACAGGATGTGGTCACTAATGACCCACCATAATGAACTGGCACACAAGAGTAATTTTTTTTTCTGCATGTCTATGTGCAGCAGGCTCACAACACCAGTTGTGATCTCATTAACTGTACAGTTTGACTTCTTTTCGGCAAATTCAATACCTTTCAAGTTGTAAGATACATCATTCAACATTCATCTCTTTAATAGTAGTGATAAGGCCCAATCCCATTGGGGCTTGAAGAAATAGATGGGCTGCATGATGCTTCAACGCTGAGCTGAATCCGACCGCACACGAGTACTGGTAAACCACTTAGAGGATCTAAGCCTGCCCAGGCAAAGGGGTGCAAGTTGGACCGTCCATGCTTATAAACCCTATTGGTTTCATTGGCCGACAGGGCTTGAGATGTCATTTCATCTCAATGTTGGGTAAAAGTCCCAGAAAATTGGAAGCAACGTCTCTAAAATGACCTATACAGTGATTAAATTAATAATTTCCACTTTATTTCCAAACAAAAGCACAAGTGACCAAATTTGACCTTGGTCTTTAATGGTTCTAGGTCAACCAAGACTCAACATTTGAATATATAACAATGGGCCGGAGTATTCAATGTTTAGTTCATAGTTTCAAGGCAATTGGCTCACTGGTTCCAGAGAAAAAGAGTTTTGAAAATTTTTACCATATACGGTCATGATTGCCATCGTGGTCATCTGACTTGGACAAGATGAACAGAACTTAAATTCTTTCATCCCATAAAAGCTTCATGTGAAATTTGGCTTCATTTGCCCAGCAGTTTTTTTAAACCATTGTATGCGGGAAACCCTTAAA
This sequence comes from Lucinisca nassula, assembly GCA_963580285.1. Lineage (NCBI taxonomy): Eukaryota > Metazoa > Mollusca > Bivalvia > Lucinida > Lucinidae > Lucinisca > Lucinisca nassula. The sequence goes on from OY757018.1 coordinate 22,364,110, forward strand.
GGGGTACCTTGGCAAAAAGTACAGACCCAGGTCAGATGCGGCAAAATGTGGCATCTGATCCGGGCCTGCACTATTTGCTAACAGAATTTTCAGTCAAAAATAGAATAAAAACAAAAAATTAGGCCTGAAACCCCCTATATAACAAATGGACTTGTCCAATATATAGCAATAGAAGAGTCCACTAGTATACAATGGGTTAATGAATATTAAATTTTGATTTTGACATCTGAGTGACCTTTGTCCAAGGTCATGGAGTGACCTTGATGTTTCCCATGTAGCTGTCTTTAGTTGATTGCATTCATAAATTTGAAGTCTAAAGGCAAGAATAATTTCCGAAAATTGAATAATATCCACTTTTTTCCCAAACAAAAGCATATGGAATCAAATTTGACCTTGACATAAATTGGGTCAAGGTCAAGACAAAGTCAACATTTGAAAAAATTATGATGGGCTCAAATACCCAATGCTATATACGAAGTTTCATGACAACTGGCCCACTAGTTCTTGAGAATATTTTTGAAGGTTTTTTTATGCAGGGTAATTTTGGTAATTTGACCTGGACCCTGTGAACAAACTTTCATTCCCCTATCCCATGGATACTCCATGGAGATCCTAATGCTAAATAGCATGTTTCAAGGCAATCAGACCATTGTTTTCAGTATATATGGGCATGGTGACCATAATGTTCATGTGACCCAAACACACATCAATTAATTTTCATTTCTTTGTTCCTGAAATTTGGTTACAAATGGCCCAGTGGTTTATGAGAAAAGCAAATTTTGATTTTCACATCTCAATAACCTTGGGCCAAGAATGACATTGACCTTAACCCTTATCTTGCTGTTCATGACAACCCCTATCTTTGCAAACAGTGTAGATCCAGATCAGATGGCTTCTGAAGAAGCCATCTGATCAGGATCTACACTGTTTGGCGTTCAGTTTATGAATTTGTAGCAATAAATTCAATCAAGTAATTTGATTGGTTGATAGACAGAAATGGGAGTGGCTTAAATGAATATTCAGCAAGATAAGGGTTAAATACCTAATCAGTTTCAGTTACTCTGTTAGCTAACTGCATGTACAAATTTTCAAATCACAGGCTGTAATAGTTTCTGAAAACTACACAGTTTTGACTTTTTCCCATATAAAAGCCTATGTGGCCAAATAGGTCAAGGTCATTCAGGGGCCATCATTTAAATAAAATATGGTCAGCCTCGATAGCGCAGTGGTTAACGCATTCGACTTATGATTAAGAGGTTGTGCATTCGAATCTGGCACCCGGTATCGAGGTGTGTCCTTGGGCAAGACACGTAATGACACTGCCTCACTCCACCCAGGTGTAAATGGGTAGCAGTGGTGTAATAGTCACTGCCTCTCTCTCGTGCGCGTGAAAACATCCGGAATGAGTGTTCAGGAGCGATTAAATAAGCTTGAAGCTTCCATCACAATTGAAATAAAATAAATTAGTATAAACTAAATAAAATATGACTGGCTCGAGCCCCAAGTGCTACATATAATCGGCCCACTGGTCCCAGAGAACATTTCTGAAGGGTTTTTACCTTATATGGGCATGGTGGCCATATTGGTCATGGGACCAACCTCATATTTATTAATTTTCATTTTTATGCTCCAAATAGCTTTTATATGAATTTGGTTATGAATTGCCAAGTGGTTTCTTAGGACAAAAAAGTTGTAATTTTCATATCTGAATGACCTTGACCATGAATACTCATGTAATTTCATTTACACATTTAGCTGCCAGTAACTGCATCTACAAATTTTCAGATCATAGGCTACTATAGTTTCCGAAAAGCAAGGTGTTGACTTTATCCCATATGAAAGTCTATGGGACTAAATTTGACCTCAGCCTAAAATAGGTCAAGGTCATCCAGGGATAATCATTTGAACAAACTACAACTGGCTTTAGTCCTTGATGCACCTCACCAAGCTTCACGACAATCGACCCACTGGTTTGGGAGAAGAAGATATCTGAAGGGTTTTTACCTTATATGGGCATGATGACCATCTTTGTCATGTGACCTGGACCACACAAGGGTAAGGGTACCATACTTACCCAAAGTATTCAGACACTTATCTCTTTACCATATTTGCTCTAAAAGTTGAACATGTACATTCTACTACCTGATATTGTGTCTTAACCTTTGACCTGCTCAATATTTTAATACGCCACACCCACCACTGATTATCAACCAATCAGATTTCTTGATGCAAATTATTGCAACAAATTCATAAACTGAATGACAAACAATGAAGATCCTGATCAGATGGCTTCTTCAGAAGCCATCTGATCTGCATCTGCATTGTTTGGAGGATCAGCTATATCAGGGCTCAGCAGGACAAGGGTTTAATAGCTGGATGAGTGGCAAACAGTGCAGAGCCAGATGAGATGCTGCATTTTGCAACGTCTCATCTGGGTCTTCACTGTTTGCTAAGGCCTGTTTGTCCAGTAAATACAATATTTCTGTGCAAAGATTTATGAATCCAACTCTGTATTTGCTTGTTTGATTTTAGGCTTAATGTCCCCGTCAACACTGTAGAGGTCATTTTGGAGATGTTGCTTCCAATTTTGTGGGACTTTTACCCAACATTGAGATGGCATGATTTCTCAAGCCCTGTCGCCCAATGAAACCAATAGGGTTTATAAGAACGGACGATTCAACTCGCACCACTTTGCCTGGACAGGCTTAGATCCTCTAAGCGGTTTACCAGTACTCGAGTCCGGTTGGTTTCAGCTCTGCGTGGAAGCATCATGCAGCCCATGTACTTCTTCAAGCCCCAATGGGCGGGGGCCTGAATCCAACCCTGTATGTTGAATGGACAGATGCATAGGAAAACATCTGACAGACAAAGAATTCTTGTGACCATTATCTCGCGTGTCAGTTCTTTTATATCCCTAAAAAGCATTAAAAGTGTAAACATTTACCTGCTGAAATAACGGGACATTCCCCATTGTCAGTCAGTAGAGGGGTGTCAAGGGGCTCACGGGCTGAAGCCCAGTTAATCGCATGCTGAAAAAAGAAATGAATGCACATGGTGAAGTCTTCTGGGCATGGTAGCTCATTCAGGTACACATCTTACTGTAGATAACCCAGCCAGCGAAGGTTTTCAGTCCAACCTTGGTCAAACACTAATATCATGAAAGCATATTGTACTGATGTTGGCCCAATGTTGGCCTAATTTTTTGTGCCGGTAGGGAAGGGGATAAGGACGTCTTTCTAACCGTAATGATCCAAAGTTTTGGGACCGACATGCCTAAGTAAACAGTGTAGACCCAGATTAGACTGCTCCTGAAGGAGCAGCCTGATCAGGGTTTACACTGTTTAAAACAGTGTAAGCAAACAGTGTAGACCCAGATCAGACTACTCCTTCAAACAACGTAGACCCAGATCAGACTGCTCCTTAAGGAGCAGTCTGATCAGGGTCTACACTGTTTGCCATTCTGTCTCCACTTTTTGGAATCTTTGCAAGATCAAGAAACAAACCCGTCAAAATTTTAGGAGAATTACAGCAGATTCTCAAAGGGTCAAAATGTTTAGATTTTTTACAGTTTCTCTAAAACTAGCATTGTTCAGATGAAAATGTTTTTTATATTTCATATAGATAGGCCAAATATAGAATGCATCCTTATAGAACTGCCTTAACCCTTTTTGTACCAAATTGAATCTTTCACTTTATATATAGCATGAGTCCATTTCAAAATTTAGAGGTGTCAGGTTGTTTTCTTCAAAACATACCTGGAAAATGGCCGAACTTTTTGCAAACAGTGTAGGCCTTCATCAGACGCCGCATTCTGCGGTGTCTGATCTGGGCCTGCACTGTTTGCCAATTACCTGTTTAGTGGTTTCCAGTACAAAATGGGTTAATGAGGCATTTCTGAAAGGATATGTAAAGTGAGTGAGTGTTTGAGTTTTACGTCCCACCAACAGCTATCGTCATATGGAGACAGGATCTCGGTTTAAAGACTCATCTGAAAGTCTGGAGAAACCTGGGATCGATCCTGCGACCCCTGGTTTACAAGGCGAGTAGCGTAACCACTACACCACGGAGGCTTCTATAAAGGATATGTAAAGTGAACTCTACTTCATGTAAAACTGATTAAACAAAAGTATTAACGCAGAAACAAGTTAGCCTCCCTTTTACTAGCTATTTTCAGTGGTGGATGAAGGTAACAGACCTATCAAGATTATTTCATTTATAGACAAATGATCAGTAATAACTAGAGCTGTCAGAGGATCTGACTGACTATGGCCCTGCTGCAGCACTATTAGTGGAGAAAGAAAGACCCATAGTGTTGAAATATTTTGAACTCATGCTTAGTTCTTTACAAGGTACATCACTGTAGTAGGACACAGTAACATGGCATAACCCCACAAGTTATGGGCCGTCGGGCATTACATCTTCCTTTCTTTAGAGACCAAGTGTTGTATAAGTTTCATTGAGGCAGGACCACAAACATATAAGTTACTGAATTAAATGTATTTGTTTTTTTGAAAACAAACCAAGGGAATTAACTCAAACAGTTATGGACCCTTGGCCCCTATTCCAGTATACACAATACAGCTATCCATTGTCTACGTTTATACAAACTTTTAGCTTTCGAGCTTTTATAGTTCCTGAAAAAACTGATACAAAAATTTTCAAGGATAGCAAAATTTGAAAACCTATCATGGGACATAACTCAAAAGGATGATGGACCCTTGACCCCTACTCTGGTAAACACAATACATCCAGTGAGTGTCCAAGTATATATGATGCTTCAGCTGTCCAGCTTTCATGGTTCCTGAGAAATCTGTTACAGAATTTTCGCAACAGGCAAAAATTGAAAACCTACCAAGGGATATTGTGCCCTTGGTCACTATTCTGCTATTACACATTTGTTACCTTAGAGACCAAGTGTAGTATCAGTTTAATTGAAGTAGGACCACAACATAAAAGTTGTAAAGCAAAATGCATTTTAAAATTTGACAACCTACCAAGGGACATAACTCCAACAGCTATGTGCCCTTGGTCACTATTCTGCTATTACACCTTTGTTACCTTAGAGACCAAGTGTAGTATCAGTTTCATTGAAGTAGGACCACGAAACATAAAAGTTGTTAAGCAAAATGCATTTTAAAATTTGATAACCCATTACGACAACACAACCATGTGACATAGTGCATTTTTTTTCACATCTCCAAAATGGCTACTTTTCTGATGAAAATCAGTGATATTCTTCTTACAAATACTGCTAACATAGGTTGTGGGTGCTCGTTAGAACTGCCTTGTAGAGGCTGTTCTAACGAGTACCCACAACCTATGTCGTGGAGCAAAAATAAGAAAAATATTGTATACCCCCTTAAACTCCAGTTTTCTCTATGTAAAGTGGGGTTTAGGGGGTGTTCATTTCACGGACTTTTTTATGTGATGCTATCAAGTGACATAACTCCAAGAATTATGTGCCCTTGGTCACTATTCTGCTATTACACCTTCCTTATCTAAGAGACCAAGTGTAGTATCAGTTTCATTGAAGTAGGACCTCGAAACATAAAAGTTGTTAAACAAAAGGCATTTTAAAATTTGAATACCTATCAAGAAACATAACCCTAAGAGTTGCAGTCCCTTGGTCACTATTCTGCTATTACACCTTCTTTATCATAGAGACCAAGTGTAGTATCAGTTTCATTGAAGTAGGACCAAGTAACATAAAAGTTATTAAGCAAAATGCATTTTAAAATTTGAAAACCTATCAAGAAACATAACCCTAAGATTTGTGGGCCCTTGGTCACTATTCTGCTATTACACCTTCCTTATCTTAGAGACCAAGTGTAGTATAAGTTTCATTGAAGTAGGACCTTGAAACATAAAAGTTGTTAAACAAAAGGCATTTTAAAATTTGAAAACCTATCAAGGGACATAACTTCAAGAGTTATGTGCCCTTGGACACCATTCTGCTTTTAAACCTTGCTTACCATTGAGACCAATTGTAGTGTCACTTTCATTGAAGTAGGACCTCGAAACATAAAAGTTGTTAAACAAAAGGCATTTTAAAATTTGAAAACGTATCAAGGGACATAACTCCAACAGCTATGTGCCATTGGTCACTATTCAGCTATTACACCTTTGTTACCTTAGAGACCAAGTATAGTATCAGTTTCATTGAAGTAGGACCACGTAACATAAAAGTTGTTAAGCAAAATGCATTTTAAAATTTGAAAACCCATTACGACAACACACCTGTGTGACATACTGCATTTTTTTTCACATCTCCAAAATGGCTACTTTTCTGATGAAAATCCTTGATATTTTTCTTACAAATACTGCAAACATAGGTTGTGGGTGCTCGTTAGAACCGCCTCATAGAGGCGGTTCTAACGAGTACCCACAACCTATGTTGTGGAGCAAAAATAAGAATAATATTGTATAACCCTTTAAACCCCAGTTTTCTCTATGTAAAGTGGGGTTTAGGGGGTGTTCATTTCACGGACTTATTTATGTGATGCTACAAAGGGACAAAACTCCAAGAGTTATGTGCCCTTGGTCACTATTCTGCTATTACACTTTTGTTACCTTAGAGACCAAGTGTAGTATCAGTTTCATTGAAGTAGGACCACTTAACATAAAAGTTGTAAAGCAAAATGCATTTTGAAATTTGAAAACCTATAAAGGGACAAAACTCCAAGAGTTGTAGTCCCTTGGACACTATTCTGCTGCTACCCATTCCTTACCATAGCGACTAAGTGTAGTGTCACTTTCATTGAAGTAGGACCACAAACATAAAAGTTATTAAGCAAAATGCATTTTAACTCTTATCTTGCTGAATATTCATTTCAGCCACACCCATTTCTGTCTATCAACCAATCAAATTACTTTATGTAATTTATTGCTACAAATTCATAAACTGAATACCAAACAGTGTAGATCCTGATCAGATGGCTTCTTCAGAAGCCATCTGATCTGGATCTACACTGTTTGCAAAGATAGGGGTTGTCGTGAACAGCAAGATAAGGGTTAATTTGAAGAAACAGAATCACAGAATGACGGAATCAAAGAGTCACGGAATCACAGAAGGACAAGGCAAATCCAGTATAGCCCCACTTTTTCAAAAGGGGGCTAAAATCGGCAGATTAAGTTACTGTGGTGATAAACGGTACTTGTTGGACTGGATAAATAACAAACTTACTTGAACATAGAATTCCTTAACTTCAGGCTGTGGCTGATGTTGTCTGTAATTGTGGACAGAGTCTGTCAGTGCTATAGCGAACACTCTATCTTCAAACTCACGAATATGCCTCATAGCCTACAAACAAATAAACATATCTATGGTACAGTCAACTTTCAATAGCTCAAACACCTTTGGCAACATGTACATTTCTTCGATGTAGGGGAAGTTTGTCATACTCCCTGATAAGAGGGGGTATCCGCATATTATTTTTCTTATTTCTGCATGAAAACGTATGTTGTGGGTATTCATTACAGGCAGTTTTCTGCATGAAAACATGCAGAAAGAAGAAAAATATCATTACTTTTTGGAAGAAAAAAGTGCCTTATGCAAGGCAATGGTTTGACTTACTACGGAGGGTTAAACCTAGAGTTAGGCAAGAAGTGATATTAATGGTTATGTCTTAAGATGTCCTTTCGATCTTCAATAAATAAAGCTATGTTGTTTGTACTCATCTGAATCGCCTCCAGAGGCTCTGTCTTTAAGACAAAATATTTCTGTGTTATCCAACACTTTCAACCATGCACATTACGATATCACATCCTTGTGATCGATATCACATCCGTGTGATATAGTACATTTTTGAAACTTCAAAACAGGCATTTTTTCTTTTGGAAATTTTGTGATATTTTTCTTATTAGCACGGCTGTTTTTGAAGAAAACGACGCGGTATTGTCATAGCTCTGGCATCGTTGTTGTGCAAAAACTTGATCATTTTCGTCTGCGTCGTTGTGCAAAAACTTGGACATTTTGTAATATCTCTGTCATTACTGAACGTATTTACTTGAAACTTGGACTAGTTGTTCATTATGAAAAGGGGCTGCAGCCGAGCGTTGGCACCCGCATGCGGTGTTCTTGTTTATACTCCAAACATAGGTTTTGGGTGCTCGTTAGAACCGCCTAATTGAGGCGGTTCTAAAGAGTACCCACAACCTATGCCATGGTGCAGAAATAAGGAAAATAATGTTTACCCCCATAAACCCCAGTTTTCTCTAATTAAAGTGGGGTTTAGGGGGGTCTTTATTTCACGGACTTGTTCACGTGATGACTTGGCATTTGGCTCAACGTAAGTGAGCATGAAAACTGACACACCTGTGGGCTAAAATGGCGTCTTTCTAATCTCAATAACTAGGATTTTTCAGGTGAAAATGTTTGATATTTTTTCTTATTTCTAGTCCAAATATAGATTGTTGGTACTTGTTAGAACCGCCTCAATGAGGTGGTTCTAAAGAATGCCAACAATCTATGCCTTGGAGCAGAAATTAGAAAAATAATGTATACCTCTGGAAATCCCAGTTTTCTCCATATAAAGTGGGGTTTAGGGGGTATTCATGTCACGGACTTGTCCATGCGATGTGTTCAAAAATTTTAAAATGCAAACATTTGAATCCTGTCATAACTATTTCTGCAGAAATACTGTAACTTTCCTAGAAGCCTCCGTGATGTAGTGGTTATGCTACTCGCCTTGTAAACCAGGGTTTGTGGGCTTGATCCCGAGCTTCTCCAGACTTTTGGATGAGTCTTTAAACCGAGGTTCCATCTCCCTATGACCTAAGCTTTTGGTGAGACGTAAAACTCAAACAATGACTCACTATAACTTTCCTTGTGGACAATTTGACACAGTTTGACAGTATCTGGTTTTGTAGTTTCCAGTACAGGGTTAATTTTTCTGCTTAGCATGTACCGTATTCACCCTAAATATTCGGACTCCTTAACTCCTTACCGTACTTATTCTAAGATTTGAACAAGTACTATATGAGAAGGCGCATGTCAAAACCTACAATAAGGCCCATGATATGGTCGAAGACGCAATATTAGCTGATTATTCCTGAAAAGTTTCAAATGAACTATTTTGTAGTCTTTTTTTGGAGGAGGCAGGGGGTGTGGGTTAAGGCCTTTCAAGGTTATTTCACTTATATCAAGCCAAACATTAATCAGATGGCAAAAGCTAGAGCACCCAGAGAAAAACCATCTGACCTTCTGCTTCAAAAAGAAGCTTCCGTGATGTAGAGGTTATGCTACTCGCCTTGTAAACCAGGGGTCGCAGGATCCATCCTGGGCTTCTCCAGACTTTAGGATGAGTCTTTAAATCGAGGTCCTGTCTCCATATGACCTTAGCTGTTGGTGAAACATAAAATTGAAACACTCACTCTGTTGCATAACTTGGCCTTTCATCCATTTTGTACTGAATCGAATCTTCTACCTTGTATACAGCAGGAATTCATTTCTAAATTGAGGGAAGTTGGGTTAGGTTATTTTTATTTTTATTTTTTTATAAACACATTGTATTCCATTGGTATATGCTGGACAAGTCCATTTTCATATTAGGGGTGTCAGGCCTATTTTTTCATTTTTAATCTATTTTTGATGGAAAATTCTGCTAGCAAATAGTGCAGGCCCTGATCAGATACCGCATTTTGCGGCATCTGATCTGGGCCTCACTGTTTGCCAAGGTACCCCTTTAGGGGTTTCCCGCATGCAGTGGGTTAAGAAAATGGCTGAACTTTCTGCAAACAGTGAAGCACACTGTATTCTGTAGCTTCTGATCTGAGCGTACACTGTTTGGCAATACACTGCAACCCATTTTGGAATGAAAGAATGTTGACGACCCCTGCAGGTATCCAACCCACTCCCTCCTGATCACCAGTCAGATGTGCATCCGACTAAGCTACCAAGGCCGGCAGTTACATCCTTTTTCAAAAACAGTATGGAGATCAGCCCGGGCTTCCTGGAGGCCAGTTGATCAGGATCTATTCTGTTCTCCTCTGTTTCTGAATCATACTAAAAATTGAAATCATGCAACACAAATGGCTGAAAATCAGAAGAATTGTAGCATATTACGAAGGTTTAAACCAGAGTTCTAGTTCTTGCGCATCTCAGCTTTGTGAACAATTGTGCCAAGAACCAAAATGAATCTTAAAGGGTATTGGAGTTATGGCCATCACAAGCTTGCGTCTACGGACGGACAAACAGATGGACGGACGGACAAACAGATGGACGGACAGACGGACGGACGTTCTTACGAGACATACATTCTGGGGTTCCCAATGTTAACTCTATGAAGACTTTAACCCCATAATGTAGCCTTGTACAGCCACCAACCCCACAAACAGGCATGTTTGGTGTTGTGGGGTTGAAAATTTAAGGAATAAACCTCATTAAGTATGAAAAGTACAGAACATAAACCCCATTATGTACCGTATCTGGGGCATGTACGGACAGACAGATGTACGGACACCAGGCTGATTGCTATATCCCCCGAACCTATTCGGTCAGGGGATAAAAATCATTATGAAAACATGCCTATAGATACAAATGCATTGTAAACTTAACCCCTGAAAAAACGAAAATTTTAAGATGAAAAAATTGTGATATTTTTCTTATTTCTGCTCAAAATATAGATTGTGGGTGCTCATTAGAACCGCCTCATTGAGGCAGTTCTAACAAGTACCCACTATCTTTATTTTAGAGCTGAAAAAAAGAAAAATAAGGTTTACTCCCGTAAACCCCAGTTTTACTGTATAATGGTGGGATTCAAAGGGGTCAATATTATATGGACGAGTTTTTGTGAAGATAACCAGCTGATTTCGGCATGTTGTTATTTTTAATTTTTTAGGCATGAAAAGGGTTTCACAACCTGTAGACCTTGCTCTTACTTACCAACTGCAGTGTGACTATTCCACCGAAACTGTGTGCTACTATAGCAACATGTTTGGCCCTTGACCTCTGGACAAACTCAGACTTTGTTCTTACTTACCAACTGCAGTGTGACTATTCCACCTAAACTGTGTGCTACTATAGCAACATGTTTGGCCCTTGACCTCTGGACAAACTCAGACTTTGATCTTACTTACCAACTGCAGTGTGATAATTCCACCGAAACTGTGGGCTACTATAGCAACATGTTTGGCCCTTGACCTCTGGACAAACTCAGACTTTGATCTTACTTACCAACTGCAGTGTGATAATTCCACTGAAACTGTGTGCTACTATAGCAACATGTTTGGCCCTTGACCTCTGGACAAACTCAGACTTTGATCTTACTTACCAACTGCAGTGTGACTATTCCACCGAAACTGTGTGCTACTATAGCAACATGTTTGGCCCTTGACCTCTGGACAAACTCAGACTTTAATCTTACTTACCAACTGCAGTGTGACTACTCCACCGAAACTGTGTGCTACTATAGCAACATGTTTGGCCCTTGACCTCTGGACAAACTCAGACTTTGTTCTTACTTACCAACTGCAGTGTGACTATTCCACCGAAACTGTGTGCTACTATAGCAACATGTTTGGCCCTTGACCTCTGGACAAACTCAGACTTTGATCTTACTTACCAACTGCAGTGTGACTATTCCACCGAAACTGTGTGCTACTATAGCAACATGCTTGGCCCTTGACCTCTGGACAAACTCAGACTTTGTTCTTACTTACCAACTGCAGTGTGACTATTCCACCGAAACTGTGTGCTACTATAGCAACATGTTTGGCCCTTGACCTCTGGACAAACTCAGTCTTTGTTCTTACTTACCAACTGGAGTGTGACTATTCCACCGAAACTGTGTGCTACTATAGCAACATGTTTGGCCCTTGACCTCTGGACAAACTCAGTCTTTGTTCTTACTTACCAACTGGAGTGTGACTATTCCACCGAAACTGTGTGCTACTATAGCTACATGTTTGGCCCTTGACCTCTGGACAAACTCGTGCCATACTGTCTCCATGTGCTCGTCTGGAGTGGCACTGCCCTGTTGAAATAGAGGAAGACCACATTAACCCTTGTCCTGCTGAATATTCATATATGCCACACCCACTACCGATTATCAACCAATCAGATTACTTGATGCAAATTATTGCAACGAATTCACAATCTGAATGGCAAACAATGTAGATCCTGATCAGATGGCTTCGTCAGAAGCCATCTGATCTGGATCTACATTGTTTCAAAGATAAGGCATATCCGGGATTAGCAGGACAAGGGTTAACCTTTTTTGTACCAAATGGAATCTTCCTTATTATATATAGCAGGAGTCCATTTCAAAGTATAGGGGTGACAGGTAGAGTTTTTCATCAAAATTTATTTGGAAAATGGCTGAACATTTTGCAAACAGTGTAGGCCCTATCTGATCTGGGCCTGCGCTGTTTGCCAATTACCCGAAACTAAATTAAAATTAGAAACTAAAGTGTGCAAGTCAGACCCCCATGCTCATGAACCCTATTTGGTTTCGTTGGGTGACAGGGCTTGAGGTGTCATTTCAACTCTCTGTCGGGTAAAAGTCCCACAAGTTGGAAGCAACTTCTCCAAAATGACCTATATAGTGTAGACAGGGATGTTAGACTTCCAATTAAACAAGCTAAAGTGTGCAAGTTGGACCTCCATGCTCATGAACCCTATTTGGTTTCATTTGGCGGCAGGGCTTGAGATATCATTTCATCTCACTGTCGGGTAAAAGTCCCACAAATTGGACTGAATGTTCAAAATGCAATTAAAAACTTTACCATCAATCAGGATTAACATGATTATGGAAGGCACTGAATTTTGGTACTGAATGATCAAAATGCAATTAAAGATTAATTAGGATGACATTACATAGCCTTTTATCTCTCCTTTTTACATGAAACTTAGATTTCTTCCTGATATTTTTTTCCTGATACTTTTTTTCCGGATTCTTTTTTTTCGGATACTTTTTTTCCGGATACTTTTTTTCCTGATACTTTCTTTCCTACATTCCTAACTAGCACCCACAATCTATACAGACAGTGGGTACTTGTTAGAAACACCTCAATGAGGTGGTTCTAACAAGCACCCACAATCTAAATTTGATGCAGAAATGAGAAAAAACTAGAAATGGTGTTTGTAAAACACAATGCCCCCAACCTTTGCTTGTCCTTAGATGGCAAAATATTCAACAAATATTGTTGAAGACTCAAAAATATACAACAAGAATTCTCCCGAAGGCCATGTCCCGCCTGTGGGGGCGCAAAGTCACCAAACCATGAAATCTAGGTCAAGGTCATACATGGATGCCTGCATAAAAATTTCACTCCTAGTTGCAAGCATGTACCAAGTATCATCAATGAAACTCTTAAAAACAGACACTTACATCAGGGTGAAAGTTAGGGTTGTCACACTATTTTACAAAGTCAGTGAACCATAAAATGTAGGTCAAGGTCAGAAATGGATACTTGCATTGAAGTTTCAATTCCTAAATGCAAGCTTGTACCAAATACAATTAATGAAGCTCTAATAGATCTTGAGAAATGGACTCTTACATTAGATAGAAAGTCAGGGTGGTCGCAATAATTCACAAAGTCAGTGAACCATGAAATATGGGTAAAAGTCAAATATGGATGCTTGCGTTGCAGTTGCAATTCCTAGATGCAAGTTTGTACCAATTATAATTTAAAAAGCTTTAATAGTTTTCGAGAAATGGTGAAAGTCAGGGTGGTCGCAATAATTCACGAAGTCAGTGAACCATGAAATATAGGTCAAGGTCAGATATAATGCTTGCGTTGAAGTTGCAATGCCTGGATGCAAGTTTGTACCAAGAATGATTAATGAAGCTCTAATAGTTCTCAAGATATGGACTTGCTGACAAGATTTTATTAAAAAAAAAACAAGGCATCGCATGCGATACAAATCCCCTCGCACAAGACAACTTCGTGTGTGGAAAACACTGAAATGGCAAAAGTCCAACTTGCTTGAGATATTATCATATGCAACATTTGAGTAAAGTTTGTTTAAAAATCCATCCATAAATGTAGGTTCTAGAGTGATGACAATATTTCTCTAAAAATAGTCATAGGGACCTTGACTTGAGGCCATGGCCGCGAAGTAGATCTTGCTCAAGATATTATCATAAGCATCTTTTGTGTGAAGTTAGATTAAAATCATAAATGTAGGCGGTAGAGCAATAACAAAGTTTTTTCTAAAAATAGCCATAGTGACCTTCACCTTGAGGTCATGACCTTGAAAGTCAAAGCAACTCGAGATATTACCATAAGAAACATTTGTGTGAAGTTCTGTTAACATCCATCAATAAATGTAGGCACTAGAGCGATGACAAAGATTTTCTAAAAATAGCCACAGTGACCTTGACCTTGAAAGTCGAAATAGTTCGAGATATTGTCATAAGGAACATTTGTGTGAAGTTATACTGAAATCGGTGAAGAAATGTAAGCGCTAGAGCCATGTCAAAATTTTTCTAAAAATAGCCACAGTGACCTTGACCTTGAAAGTCAAACTCACTCGAGGTATTGTCATAAGGAACATTTGTGTGAAGTTATATTGAAATCAGTGAAGAAATGTAGTCGCTAGGGCGATGACAAAGTTTTTCTAAAAATAGCCACAGTGACCTTGACCTTGAAAGTCGAAATCGCTCGAGATATTGTCTTAAGGAACATTTGTGTGAAGTTATATTGAAATTGGTGAAGAAATGTAAGCGCTAGAGCATTGACAAAGTTTTTCTAAAAATAGCCACAGTGACCTTGACCTTGAAAGTGGAACTCGCTGCAGATATTGTCATAAGGAACATTTGTGTGAATCGATTTTGAAATTGGTGAAAAAATGTAAGCGCTAGAGCAATGAAAAAGTTTTTCTAAAAATAGCCACAGTGACCTTGACCTTGAAAGTCGAACTCTTTCGAGGTATTGTCATAAGAATCATTTGTGTGAAGTTATAATAAAATCGGTGCAGAAATGTAGGCGCTGGAGCGATGACAAAGTTTTTCTAAAAATAGCCATTGTGACCTTGACCTTGAAAGTTGAAATGGCTTGAGATATTGTCATAAGGAACATTTGTGTGAAGTTATATTGAAATCAGTGAAGAAATGTAAGCGCTAGAGCATTGACTAAGTTTTTCTAAAAATAGCCACAGTGACCTTGACCTTGAAAGTGGAACTCGCTAGAGATATTGTCATAAGGAACATTTGTGTGAAGTTATATTGAAATCGGTGAATAAATTTAGGCGCTAGAGCGATGACAAAATTTTTCTAAAAATAGCTACAGTGACCTTGACCTTGAGGTCATGACCCTGAAAGTCGAACACACTCGAGATATTGTCATAAGGAACATTTGTGTGAAGTTATATTGAAATCAGTGAAGAAATGTAGGCGCTAGAGCAATGACAAAGTTTTTCTAAAAATAGCCACAGTGACCTTGACCTTGATGTCATGACCTTGAAAGTCGACCTCGCTCAAGATATTGTCATAAGGCACATTTGTGTGAAGTTATATTGAAATCAGTGAAGAAATGTAGGCGCTAGAGTGATGACAAAGTTTTTCTTAAAATAGCCACAGTGACCTTGACCTTGAGGTAATGACCTTGAAAGTCGAAATCGCTGAGATATTGTCATAAGAAACATTTGTGTGATGTTATATTGAAATTGGTGAAGAAATGTAGGCGCTAGAGCGATGACAAAGTTTTTCTAAAAATAGCCAGTGACCTTGACCTTGAGGTCATGACCTTGAAGTCGAACTCGCTCGAGATTTTTTTATAAGGAACATTTGTGTGAAGTTATATTGAAATTGGTGAAGAAATGTAGGTGCTAGAGCGATGACAAAGTTTTTCTAAAAATAGCCACAGTGACCTTGACCTTGAGGTCATGACCTTGAAAGTCGAACTCGCTCGAGATTTTTTTATGAGGAACATTTGTGTGAAGTTATATTGAAATTGGTGAAGAAATGTAGGCGCTAGAACGATGACAAAGTTTTTCACAAATTACCAAAATGACAAAGGGCCATAACTCACAAAGTATTTTTCGGAATTTTGTCATAAGTTAATCAGTTCATCTACTCATCACCACCAATCTATTCACTAACTTTCAAGGCTCTAGCTCCAATAGTTTTTGAGATATCTTGCTGACAAGATTTTATTAAAAAAATTCAAAGGGAAATAACTCTTAAAAGGGGCATAATCCGGACGAGAAAAAAAATACGCGTCAGCTAATTTTCCATGAGGAATCCATATATGAAATTTCAAAACCCTAGCATACACGGTTCTAAAGATATGCTATGCATCACTTTTAGCATACATTACAATGGGCACAAATTACCAAAATGACAAAGGGCCATAACTCACAAAGTATTTTTCGGAATTTTGTCAAAAGTTAATCAGTTCATCTACTCATCACCACCAATATATTCACCAACTTTCAAGGCTCTAGCTCCAATAGTTTTTGAGATATCTTGCTGACAAAATTTTATTAAAAAAATTTCAAAGGGCAATAACTCTTAAAAGGGCCATAATCCGGACAAGAAAAAAAATGTGCGTCAGCTAATTTTCCATGAGGAATCCATATATGAAATTTCAAAACCCTAGAATACACGGTTCTAAAGTTATGCTATGCATCACTTTTAGCATACATTACAATGGGCACAAATTACCAAAATGACAAAGGGCCATAACTCACAAAGTATTTTTCGGAATTTGGTCAAAAGTTAATCAGTTCATCTACTCATCACCACCAATCTATTCACCAACTTTCAAGGCTCTAGCTCCAATAGTTTTTTAGATATCTTGCTGACAAAATTTTATTAAAAAAATTTCAAAGGGCAATAACTCTTAAAAGGGCCATAATCCGGACAAGAAAAAAAATACGCGTCAGCTAATTTTCCATGAGGAATCCATATATGAAATTTAAAAACCCTAGAATACACGGTTCTAAAGATATGCTATGCATCACTTTATGCATACATTACAATGGGCACAAATTACCAAAATGACAAAGGGCCATAACTCACAAAGTATTTTTCGGAATTTTGTCAAAAGTTAATCAGTTCATCTACTCATCACCACCAATATAATCACCAACTTTCAAGGCTCTAGCTCCAATAGTTTTTGAGATATCTTGCTGACAAGATTTTATTAAAAAAATTTCAAAGGGCAATAACTCTTGAAGGGGGCATAATCCGGACGAGAAAAAAAATACGCGTCAGCTAATTTTCCATGAGGAATCCATATATGAAATTTCAAAACCCTAGCATACACGGTTCTTTAGTTATGCCATGCATCAAAAGCGTAACGGACGGACGAACGGACGAACAGACGAACGGACGAACGATGCAGAAGCAATATGCCCCTCCAACTTTTTCAAAGTTGGGGGCATAACTAGAGCTGTCAGTGAAACTGACTAGGGCCCCGGCAGCGCTATCAGAGGAGTAGGAAAAAATTTGTGGACGGACGGACGGACAGAGTGATTACTATAGGGCACCCACACTTTCAGTGCGGGGCCCTAATAAGAAAGTTATGGAGGACTAATAAAAAAATTTGTGGACGGACAGACAGACAGACAGACAGACAGACAGACAGACAGACAGACGGACAGACGGATGGACGGACGGACGGACGGACAGAGTGATTACTATAGGGCACCCACACTTTCAGTGCGGGGCCACATTATGGTTAACAGTTC
Organism: Lucinisca nassula; assembly: GCA_963580285.1. Lineage (NCBI taxonomy): Eukaryota > Metazoa > Mollusca > Bivalvia > Lucinida > Lucinidae > Lucinisca > Lucinisca nassula. The sequence goes on from OY757018.1 coordinate 22,381,745, forward strand.
TGCCAAGTAATCTTTAAATCCATCCAGGAATAATAACAAAGTTATTAATTGGACACAGGAAAGACCCTTTTTTGACCTTTAACCTCTAAGTATGACCTTGACCTTTGAGGTACGAACCTGAGTCTTGCGCACAACACTCCATCACATTATGGTTAACATTTCTGCCATCCAGGAATAATAATAACAAAGTTATTAATTGGACACAGGAAAGACCCTTTTTTGACCTTTAACCTCTAAGTATGACCTTGACCTATGAGGTACAGACCTGAGTCTTGCGCGCAACACTCCATCACATTATGGTTAACATTTCTGCCAAGTAATATTTAAATCCATCCAGGAATAAGAAAGTTATGGAGGATAAAAAAATTTGTAGACGGACAGACAGACAGACGGACAGACAGACAGACAGACAGACAGACAGACAGATGGACGGACAGAGTGATTACTATAGGGCACCCACACTTTCAGTGCGGGGCCCTAAAAATAAGTTTTCATCAGAAAAATGTCTGCTTTGGAGTCATGAAAGAATTCACCATGTCATTACGAAAACATGCCTCTTACATGCCTATACAAATACATTGCAGTTTTTATCGCCGGAAAAACAAAAAGTTTTAGATGAAAAAGTGTTTTCTTATTTCTGCTCAAAATACAGGTTGTGTGAACATGTTAGAACTTCCTCATTAATAGTCATCACAAATTTTTAATACTGAATGAAAATTTAAACATAATGGAACTAGAACCGTGCAGTCGATGGCACGCCATCGCATATCCCCACCCTTTTTTAAAGATATGCCACTATATAAGTTCTCAATTGCAACTCCCACCCAATCTTAAGATCAAAATTCTGAAAGTGTCAGGCACTCCTCAGACCAAAGACCTATCAGTTCCCAAAGTTTCATGTTTCTATCTGAAACGGCCTAGGAGGAGTTATCCGCTAATTGTTAAAAAGGGGGTTATGGGGGTGAAAATCCAAGTTTTTGACCTCTGGTGACCTCAAACCTGACCCTAGGGGTCAAATTTTGATTGTTATGTATTCTACTCATTATGCCGTTCTATTTGATGTGTCACACTACCAGGTTATGAAAACTTTGATTTTTTACCCCTGGGGCACCCCACCCCCTAGCCTGGCCCCTAGGGGTAGGATCAAAATTCCGAAAGTGTCATGCACTCCTCAGACCAAAGACCTATCAGTTCCCAAAGTTTCATGTTTCTATCTAAAGCGTAGGAGGAGTTATCCGGTAATCGTTAATAAAAGCACCGCAGACACTGCATAATACCCCGCCACTGCTAAGCAATGTAACTTATTTGAAAATATATCAAGGCTAAATAACTAGAAAGGGGATAGCAGAGATATGATCCGCAAGTGTAATGTCTTAATGTGAGTGGATGAAGTTGTTAGAAGATGTAGGAAGCATATGTAAAAATCCATTTTTCAGACATTTGATGGGATGTACCCTTTACTCCTCTATATGGTCCCTCGGGAGGGGTGGATAGAAAAATCCGTCCCTCGGGATCACTGTCCCTCGGGATCACTGTCCGGCATCACTCGGCAAGCCTTGTGATGCCGGACAGTGACCCTTGGGACGAATTTTTCCATCCAGCCCTCACACCCATATAAGGTTCTTATAATCTGGGGCTATAGGATCACTCAGTAAAGGCAGCTTACTCTAATTTTGACTGGTTCTGTCTTCTTCCTGTTTTTGCTGGTCATTTCTACAAAGTTATGATTGGTATTGGCTACCACAACAGCATAACCATTCTCTCTGGCCCACTTAATGTATGGCAGCTGGCTCCCCGTTTCTAGCCCATCATTTATGATTAATCTGTAAAAGACAATGAAACAGTCATAGAACTCAATTTAATGCATTGTGGCCAGCTCCCTGGTTCTAAACCACATTACAAAAACATGCCTATTCAAAAACATTGCAAATTTTACCGCAGAAAATCAAACATTTTAAGATGAAAAATTGTGATATTTTTCTAATTTCTGCTCAAAATATAGATTGTGGTTTCTTGTTAGAACTGCCTCATCGAGGCGGTTCTAATGAGTACCCACAATCTATATTTTAGAGCAGTAATAAGAAAAATAAGGTTTACCTCTGTAAACCCCAGTTTTACTATATAAAAGTGGGGTTCAAAGGGGTAAGAATTATATACCGTATTCGACCTATTTACCGCACCGTGCGCTTGGTTTTTTCAAAATTGTATGAAAATATTATGGTGAAAAATCTACCTAATAAGCGCACACTCAATACGAAAAAAATACGAAAAACAAGAGGGCCCAATGGCCCTATATCGCTCACCTGTGTAATAGGAAATCATAAGTGTAGGAGACCACTTGACATTGCTACATACTAAATATCTAAGCTCTGCCGGCCTTATGGCTTTGGAGAAGAAGATTTTTGATTTTTTTTTTCCAGTATAAGTCCATAGGACAATTTTGACCCAAAGGGCATGGTTGGCAGGATTTATGTAGGCGACCATTTTATGTTGCTATGAACTAAATATCTAAGGTCTGCACTTTATGGTTTCAGAGAAGAAGATTTTTAAAGCTTTTTTTTTTCCATTATAAGTTTATTGGAGTTAAGAAGCCACAGGATTTGGCCAATTTGAACCCCAGGGGCAAGACTCAGGCAGGATTCATGTAGGCAACCACTCCATGTTGCTACATGCTAAATACTGAAGCTCTGGGCCTTACGGTTTCACAGAAGAATATTTTTGAATTTTTTTTTTTTCATTTGAAGTTTTTTTCCATTTTAAGTCCATCCATGGTAGCTAATGGGCCATGGGTGTGGCCAATTCTGCCCCAAGGGGCATGATTGGCAGGATTTATGTAGGTGACCTGGGCCCTGAGGTTTCAGAGGAGAAGATTTTTGAAGCTTTTTTCCATTAGGAGTCTATGGGAGCTAAGGGGCCCCGGGGCGTGGCCCATTTGGACCCCAGGGGCACGATTGGCAGGATTTATGTAGGTGACCACTTACCATTGCTACCTGCTAAATATCTAAGCTCTGGGCCCTGTGGTTTCGGGGAAGAAGATTTTTGAAGCTTTTTTCCATTAGGAGTCTATGGGAGCTAAGGGGCCCTGGGGCGTGGCCCATTTGGACCCCAGGGGCATGATTGGCAGGATTTACATAGGTGACCACTTGCCGTTGCTACCTGCTAAATATCTAAGCTCTGGGCCCAGTGGTTTCAGAGGAGAAGATTTTTGAAGCTTTTTTCCATTAGGAGTCTATGGGAGCTAAGGGGCCCCGGGGCGTGGCCCATTTGGACCCCAGGGGCAGGATTGGCAGGAATTATGTAGGTGACCACTTGCCCTTGCTACATGCTAAATATCTAAGCTCTGGGCCCTGTGGTTTCAGAGAAGAAGATTTTTTAAGCTTTTTTCCATTAGGAGTCAATGGGCACTAAGGGGCCCCAGGGCATGGCCCATTTGGACCCCAGGGGCATGATTGGCAGGATTTATGTAGGTGACCACTTGCCATTGCTACCTGCTAAATATCTAAGCTCTGGGCCCTGTGGTTTCAGAGGAGAAATTTTTGAAAAGGACGGGTCTCCCTAAGGGGTGTTTTTGGCCTCCAAACGATTTTGTTTATTTCTGGCTTATTGTTAGCATACATATGCCTAATTATTTAGAACATATGTGGTTTTGGTATTTAAGCAGTTTTTTCTGAGTTACAGGCTCTTTAAAGTGGGTGGGGTAACTCCACACAGTTTTGATATGTATTTTGTGTCTCATTTAAAGGTAGAAAAATAGTACCATACATGACACGTTATTATATAAAACAAGAGGCCCATGGGCCACTATGCTCACCAGAGCTCAGGTGGGCACTGCCCAATTGCAGCCATGTATTTTAACATGATATCATTTTAATCTGCCAAATGAACCCCCATATCCAAATGAGCACCCATGTGGACTCAGTATATGAAACATTAGGCCTTTTATGAAGTAGAGGGGGTGGGGCATGGACCCAATGGAGCCCTGGTTGGTGTCACTAAATGTGTCTTATCACAAAGAACAAGAATATATATGGTTTAGCAGTGGGGATCTGCATGGCTGGAGATATAAGTGGAGGGGTTGGAGCATGCCCTATCGTTCCCAGGAAAGCCCAAGATTGTTGTCCCTAAATGTGTCTTATCATAAGGACCAAGTATATATATGGTTTAGGGGTGGGAATCTGAATGGTATCCAAGATATCCTTTCATGAAGTAGAAAGGAGAGGACTGGCCCCTGCGGACACCCCTACAGTAGGTGTGCTAATAATAAGGAACAAGAACATATATGAATATAGGGTGGGGATTTGAATGGTTTCTGAAATATATGGCCTTTTATGAAGTGGAAGGACGGAGCACATTGCCTCTGCACAAAGAGACCCCCAAGTTGGTGTGATTGAATGAGTCTTATCATAAGGAACAAGAATATAAATGGTTTAGGGGTGGGGATCTGAACTATTTCTGAGATATGTGGCTTTTAATGAAGTCAAGTGGTGGAGCAAGGCCCGGGCATGCCCCGGGGACTCACAAGCTGGTGTTAATGAATGTGCCTTATCATAAGGAAGATGAATATATATGGTTTAGGGGTGGGGCTCTTAACAGTTTCTGAGATAAAAGGCATTTTGTGAAGTGCAGGGGTGGGGCAAGGCCCAGGGAGACCCCCAGGTTGGTGTCAATGAATGTGTCTTATCAATAGAAACAAGAATATATATGGTTTAGGGGTGGAGATCTGTAAGGTTTCTGAGATATAAGTAATTTTATGAAGTACTGGGGGGCAACGCATGGCCCCGGCACAACCTACTGGACCCCCAGGTTGACATAAAAGCATATGGCTGAGGGAAGTTTGCTAAAGGAACATTTCTATGAAAGTTTTGTCAAAATATCTGCAAAGGCTTTGTAGTTAATGCCATTTTTCAATTTTCCCCATTAAAAGTCTATGGAAAATCTAAGTTGCCATAGCAACCAAACTAAAGAGCCGAATTTCATAAAAAACACAAAACCTGTAAAGGCAAATATGGTGAATATTTCCATAAACTCTCAGCCTCATAGAGCATACAGTTTCTGAGGAGATGATTTTTTAAGTATTTTTTTTCTATTTTTTTCATTTTGGTTTCCATGGCAACCAATACAAATGAGCAGTAGGCCTAAAATCATATGGCAGATAGTAGATCGCCTAAGGAATATTTCTATGAAAGTTTTGTCAAAATATCTGCAGCGGCTTAGCAGTAAATGCCATTTTTCAATTTTCCTCATTATAAGTCTATGGGAGCTCTAAGTTGCTATAGCAACCAAACTAATGGGCCAATTTTCATAAAAAACACAAACTTTCAATCCCCCAGCCTAAGGATGCTACAGATGAAATTTGGACTCAATCGGCCCAGTGGCTTCAGAGGAGATGTCGTTTGAAAATGTTAACGACGACGACGACGACGACAACGACGGACAACTGCCTATCCTATAAGCTCCCCCGGAGCCTTTGGCTCTGGTGAGCTAATAACAGGGGAAGGTCTAATTGTATGTTTTGTCACAAGTTGATTCACCGAAATTCTCTTTTTGGGGGAAAAATATGGTTTAAGGAACCTTGGGTCATTTTTGAGATTTTTTAACAGTAAAGTTCTTTTTTTTCTTATATCTTCGGTAAACATTCACCAATTGTGGTGAAACTCCTACCATGCAAGCATACTGATGTGGCAATATAACTTAAATGATCATTTGAGATGTTGACCTATATTTCACGGTTGAATGAACATTCTTATTTCATGTTTATACGTTAGATTATTGTTTCCATCAGAGTTTAGATATTTCTGGCAATTGGATAAACAGGCGATGATTTTAAACATATTTAAATCAAACGAAAAAAAAACACAATAGAAATGTGTCCAAAGTACACAGATGCCCCCGCCTGTTTGACTTTGCCAATATAGCTGCATGAGACCTGGGAGACACACTAGCATCAGATATATATGTTCAGGATGGGTATCTCAATATTTTCTAAGATATTTGGATTTTGATGATATGAAATGGGCAGGGCAGGGGGCTGGGGCATTATTGTGTGTGTCATTAAATGCATTTGACCATAAACAACATCAAATAAAAAAGGTTGGAACCTGAACAGTTTCTGAGATACATATTTTTTTTTTCTACATTTTCTTTGGTCCAATCAAATAGCCCCACCCCAGACAGAATCAGTGACCATAAACATGCTAAACAGTTATGAGCTGCAGGAGAAATGCAGACATAAATGTGCACCTAAACGTGAACCTGGTTATGAACGTAATAATGTGTGACATAGTAAGCACATACGAACATAACATCACATCTAAAAAATATATATGCCTCACTCACTCCTTCCTTTGGCATGCAGAGATATAAGAAAGGTCTGCTTGAATATCTTTAATAATCCCACTTCAAGAGCACATCTAAAAAGAATGTGGTACACCTACGTGAAGACACAGGTATATACATTTGAAAATGGTTATTCACAACTGTATTCTGACATGCTTTGCGCATATTGAATCAAATTAATCTACAGAAGAATAGCTTTCATCGTCACCTGAACTTGAGCTGTTGCCTCTTTTTGAACAGCATCTGTTACAGTGTTCATATACTGTGACTTCAACGATTTTTTACTGACTTTGGCTGATGGCCTTAAAACCGAGGTTCTTTAACACAGAAGCGATATGGACACAGCAATCAAATACCTCGTCACCATTTTTTTTTCATTTGCACTGCCACCCTATTATGGACTCTAATCCAGGACCTTCCTTAATCCTTAGATTGTATTCCCTGTCTCCCTCTCTATCTCTGTATTTCAGGTATTAGACAAGGAGACCCTTTATCTGCTTATATGTTTCCACTATTCATTAAAGATGTTACCTTACTTTGAAGAGACATCTAATGATAACGCTGCTGTTGTACTTGACATGATACAATGAATGATGCTGCAATATAGGAAAACATTCTGGGCAATTGAATTGACTAACAAACTGACTGATCTATGATTATTATAAGAATCGTATGTTCTTTGTTAAATGCATTTAGGCCTGTTCTTGTTAAGAATTCTGAATCTGATGAGGTTCTTGCAAAACGTATGCTACAACTTGCCAAACTACCAAACAAACTTAAAGACAAGGCAGAGAAAAAGGGTTGGGACAGTCGTGCAAAGGCTCCATGGAAAGCTATTGATGATGCCAACCGCGAAGACTTCCCACAATTAGCGGAAGCAGAGCTGAGAGACATGACCATGGGCATATACCAATTAAAACAGGCCGATTCGTATACAGACGAACACACTACTGAAGCCGGTCAGTATGAGATAAAGATTCACAAGGAGGAGGATGGAATTTTGAAAGCCCAAATAAAATCAAGGCACACTTCGTCTGGATCATAATATCTATGGATTGAGTATGGTCCTGGTCTCGAACCCACAAAAGGATGATACTGCAAGTGCAAGAATGGTGCCAGGGTAGTTGGCTGCTGTGCCCATATCGCTTCCGTGTTGTGGTATCTAGGTTTTTAGCGCCATCAGCCGAAGTCAGAGCGAGAACAGTCATTCAAGTCACAGTATATGAACAGTCTTACAGATGCTGCACAAAAAGACTGGGACAGCTCAAGTTCAGGTGACGATGAAAGCGATTCTTCAATAGATTAACTTGATTCAATAATTAAATATGTTGATTTTTTAGATTCCAACCTTTTTTATTTGCTGTTGTTTATGGTTAGACACATTCAATGACATATATCTTGAGACCCACACAATCATGCCCCAGCCCCCTGCCCTGCCAAGTTCATATCATCAACATCCAAAATATTGAGATACCCACCCACGAACATATATATCTGATGCTAATACATATTCAATGACACATACATGTACAATGTGTCCCCAGGGGTCAAGCATGCATATTAGCTAAGCCAAAAAGGCGGGGGCAGCTGAGTACATTTTACACATTTCTATTGTTTTTTCGTTTTATTTAAATATGTTTAAACCCATCGCCTGTTTATCCAAATGCCAGAATTATCTAAACTCTTGAACTGATGGGAACAAAAATCTAACCCATTAACATGAAATAAGAATGTTCATTCAACCGTGAAATATAGGTCAACATCTCAAATGATCATTTGAGTTATATTACCTAATCAGTATGCTTGCATGGTAGGAGTTTCACCACTATAGGTTAATGTATACCGAAGATATAAGAAAAAAAAAAGAAGTTTACTTTTAAACAATCTCAAAAATGACCCAAGGTTTCTTAAACCATATTTTTCCCCCCCAAAAAATGAATTTTGGTGAATAAACTTGTGACAGAACATAGAGTTAGACCTTCCCCTGTAATTTTATATAATAACGTGTCATGTATGGTACTATTTTTCTACCTTTAAATGAGACACAAAATACATGTCAAAACTGTGTGGAGTTACCCCACCCACATTGAAGAGCCTGTAACTCAGAAAAAACTGCTTAAATACCAAAACCACATATGTTCCAAATAATTAGGCATATGTATGCTAACAATAAGCCAGAAATGAACAAAATCGTTAGGAGGCCAAAAACACCCCTTAGGGAGACCCGTCCTTTTTTTCCATTAGGAGTCTATGGGAGCTAAGGGGCCCCGGGGCATGGCCCATTTGGACCCCAGGGGCATGATTGGCTAGTATTTATGTAGGTGACCACTTGCCATTGCTACATGCTAACTATCTAAGCTCTGGGCCCTGTGGTTTCTGAGAAGAAGATTTTTGAAGCTTTTTTTTTTCCATTATGAGTCTATGGGAGCGAAGGGGCCCCGGGGCGTGGCCCATTTGAAACCCAGGGGCATGATTGGCAGGAATAATGTAGGTGGCCACTGGCCATTGCTACATGCTAAGTATCTAAGCTCTGGGCCCTGTGGTTTCAGAGAAGAAGATTTTTGAAGCTTTTCTTTTCCATTACAAGTCTATGGGAGCTAAGGGGCCCCGGGGCGTGGCCCATTTGGACCCCAGGGGCATGATTGGCAGGAATTATGTAGCTGACCACTGGCCGTTACTACATGCTAAATATCTAAGCTCTGGGCCCTGTGGTTTCAGAGGAGAAGATTTTTGAAACTTTTTTTTCCCATTATGAGTCTATGGGAGCTAAGGGGCCCTGGGGCGTGGCCCATTTGGACCCCAGGAGCATGATTGGCAAGATTTATGTAGGTAACCAATTTCCTTAGCTTCATGCTAATTATCTCAGCTCTGGGCCCTGTGTTTGCAGAGAAGAAGCTTTTTGGAGCTTTTTTCCATTAGGAGTCAATAGGAGCTAAGGGGCCCCGGGGCGTGGCCAGTTTGGACCCCAGGGGCATGATTGGCAGGAATTTTGTAGGTGACCACTTGCCGTTGCTACATGCTATATATCTAAGCTCTGGGCCCTGTGGTTTCAGAGAAGAAGAATTTTTAAGCTATTTTTTTTCCATTATGAGTCTATGGGAGCGAAGGGGCCCCGGGGCGTGGCCCATTTGAAACCCAGGGGCATGATTGGCAGGAATTATGTAGGTGGCCACTGGCCGTTGCTACATGCTTAATATCTAAGCTCTGGGCCCTGTGGTTTCAGAAAAGAAGATTTTTGAAGCTTTTTTTCCATTATGAGTCTATGGGAGCTAAGGGGCCCTGGGGTGTGGCCAATTTGGACCCCAGGGGCATGATTGGCAGGAATTATGTAGGTAACCACTTGCCGTTGCTACATGCTAAATACCTAAGCTATGGGTCCTGTGGTTTCAGAGAAGAAGATTTTTGAAGCTTTTTTTCCATTATGAGTCTATAGGAGCGAATGGGCCCCGGGGCGTGGCCCATTTGGAACCCAGGGGCATGATTGGCAGGAATTATGTAGGTGACCACTTGCAGTTGCTACATGCTAAATATCTAAGCTCTTGGCCCTGTGGTTTCAGAGAAGACGATTTTTGAAGCTTTTTTTTCCATTATGAGTCTATAGGAGCTAAAGGGCCCCGGGATGTGGCCAATTTGGTACCCAGGGGCATGATTGGCGGGATTTACATAGGTGACCACTTAACATTGTTACAAGCTAAATATCTAAGCTCTGCGCCCTGTGGTTTCAGAGAAGAAGATTTTTTTAATTTTTCCCATTATAAGTCTATGGGAGCTATATGTTGCCATGGCAACCAGAATTCCAATCTGATCTGATCAGCCCAAAAACCTTATGCAGCCTTTCCCCCTACCTGATGATGCTTCACATGAAATTTGATCAAGATTGGCCATGTGGTATTGGAGATATACTTATTTGAAATTGTTTACGGATGCACACACGGACGCACGGACACACGCACGCACGCACGCACGACGGACGACGGACAAAAAGTGATCCCAAAAGCTCACCTCGTCACTACGTGACAGGTGAGCTAAAAAAAAAAGCTTCCGATATGATTATTTTATAGAGTTGAATTTCAGCATAGGGATTCACCACATACATATGATTGTCAAAGATGCAGCAAAACTCAATATGAATTTGTTGGCCTCTGAGGTTACTATAAAGTGTGCGCTTGTGTATTTTTTTCCAAAAAAAGCTTGGGTGTGCGCTTATAGGAGCATGTGCAGTAAATAGGTCGAATACAGTAGGTGTGTTTTCGTGATGATCATTGATGATAATAAGTAACAAAACAGGGAAATTGTCATAGGATTCTATGAGGGGAATTTAATTGTGTCACTAATGGCCCACCATACTGCATGGCTGTACGGAGCAAGTGGAAACTGCGTTGACTTCATGGGGGAGTGCTTTCTATAATTATTACGAAATTTTGGTCGAATCCTTGTCTAGTCTTTCGAAAGTCTAGTCTTTCAGTCTAATCCATTCAGTCCTTCCAAGGCGGTTCTTCAGTCGTGGTTTATTTTTGATATGGTTTTTCTTTGGGTGTTTATGTCGCTTATAATATTTTATTTTGGATAGCCTATTGGCCATTTTGTGGGAAAGTAACTGTCCTTTTGGCATTCCGCTATTGATGTTTCCATTAGGGTCTGTTGTATCATGCTTGTGTTTCTTTCCCTTTGGTGTCTCTGATGGCAGCTGTGGTTTAATTGTATTGATTCCTGATCATTGCCTCCACTTCTATTTTTCAAACGTTATTGAAAGTTCAAGTTGGTTCAATCATATACACTCAACCCTTACATAACTCAACAAGCTTTGAAATTAGGACCTATATTAAAAGTTGTGTTGGTCTAAATGTTTCAATTTCACAAATAGTGGTATTTTTGATGAAAAATGTGAGCAGCTTTTGCAGATGCAAAAGCTGCTCACATTTTTCTGCAAAAATAATAGTATATTTGCCATATCAAAATTTAAATAAGTTAACCAAAGAAATCATTAGTTGATCTAGATTTTTCCTTATCTCTCGTTTATTATCCAACAACTAACTAATATCTACCGGGGCATGCTGCTCTGGCTGAACATAAGGCAGAACAAGATGTGTTTGTGAAACATGAAAATGTCCCCGGAGAAGGTAATTTTTTTCAAAGTTGGTCACAGGTCAAGGTCACAGGTCAAAATTTTTTGTATGAGTGGGAAGCCCTTATCACAAGGAACCTACATGCCAAATGGTCACAGGTCAACATTTTTTGTATGAGTGGGAAGCCCTTATCACAAGGAACCTACATGCCAAATGGTCACAGGTCAACATTTTTTGTATGAGTGGGAAGCCCTTGTCACAAGGAACCTATATGCCATATATATAGGTTCTATCTCAAATAGAAGCCTCCGTGGTGCAGTGGTTATGCTACTCGCCTTGTAAACCAGGGGTCGCAGGATCGATCCCGGGCTTCTCCAGACTTTCGGATGAGTCTTTAAACCGAGGTCCCATCTCTGTATGACCTTAGCTGTTGGTGGGATGTAAAACTCAAACACTCACTCACTCACTCTATCTCAAATGGTTGGAAAGTTATGACCAATAATATTTTTTTTCTTTAAAGTAGGTCACAGGTCAATGTCAAAGTAACAGCTCTAAATGTTTTGAATTAGTGGAAAGCCCTTGTCACAAGGAACCTACATGCCAAATATGAAGGCTCTATCTCAAAGAGTATAAAAGTTGACCAATGTTAAAGTTGCCCATCCAACAAACAAACCAACAAACAGACAGGGCAAAAACAATATGTCCACCGCTATCGCTACCGGGGACATAAAAATTTAATTTTACAACAATGAAAGAAAGCATTGCTCTACATGGCTATGTTATCCTAATGGTGAATAACTGCAGGACCTACCTTCTAGCCCACTGTCCTGCTCTTACAGCTCCTGACCCATGTATCAGTAGAAGCAGTTTATCTTCATTGGTATACAAGTCTCCACTTATAAACACAAATGTCTGTGGCTCATTCTCTTCAACATCAGCCTACAATATAGTATAGTAAAACATACTATTACGACTACTCATGACTGGACCAAAACTGTGTCCTTGAGAATGTTCATACGGTTTTTCTATAATCTGACCAAACATGGCCCTGACCGAGATATTGTCAGTATGATGATTCTGAGCAAATTTGATAATGACTGGACCGAAACTGTCCACTAGCCTGTTCACAAGAGAAGTTTGCACACTACAAAGCAGGTCATGTAGTGGTCGCAATTTTTTTGTTTGTTTGTTTGAATTGAGGTTTAATGTCCCCATCAACACTATTAAGGTCATTTTGGAGACGTTGCTTCCAATTTTGTGGGACTTTTACCTGACATTGAGATGCCCACCAATGAAACCAAAAGGCTTATATGCACTGGACGGTCTGACTCACATCACTTTGCCTGGGCTGGCTTAGTCCTTCTAAGCAGTTTACCAGTACTCATGTGTGGCCAGTTTCAGCTCTGCGTGGAAGCAGAATGCAGCCTAGTCTATTTCTCCTAGCCCCGATAGGCTGGGGCGGATAATGGTCGCAAAAGCTCACTATTACCATTGGTCAGGTGAGCTAAAACAGATCCAAATAAGAATGTCTATTTTCAAAAATATTTCAATTTCTTTTTTTCTATTCTGGTTATTATTACCAAGATTATGCAATTAACAATAAGCTAGCTCAGCTGGCTATCCAAAGAGAGATAAACGGCAACAATTGCCACAGTAGGTGGATGTGCAGGCTGATCTGTGTCCTTGCTGGTCACAAACGTCTTTCTGTAGCTTTTATTGCACTCTGGCATGTATGAATGTGTCAGGCATAACATATAATGACAATAGGAAAACATAATACGTCACTTTTATTTAAAAAAAAAAAAAAAAAAAAAAAAACATCAGTGAAATGCTATTCTTAAGATTGCAATGTTGAGAAAGGTTGTAAAAATAATCATATACCACAACCTCTTTATAACACTATTAATGGGGTCCAAAGCAGAAACCGTATTTACTGTTAGCTTAATAAGGTTCCATATTATATCCAAACAAAAATGTATAGGTTATATAGAAAAATGACCATTTATGGTCATTTTTTATGGATCCATCTTGAAATTGTGTTCTATCCAAAACACTGCTCCCACCCTTCGGGCTTGGAGAAATAGACTGGGCTGCACGATGCTTCCACACAGAGCTGATACCGACCGCACATGAGTACTGGTAATCCGCTCAGGAGGTCTAACTGCCCAGAAATATTGCTGCGAGTCAGCCCGTCCATGCTTATAAACCCTATTGGTTTCATTTGGCGGCAGGGATTGAGATGTCATTTTATATCTCAATGTCGGGTAAAAGTCCCAAAAAATTGGAAGCAATGTCTCCAAAATGACCTAAATTGTATTGACGGGGACGCTAAACCTCAAATCATATCAAATCAAAATCTATCCAAAACCTTGTCACAATGAACAGTGTTATAATGAGGATGTGGTGTATTAAAAAGAGCCACTGTTCTCTCTTTAGAAAACTGACCATAATGGCATAGGTTTTGATATAACCGGTTTTGAAGATGGGACTCAAAATTTACAGATTGTGTAGAAAAATGACCATAAATGTCATATTTCTATATCTGAGCTATTCTACACATGTTTGTTTCGACATGGTTTGTGTTTTTGACCCCAACATAGTGTAATACTTAACCCTTATCTTGCTGATTATTCATTTAAGCCTTACCCATTTCTGTCTATCAACCAATCAAATTACTTGATGTAAAATATTGCTGCAAATTCATAAATTGAATGTCAAACAGTGTAGATCCTGATCAGATGGCTTCTTCAGAAGCCATCTGATCTGGATCTACACTGTTTCCAAAGATAGGGGTTGTCGTGAACAGCAAGATAAGGGTTAAGAAGTTGGATTTAATGGAGAAATCAGCGAGCTGATGAAAAAAAGGGTACTGTATCACACAGGTGGCCAGCAAACACTCAAGCAAGCCTGTGAATACCGTAAAAATCCTAAAATTTCAGACACCTTGAGGACTTGTTGTAATTCTCCTAAAATTATATCAAATTTGTTTCGCGATCCAGCAATGAGTCCAAAAAGTGCAGACAGAATGGCAAACAGTGTAGATCCTGATCAGACTGCTCCTGAAGGAGCAGTTTGATCTGGGTCTGCACTGTTTGCTTAGGTCTGCCTGTCTGAATACTTAGGATTATTACGATATTTTATCTTTATTCACAATGGGAATTTTTTTATCATTCTCCTCTATCACAGTGTAGACCCTGATCAGACAGCTCCCTCAAGAGCAGTCTGATCTGGGTCTACACTGTTTGCTTACGCCAGTCTGTCCCAACACTTAGGATCATTACGGTAAGTACAGTTTTGCCAGAGCCTTAGTTGGCTGCTCACAGAATGTATAGAAAAAGCTGAGGTGCAATACCCATGCATCAAGTCCTATCATTTCGATAATGCATCCGACATAGCAGCAGTTTTTCAGATCTCCAAAGTAAGTATTTTTTTATGTAAACACCCTAATGTGTTATTTTTGCCATGACAGCATCACATTATTAAGTGTGTGTAATTAACACTCTGCATGCTGGGTATTTTTTCACAGCAGACGACATTTTGAAATATTTTTCTAATTTTCCCAGAAAACAGGATTTGACATCTCATACAAATTGTCTCCTATGGAGACAATTTGCATGAGATGTCAAGTCCTGTTTTCTGGGAAAAAATAAGAAAAATATCAACAATATGTCGTCTGCTGAATTAGCCTAGAGAGTGGAAAATGTTAAAAAAATTACCTGTAAAAACAAACAGATTGTGTGAACTCATTATTGCCACAAATATACTCACCTTGTGTTCTTAATAATGTTCAACTTATATATCTCTGTTAATCTCTGATACATATATTTTAAAGAGATGCCTTGTTAACCCAAAAGCATTATTTTTTAAACATCAAAATCACAGTCTGGGTAATAAAAAGCCCTGTAAAGTTAGAAATGTGCCAATATGACACAGATGCCCCCACCCATGGACCATCCTCATCTGGAAACAAGCATTACGCAAAAATTGAAATTAAAAAAGGGCCATAACTGCTACAAAAATAGGCAGATTTTAAATTCAATTAAATTAGACAGACATACATTTAAAGATTATATATATGTGTATTGAATATGAATCAAATGTACCAATCATTTCAAAAGAAAATAATTTTTTTAAAATGTAACAAAAAATCCAAAAATCATGAAAAAATAAGGTGTGCATCAAATGTACTAGTACCGGTAAAGGGGACAAGAAAGCAGTCTGAGGGACAGCTAAATTCCCCACCACACATTATTAACATGACTCAACGTTGTGACGTTCACCTGTGACCTTGACCTTGAGCTGGCATGGTTTATTTATGGGTTCTGTACACTGATGGGGAATCATGTATTTGACCAAAGCTGGATAAAAAAAATTCTTCCAGGGGTAAAGGAGATATGAAATGGACACAAAAATCAAAAGTTCAAACTCGTGACCTTCAAATGTGAGCTTGACCTTGAGTAGGAATGGTTTATTTATGGGTTCTGCACATCAGCTCACTGAGAGGGATATTTGATTAAAGTGTAATGAAAATTCTTCCAGGGGTTAAGGAGATATGGAACGGACACAAAAATCAATGTTTCAAACTCGTGACCTTGAACAGAGACCTTGACCTTGAGTCGGCATGGTTTATTTATGAGTTCTGCACATCAGCTGACTGAGGGGGATATTTGACCAAAATTTAATGAAAATCCTTCCAGAGGTAAAGGAGATATGAAACGCACACAAAATTCAAAGTTTCAAACTCGCGACCTTCAACTGTGACCTTGACCTTGAGTCGGCATGATTTATTTTTGGGTTCTGCACATCAGCTCATTGAGGGGGATATTCGACCAAAGTTTAATTAAAATCCTTCAAGGGGTAAAGGAGATATGGAACGGATACAAAATTCAAAATTTCAAACTTGTGACCTTCAACTGTGACCTTGGCTTTGAGTCAGCATTTTTTTGTTTATGAGTTCTGCACATCACCTCACTCAGGGGGATATTTTATTTAAGTTTAATGAATATCCTTCCAAGGGTAAAGGAGATATGGAACGGACGCACAATTCAAAGTTTCAAACTTGTGGCCTTCAACTGTGACCTTGAACTTCAGTCGGCATAAATGTATTTTGTTTGTGGATTCTCATGAGTACTGGTAAACTGCTAAGAGAATCTAAAATAGAAGTGAAGGCAATGATCAGGAATCAATACAATTAACCCATAGCTCCCACCAGAGACACCAAAAGGAAAGAAACACAAACACAAAACAACAGACCCTAATGGAAACATCAATAACGGAAAGTCCAAATGGTACCACTAAACATGTCTAATGGTACTACCAAACATGTCCAAATGGTACCACCAAATATGTCAGAATGGTACTACCAAACATGTCCAAATGGTACCACTAAACATGTCCAAATGGTACCAGCAAACATGTCCAAATGTTACGACCAAACATATCCACATGGTACCACCAAACATGTCCAAATGCTACCAACAAACATGTCCAAAGGGTACTATCAAACGTGTCCAAATGGCACTACCAAACATGTCCAATGGTACCACCAAACATGTCCAAATTGTACCACCAAACATGTCCAAATGGTACCACCAAGCATGTCCTACATATTCAAATGGTTCCACCATGGCACCACCAAACATGTCCAAATGGTACCACCAAACATGTCTAAATGGTACCATCAAACATGCCCAACTGGTACCGACAAACAGTCCATGTCCAAATGGTACCACCAAACATGTCCAAATGGTACCAACAAACATGTCCAACATATTCAAATGTTACCACCATGGCACCACCAAACATGTCCAAATGGCACCACCAAAGATGTCTAAATGGTACCACCAAACATGTCCAACTGGTACCACAAAACAGTCCATGTCCAAATGGTACCACCAAACCTGTCCAAATGCTACTACCAAACATGTCCAAATGGTACCACCAGCATGTCCAAATGGTACCACTAAACATGTCCAAATGGTACTACCAAACATGTCCAAATGGTACCACCAAATTTGTCCAAAGTTGCCATAATGGTCATATGGCTTGGCTGAATGTACGCTGAATGGAAGGAATTTCTAGCGCTTGATTTTGTGATTTAACCCTTTCCCAAATGCCAACTTTTCACCTCATCAATACTGAAAGCATCTGTGGACAACAAACTTGAAAATTACACAACCGTTTTTAGTACTTCAGTAAATTAGAAATGCACTTTCCCCATCCTGACAAAAGAATTAAACCCATTTCAGACTGGAAACCCCTAAACGGGTACTGTGGCAAACAGTGCAGGCCCAGATCAGATGCCGCAGAACACGGCATCTGATCAGGGCCTCCACTATTTGCTCAAAATTCACTCATTTTCCAACAAGAGGGCCATGATGGCCCTGGATCGCTCACCTGATCCATAGTGAAACAAGTGGGCCCCAGGGAGGGCCATTATTGGCCCAAGGGCTTTAATGTGCATAATGTTGAGGGAGGTCTGAATGGTGAGGCTTCATACCAAACATCAACAAAGGCTACAATTTGAACAATCTTGGTAAAGAACCACTAGATGAAGCTACACACCAAATATCAAAGACCTGGGCCTTGCGGTTTCAGAGAAGATTTTTATAAAGATATTCCCTACATAAGCCTATGCACCAGGGCTATATAAGTCTATGTAAAACCAAAGAGCCCAGGGGTGGGGACATTTGTGGCCCCAGGTCTATAATTTGAACAATCTTGGTAGAGGTCCACTTGATGAAGCTCCATACCAAATATCAAAGACCTAGCTGGGCCTTGCAGTTTCAGAGAAGAAGATTTTTAAAAATTTCCCTTTATAAGTCTATGTAAAACCAAAGGGTCTCTGGGCGGCGACATTTTTGGCCCCAGGGCTATAATTCGAACAATCTTGGTAGAGGTTCACTAAATGACGCTTCATACCAAATATCAAAGACCTGGGCCTTCTGGTTTCAGACGAGAAGCTTTTTAAAGGTTTACTCTATAAAAGCCTATGTAAAACCGGTGGGCCCTGGTGCGGGAGCGTTTTTGGCCCCAGGGCTATAATTTGAACAATCTTGGTAGCGGTCCACTTGACGAAGCTACTTACCAAATATCAAAGACCTGGGCCCTCTGATTTCAGACAAGAAGATTTTTAAAGGTTTTCCCAATATAAGCCTATGTAAAACCAGTGGGCCTCGGGGCGGGGCCAGTTTTGGCCCCAGGGATATAATTTGAACAATCTTGGTAGAGGTCCACTAGATGAAGCTTCATACCAAATATCAAAGACCTGGGTCTTCTGGATTCAGACAAGAAGATTTTTAAAGGTTTTCCATATATAAGCCTATGTAAAACCAGTGGGCCCCGGGGCAGAGCTGTTTTTGGCACCAGGGCTATAATTGGAACAATCTTGGTAGTGGTCCACTCGACGAAGCTACATACCAAATATCAAAGACCTGGGCCTTCTGGTTTCAGACAAGAAAATTTTTAAAGGTTTTCCCTATATAAGCCTATGTAAAACCAGTGGGCCCCGGGGCGGGGCAGTTTTTGGCCCCAGGGCTATTAATCCATCCACTGGTTAAGCAGGAGAAGCTCTGGTGGCCATTTTGTTCACCCGGGCGGAACTGTATGAGCAATTTTGGTAGAGGATCACCAAATGAACATTCCTGTGAAATAATTTCAAAATCCATCCTTTGGTTAAGGAGAAGAAGCCGTTAAAAGGTTTTACTAATTTTAGCTCTGGCGGCCATTTTGTTCACCCGAGCAGAATGGTATGAGCAATTTTGGTAGAGGTTCACCAAAGGAACATTCCTGTGAAATAATTTCAAAATCCATCCACTGGTTAAGGAGAAGAAGTCGTTTAAAGATTTTTTTATTTTTAGCTCTTGCGGCCATTTTGTTCACCTGAGCAGAACGGTTTGAGCAATTTTGGTAGAGGGTCACCCAAGGAACATTCCAGTGAAATAATTTCAAAATCCACTCACTGGTTAAGGAGAAAAAGTCGTTTAAAGGCTATTCTATTTTTAGCTCTGGTGGCCATCTTGTTCACCCGAGCGGAACGGTTTGAGCAATTTTGGTAGAGGGTCACCCAAGGAACATTCCTGTGAAGTAATTTCAAAATCCATCCACTAGTTAAGGAGAAGAAGTCGTTTAAAGGTTTTTCTATTTTTAGCTCTGGTGGCCATCTTGTTCATCCGAGCGGAACGGTTTGAGCAATTTTGGTAGAGGGTCACCCAAGGAACATTCCTGTGAAGTTATTTTGAAATCCATCCACTGGTTAAGGAGAAGAAGTCGTTTTAAGGTTTTTCTATTTTTAGCTCTGGTGGCCATTTTGTTCATCTGAGTGGAACGGTTTGAGCAATTTAGTAGAGGGGCACCCAAGGAACATTCCTGTGCAATAATTTCAAAATCCATCCACTGGTTAAGGAGAAGTCGATTAAAGGTTTTTCTATTTTTAGCTCTGGCAGCCATCTTGTTCACCCGAGCGGAACAGTTTGAGCAATTTTGGTAGAACAATTTTGGTAGGAACATTCCTGTGAAGTTATTTTGAAATCCATCCACTGGTTCAGGAGGAGAAGTCGATTAAAGGTTTTTCTATTTTTAGCTCTGGCGGCCATTTTATTCCCCTGAGTGAAACGTTTCGAGCAATTTTGGTATAAGGTCATCCAAGGAACATTCCTGTGAAATAATTTCAAAATCCATCCAATGGTTAGCAGGAGAAGTCGTTAAAAGGTTTTTCTATTTTTAGCTCTGGTGGCCATCTTGTTCACCCAAGCGGAACAGTTTGAGCAATTTTGGTAGAGGATCACCCAAGGAGCATTCCTGTTAAATAAGATCAAAATCTGTCCAGCAGTTTTGGGGAAGAAGTTGTTTAAAGCAAAAGTTGACGACGGAAGCACGGACGGCGGACAAAGACCGATCCCAAAAGCTCACCTTGAGCACTTCGATTTTGAGGAAAACACAACCTGTCACCCCTAAATTTTGAAATGACCTCCTGCTATATATAAGGAGGAAGATTCAATTTGGTACAGAAAGGGATAAATACCGAAACACGTTGATCTAAACAAATTAAAAGTTAAAAGTACCACTGTTGGTTGTTAATTCTGTTACTCTCCCTTACCTTCAAAACTTGAAAATATGGTTCAAATGAGCTGAAGTTCTCAGGCAGGGAAGAAAACATTGCAGGAAAAGGAGAAAATGCTGGTTACAATGTTTTCCAAGCCCTCCCTTCTCAGGATCATTAAAAGTAGGGATTATATGGTAAGGAGTTAAATGAACTGTCTATCAATGTGCTTTTATTGTGGAGAATACTGTATTTACCGTATGTATTTGGATAGAAAGGCCCGAGAAACAGCATAAACCCAGGCAAGATGCCACAAAATCTTTTCTTTTTTTCATCTCAGTGGCATCTCATCAGGGTCTATACTGTTTGCCACTCATCAGCTATTACGTGTATTATAAACAACATCGGGTAGTATACATGTATTGTACCTTTACACATTTAACCCTTATCTTGCTGAATATTCATTTAAGCCACACCCATTTCTGTCTATCCACCAATCAAATTACTTGATGTAATTAATTGCTACAAATTCATAAGCTGAATGCCCAACAGTTTAGATCCTGATCAGATGTCTTCTTCAGAAGCCATCTGATCTGGATCTACACTGTTTGCAAAGATATGGGTTGTCGGGAACAGCAAGATAAGGTTAGGAGTTGATGTGAACCAAATCCCAGTACTTAGGGTTAATACGGTATGGCAGTCATTCAGTTTAGGCAGATTCTGTTGTCATGCTACACCCATGGACACAACACTGTTCAAACTTTGATGGGCCTCCTTTCATTCTGATTTCAAGAAACATTATTCAACCTGTCAGTCAACTGCAAGTCAGGAATCAACTCAAAACATGAAGTAGTGTACATTTCTTTGCAGACTCCCACACTGTCCAATCAAAATACATCTCCAATGTCAATCAAACCTACAAATGGAAAACTACTTGCCAAAATGAAACCAAATCAATGTATATTGCTTGATCCAGTTTTAGAATTCTTTGACCAATGACATTTGCTTGGCAATTCACTAGATGCAAAGAGATTAATTGAAAGGTACTTCATAGGAGTTTGAACAGTTTTGTGTCCACAGGTGTAAGTACTTTTAGAGTTCTTCCAGATAATATTCCTGTTTTCATGCTATGAGCTTTTGAGTTCTTACAGATGCTATTCCTGTTAATAATAAATATCTCATTGTTTTGGGCAATTCCCTAGTCTGTAAAATACGCAGAGCTTTTAATTGTGGCGGTGTTGTGTCCGTTCTATGACATCGCAGAACCTGGAAGAAGATTGTCTTAAAAGTCCTAAACAGGGTTTTTACTAGTATAGCTGCAACCACGTTCTAAAGACCTGGGCCCAGAAGTTCAAAACTAACGACGTTGTTAGTTAACAAATTAATAAATTTTTTATCATTTAATATGGCAAATATACTAATAGTTTTGCTGAAAAAAATGTGAGCAGCTTTTGCAAATGCAAAAGCTGCTCACATTTTTTCAGCAAAAATACCAAAATTTTAGATATTGTACTTGCTAGAACAGTTAACAATTTGACCACTAACAAGCTCGTTAAGCTAACGAGGCTTTGAACAACTGGCCCCTGGGCCCAGTAGTTCAAAGCAATGATATTTTAACGAGCTCATTATTTGTCAAAACATTAACTGTTCTGGTAAGCAAAATACCTAATACAATGGTATTTTTGCTGAAAAAATGTGAGCAGCTTTTGCATTTGCAAAAGCTGCTCACATTTATTTCTGCAAAACCTTAGTATTTTTGCCAAATTAAGTGATCAAAGTTTTGATGACACATTAAGTGACAATGTCGATAATTTTGAGCAACTGGCCCTTGACAGTTCACAATGAAGTTCTTGGCTTCACTGTTTTTTAAAGAGATGGTGGTATTCTTCATTGAAGCATCTGAATTTAGTGCTGACCATTACGACAACACATGTGCGACGCAGTGCATTTTTCCCATCTCTGAATTGGCTACTTTTCTGATGAAAATCTGTGATATTTTTTCTTATAAATACTGCAAACATAGGTTATGGGTGCTCGTTAGAGCCGCCTTATTGAGGTGGTTCTAACGAGTACCCACAACCTATGTCTTGGAACAAACATAATGCACACCCCCGTAAACCTCAGTTTTCTTTATATAATGAGGCGGTTCTAACGAGTACCCACAACCTACGTCTTGGAACAAAAATAATGTATACCCCCATAAACCAAAGTTTTCTTTGTATAAAGTGGGGTTTAGAGGGGTCTTAGTTTCACGGACTTGTTCATGTGATGCAAATCTAAAATGTTTTTGGTGCTCCCATACAAGATCAACAGCCAATGATAGAGGAACAGACAGTAGATTCAGAAAAATCACAGTATTTCACCATAATCAATTCATGCTTCAGGTAAGATAAAAGCTAGTCACTGTTTACCCTTATCTTGCTGAGTAAATTAATGTAGCCACAGCCATTTCTGGTTATTAACCAATCAAATTACTTGATATAATGTTTTGGTTCAATTCTAAAACTGCATGACAAACAGTGCAGATCCAGATCAGATGGCTTCTTCAGAAGCCATCTGATCTGGATCTACACTGTCTGCAAAGGTAAGGGATATCTTGTTCAGAAGGATAGGGGTTAAGTTCTCAGCTTTCAAACTCATACATGCTGAACTTGGGCCCCCGCCCATCGGGCTTGGAGAAATATATTGGGCTTCATGGTGCTTCCACGCAGAGATGAAACCGACTGCACCTGAGTACTGGTAAACCACTTAGAAGGTCTAAGCCTGCCCAGGCAAAGTGGTGAGTGATGGCCCATCCATGCATATAAACTCTATTGGTTTCATTGGGCGGCAGGGATTGAGATGTCATTTGATCTCAATGTCGGGTAAAAGTACCACAAAATTGGAAGCAATGTATCCAAAATGACCCAAATAGTGTTGACAGGGACGTTTAACCTCAAATCAAACAAACAAACATGCTGAACTCATACACAAAAGGCGTTCTTGTTCAACATACAGATCTTTGTTTATCTCTCATGCTGATATTTTGAAGAGATTTCTAAGATTTCTTGTTTACCCGAATGTTTTACCATATTTACCGATGTATTCGGACAGACAGGCCTGAGCAAACAGTGTAGACTCTGATGAGATGCCGCAGAATGCGGCATCTCATCAGGGTCTACATTGTTTGCTCAAGCCTGTTTGGGAGTCATTCAGCCACCTCTAGATACAACATCAAGTAGGCGAACCGTACTTGTTCTACAGGTAGAACAAGTATGGAAAGGACTTGAGGTGTCCGAATACTTAGGGTAAAACACAGTATTTTGCCTAAAAATCCCTCTTTCGGGACACATTCTGTGTTCATGCTAGGCACTTTAGAGTTCTTACAGATAATAGTTCTTTCAATTTAAAGTATCTCATAGGATTGGGCAATTCCTGAGCCCGTAAAATACGCATAGTTTTTACACGTTGTGGTGTAGTGTCTGTTCTATGACATCGAAGAACCTGGAAGAAGATTGTTGTGAAATTCCTAAACAGAACTCTTACTTGTATAACAACATCAAGGTTTTGGTCCCCACCTTGACTGGTATCAGTCTCTTAAATAGAGCTTCACAAAACAAATTCACAAATAAACTGCAATACATATACACTAATATAATGTTCTCCAGTAATGTCTGTATTTTAGATAAGGGGCAAATAATAATATACCGGTAATGTTATTAACCAAGTAATTTTGTACTGGACCAGTTACAGGTCTGAGGTCTGCTGTATTGGCCTAAGCAGAAGGCTGAGGCCAATACAGCTGACCGAGGACCTGTAACTTGCCCAATACAAAATTACTTGATTAATGACAATTTTAGTAACTGACACAATTAAACACATGATTATTGATTTTTTACCTCAGTGGTAATACGGATGACCTCCGAACAATACTGGATAGTCAAGTAATAATACATATTTCTGTAGGTTTACTGTAGTTGTGTACCTTGTTAATAAGCAGGGCCTGATTGCCAGGCTAGCCCCTGCCCATTAGGGGCTAAAGAAATAGATGGGGCTGCCTGGCGCTTCTAGGCAGAGCTAAAACTGACTGCACATGGTACCGGTAAACCGCTTAGAAGGTCTAAGCCTGCCTAGGCAAAGTGGTACAAGTAGGACCATCCCTGCATAAAAACCCTATTGGTTTGTTTGGATGGCCAGGATTGAGATATCATTTCATCTCAGTGTCTGGTAAAAGTCCCACAAAATTGGAAATGTCTCCAAAATGACCAAAATAGTGTTGATGGGGACGTACAACCTCAATTCAAACAAAAATCATTTCACTGCTGTTATAGATATGAGGAAATTCTTCATTGAGGCATCCAAGTGCGGACAACTCTTGAATCAGTCCTGCTACTTAACCCTTATTCCGCTGAACATGACAACCCCTTACTTTGCAAACAGTGTAGATCCAGATCAGATGGCTTCTCAAGAAGCCATCTGATCAGGATCTACACTGTCTGTCATGCAGTTTGTGAACTGAGCAAATACATTATATCAAGCAATTTGATAACTGGAAAGTCAGAACTGGGTGTGGCTAAATTAATTTATTCAGCAGGACTAGGGTTAATGACAATAGTTTTGGCAAACCAAACATATCAGTATCATGGCAAACCCGTACTACACTGAAAAGTATGGTAATCAAGTTTATTCAACACTAAGTCAATCTAGAGTGGGGGAGGGGTGGTATCTGTGTGTTTTCAAAAAAAGGTTTTTCAAAATTCAATGGGTTGTTGCTAAGGTGGCTATCATTTTATCTACACTTATGTCTTTTATTGACAGGCCTGGGCAAACTTATGCAGCTGAGGGCTCGGGCACATACACTAACTATTACTTTCAAGTCGGGAATGTGACCCCATTTTTCCTGTCAAGAACCAAAACAAGGAATTTTATATACTGCAAAGTTTTTTTTTTTATTTTTGTTTGTTTGTATTGGATTTTCATGGCCAAGTCAACACTATTTTAGGTAATTTGTGAGCCGGTCAGTTTACCTATCCACACTTTCCTGGGTATGCTTATACATAAGCGGTTAACCAGTACAGTGCACATTCTTTCGCAAGAAAACTGACAACTGCCCTTCTTGAATCAGCGGAAGGGAGAGAATGACCGAAGAAAAGATTTCATGATCAATCTCCACGAAAGAATGTTGCCGACCCCGGCAGGTATCGAACCTGCGTCCTTCTGATCACCAGTCAGACGCGCATCCGACTGAGCTACTGAGGCCGGCTGCGAAAAGTTTTTTTTTAATGACATTTATTTTTATACATTGTTGCAATATTTTACAAAGAATTCTTTTGGAGCTGACATCATGAGAAGTACATGTTTACATGTAATGTGTTCAAACTCACCCTTCTAACACAGTAATTGATGATGTAAATTATTGCAGTTTGGTCCTGGTAATGTAGCCATTAGGCTCAGTTGGAAAACATCAACCTCATATTATGAAAATTTGTCTATACAAAAACGGTATACATTTATTGTAAATTTAACACACACACAAAAAAAAAGGAAAATTTTCGGATGAAAAATTGTGATATTTTTCTTATTTCTGCTCAAAATATAGATTGTGGGTACACGTTAGAACCGCCTTATTGAGGCGGTTCTAACAAGTACCCATAATCTGTATTTTAGAGCAGAAATATGAAAAATAATGTATACCCCTGTATACTCCAGTTTTATGACACAAAAGTGGGGTTCAAGGGGGTCAGAATTATATAGGCATCTTTACGTGATGTGTTAGAATAAGAGCTCGATAATGAAAAACAATGAAATAAAGTATCAAATGGATTCAAAAGTTTGTTCTTTTTTGCATAAAATAAGTATGTATTCACCTCATTAAGGCGGTTGTTATAAGTACGAACATTGAACATTTTCAAAACAAAACAAGAAAAATCTCTCTAAATCCCTAAACACAGTAAAATTCCAATATTAAGACCACCTTTGGGACTGTTCAAAAGCGGTCTTAAGACCACTTTTGAACAGTCTCAAACATAGTTTTTATTAGGAGACACTGAGTGTAGCAAATACAGAAACCATCTAAATAAGCTTTTAAAAGCAAAATAAGTCTTAATTTTAGGTGGCCTTAAGGGGAATAGGAACACCTGGCAGATTTTTCCGCCATTTTTCAAAGGGAGACAACTTTCGGAACTTCCTGTTTGCTTTACTATAAGCCCTGCCCCACTGATAAAGGGGTCTACCCTTAGAGGAAAGAATTTGCTCCTCAGGAGCAAATTCTTTTCTTTAAGAGTTGACCCCTGTTGACATGGGAGACAAAAATATTTTTGCAGGAGTTGTGTCCCCTGAAGGTGTACCCACTCCCCTTAATAGGGGAGTTTTTAATTGTATTTGTAATATGGAGCTATATGAAGAGCTACCTTGGATCACAAGAAACAGAGTTAAATGCCAAAGTAAATGAGCCATCATTGTTCATGGCAATGGAATTTTGCTGTTTATAGAGTAATGTAAATACATTGTACTATATTTACCGGTATGTATGCCTTCTGAAGCTTAAGGTCCTTTTCCATTAATTTATATACATGTTCTGTGACAATCTGAAACAACAACAAAAAAAAAAATTTATATGCATTTATACACATATATATGTTCTGACATGCATATGTTCTATGCCAATTTGATTTGTTTGATTTGAGGTTTTACGTCCCCGTCAACAATGTACAGGTCATTTTGGAGATGTTGCTTCCAATTTTGTGAGACTTTTACCCCGACATTGAAATGAAATGACATCTCAAGCCCCCTGCCGCCCAATGAAACTAATAGGGTTTATAAGCATGGATGGGCAGGCTCGCACCGCATTGCCTGGGCAAGCTTATATCCCCTACGCTGTTTACCAGTACTCGTGTGCGGGTCAGTTTCAGCTCTGCGTGGAAGCATCATGCAGCCCATCTATTTCTTCAAGCCCCGATGGGCGGGGGCTATCTGTGTTAGTTATACAACCATGCTATATCCAAACAAAAATGTAAAGATTATATAGAACAAGAGCACGGCATGCGGGTGCCAACGCTCGTCTGCAGTTTCTTTTAGAAAACCAAAGTTCTAGGTCAAACAAGAGCAATCAAATTGCAAGATGGAGTTATAAAACTTGTAGGGAATGTAGCTCTTGTGATGGTGAGTATGTGTATGAAGTTTCATGAAGGTAGGCCAAATACTTTTGGAAATATGGTCAAGGTTAAGGTTTTCGGTTAAATTTTCGAAAAATAGGTCAAAGTTCAAAGGTCAAGGTCACAGATCAAAAAGTGTGGTATCACTGAAAAGGTCTTGTCCCAATGAACATTCATGTGAAGTTTGAAGGCTCTGAATAGTATTAAAATGAGAGCAAAAAATGTGTTTCAGAAAAAAATTGGAAAAGGGGAGATAATTCAGCCAAAATCAACAATGTTGTTATGGTCCTTGGTCAAAATGTAGCTCTTGTGATGATGAGTGTGTGTATGAAGTTTCATGAGGCTAGGTCTAATACTTATTAAGTTATAGCCAAGGTTAAGGTTTTTTGGAATGACGACGCCAGACGACAACGACAACACAGACGCCGGAGTGATGACAATAGCTCGAAAGTTTTTTTTAAAAAAACCGACGAGCTAAAAATGACCATTTTTCTATATAATCTATATATTTTTGGGATACATCTTGAAACCGTGTTATATAAGAAACCGTATTATAAGGAGCCATGTTATAATGGGGTTGTGGTGTATATTAATAACTAGAGAAAGCGACCAGTGGGTCACGTATACCCCCGGCCAGCGTCACCCTCTGATATATCTTTCGAGCTTGTATGTAATATGAATGAAGTCAAGAACATATAAGAATCTATAATGTGCTTGTAAAAGCTAAACCAAACATAAAATTTCTAAATGGACCAAGGGAGTGAGGGCATCAAATAGAACATACAGGCATCTGTAAACTTTGACATAAAACTTTAACCAAATGTAAAATTTCTAAGTCCGTGACCTTGAGGTCAAGGTCACCTTGGGTGGGGGAAGGGACATGCATCATGAAATCATTTATCAAACATGAAGAGAATCTAACATGTGGCTACAGAGATATCAGCAATGAAAAAGGTTTAACACAAAACTTTGACATAAAAGTAGATGAACAGACAGACAGACAGCCCACCCAGGGGCTTGACCCAGAGGCTTAGATATTCCATATGAAAGGTAATGCTATAGAGATATCCTTTACCAAACATGAAGAGAATCAAACATGTAGTTACAAAGATATCAGCAATGAAAAAGGTTTAACACAAAACTATGACATAAAATTAGATGAACAGACAGACAGACAGCCCACCCAGGGGCTTGACCCAGGGGCTTAGATATTCCATATGAAAGGTAATGCTATGGAGATATCCTTTACCAAACATGAAGAGAATCTAATATGTGGTTACAGAGATATCAGCAATGAAAAAGGTTTAAACCAAACATAAAATTTCTAAATGGACCAAGGGAGTGAGGGCATCAAATAGAACATACAGGCATCTGTAAACTTTGACATAAAACTTTAGCCAAATGTAAAATTTCTAAGTCCGTGACCTTGAGGTCAAGGTCACCTTGGGTGGGGGAAGGGACATGCAACATGAAATCATTTATCAAACATGAAGAGAATCTAACATGTGGCTACAGAGATATCAGCAATGAAAAAGGTTTAACACAAAACTTTGACATAAAAGTAGATGAACAGACAGACAGACAGCCCACCCAGGGGCTTGACCCAGAGGCTTAGATATTCCATATGAAAGGTAATGCTATAGAGATATCCTTTACCAAACATGAAGAGAATCAAACATGTAGTTACAGAGATATCAGCAATGAAAAAGGTTTAACACAAAACTATGACATAAAATTAGATGAACAGACAGACAGACAGCCCACCCAGGGGCTTGACCCAGGGGCTTAGATATTCCATATGAAAGGTAATGCTATAGAGATATCCTTTACCTAACATGAAGAGAATCTAATATGTGGTTACAGAGATATCAGCAATGAAAAAGGTTTAACACAAAACTTTGACGTAAAAGTAGATGAACAGACAGACGGACAGACAGACAACCCACCCAGGGGCTTAGGTTTTCCATTTGAAAGGTAATGCTATAGAGATACCCTGTACCAAATATGAAGAGAATCCAACCTGTGGTTACAGAGATATGAGCAATCAAAAAGGTTTAACGCAAAACTTTGACGTAAAGGTTGACGAACGGCCGAACGAACGAACATACGAACGAACCAACGAACGGACGAACGGACGGAAAGACGAAAACTATATACCCCCTGACATACTTCGTATGCCGGGGGTATAATAATGCTCCAGGAGCAGTCTGATCAGGCTCCACACTGTTTGCCATCATACAAAAATATTTATTAAAAGTTTGCAAGAAGATTCAGCAGATAACATAAACAGACAACATATTCCGTTGTTCTTCATGGCATTTTAAGGATTAACTAGAAATGTTTTCAGAGGAAAACTGTTAAACAATGTCCCCCCACCATAAAAATACCTTAAATACCCATTTGACTTTAATAACTAGGTTAAAGTCACCAAAATGTAAGCTGCAAACAAGGCATTTTTGTCCTTGGCCCCAAATTGACTGTTTTGGGGGTGCTGTGACCTTGAAAAAAAGTTCAAGTCACCAAAATCTAATCAAATCTGCGGTTTGTTGTAATGATATATAGTACCAAGTTTGACGAAAATCAATCAATTCGTTAATGAGATAGAGTGCAGACAAGCCATTTTTGGCCCAAAAATGACTGTTTTTGGGTCGCTGGGACATTGAAAATGAGATCAATGTCACCAAAATCAAATAAAATCTGCAGTATTTTGTAATGATCTATTGTACCAAGTTTGAATAAATTTAATTGATTCGTTAATGAGATAAGAGTGCAGACAAGCAATTTTTGGCCCAAAAATGACTGTTTTTGGGTCACTGTGACCTTGACAGTATGGTTAATGTCACCAAAATCTAATCAAATCTGTGGTTTGTTGTAATGATATATTGTACCAAGTTCGACTAAAATCAATCAATTCCTTAATGAGATAGAGTGCAGATAAGCCATTTTTGACCAAAAATGACTGTTTTTGGGTCGCTGTGACCTTGAAAATGAGGTCAAGGTCACCAAAATCTAATAAAATCTGTGGTATGATGTTATGATATATTGTACCAAGTTTGACTAAAATTAATCAAATTATATTGTACGAAGTTTGACTAAAATCAATCAATTCCTTAATGAGATAGAGTGCAGACAAGTCATTTTTGGCCCAAAAATGACTGTTTTTGGGTCGCTGTGACCTTGAAAATGAGGTCAAGAACATCAAGACTTGATGACTGTTTTTCAGGAAAACTTTTCCCTCATACTAGTGATGTGTCTATGCAAGTTTGGTCAAAATCTATACATAGGTTCAGGAGATATAGTGCCTCAAACAGGCTACGCCGCCGCAAACGGGATCCACACCAAAAACAATATGTCCCCCTCCCCTCCGTAGGGGGGACTTAATTCTTTCCTTTATCCCATTGTATACCAGTGGACTCTTCCATTGCTATATGTTGGACAAGTCCATTTGCCATATGAGCGGTGTCAGGCCTACTTTTTCGTTTTTATTCTATTTTTGACGAAAAATTCTGTTAGCAAATAGTGCAGGTCCTGATCAGACGCCGCGTTCTGCGGCGTCTGATCTTGGCCTGCACTGTTTGCCATGGTACCCCTTTAGGGGTTTCCCGCATACAATGGATTAAGAGTAGACCCATTTTCAAAATCATTATGAAGCTCTGAGGAAATGATTATCTATCATGTTAACTAGTCTGTGTGATGAACATCCCTGTGTGTACCCATCTTTACACAGACAAGAATTCCGCCGAAAGGCTATGTCATGCCTGTGGGGTTGCAAAGTCATGGTACCATGAAATATAGGTCAAGGTCAAACATGGATGCTTCCATAAAAGTTGTCTTCACCAGATGCAAGTTTGTACCAAGTATCATTAATGAACCTAGAGTTCTTGAGAAATGGACTTGACCGTTAAGGTGAACACTAGGGTTGTCAAAATAGTTTACACAGTCAGTGAGCCATGAAATCTAGGTCAAGGTCCAACATGGATGCTTGCATTGAAGTTGTTATCCATAGACACAAGTTTGTACTAAGTATCGTAAGCTCTTATAGTTCTTGCGAAATGGACTTGAACATAGGAAAAGCAAAAATCATAATCAATGAACCATAAAATGCAGGTCAAGGTCAAACATGGATGCTTGCATAAAAGTAGTCACCCCTAGATGCAAGTCTGTACCAAGCATCGCCAAGCTCTTATAGTTCTTGAGAAATGGACTTGACCATTAAGGTGAACACTATAAGTGTCACAATAGTTCACAAAGTCAGTGAACCATGAAATCTAGGTCAAGGTCCAACATCGATGCTTGCATTGAAGCTGTTATCAATAGATGCAAGTTAATGCTAAGTATCATTAAATAAGCTCTTATAGTTCTTCAGAAATGGACTTGAACATAGGGGAAAGCAAAAATCATAGTCTTGAGTGAACCATAAAAATGTAGGTCAAGATCAAACATAAAAACAGTCATAAAAGTTTGCAGAAAGCTTGCATAATAAGTTGTCATCCCTGGATGCAAGTCTGTACCAAGTATTGCCATGCTTAAAGCAGGTGCAACAAAAATTGGGGTTTACAGGGGTATATATTATAATACTTATTTCTTCTCCAAGACAAAGGTTGTGAGTACTCATTAGAACTGACTTACTGAGGTGGTTCTAACAAGCACGCACAATCTATGATCAGAGTTTAACCCTTTTTGTACCAAATGGAATCTTCCTCCTTATATATGATCGGAGTCCATTTCAAAATTTAGGGGTGCCAGGTTGTGTTTTCATCAAAATTTATTTGGAAAATGACTGAACTTTCAGCAAATAGTGGAGGCCCTGATCAGACGCCGCCTTCTGCGGCGTCTGATCTGGGCCTGCACTGTTTGCCAGGGTAC
Source organism: Lucinisca nassula (assembly GCA_963580285.1). Lineage (NCBI taxonomy): Eukaryota > Metazoa > Mollusca > Bivalvia > Lucinida > Lucinidae > Lucinisca > Lucinisca nassula. The sequence continues at coordinate 22,414,186 of OY757018.1, forward strand.
CCGTTTTGGGGTTTCTGGTACTCAATGGGTTACATATTAAAAATATCACCAGTTTTCATTAGAACAATAATCGTTTTGGTGGTATGAAAGAATGCACTATGTCACACAGGCATATTGATATGGTAACAACACAACTAAGTGTTCGATTTCAATGTCAGTTTCAATGACAAGTATTGTTTTTCAGGAATTTCCAGTGGACTATGGGTTGAGATTACAGGACAACTATGTATAAGTGTTTCAATGACAAGTATGTTTTTCAGGAATTTCCAGTGGACTTTTGAGATTACAGGACAAATATGGTGAAATGTTTCATATTTGGGTCATGCAGCCATTTCAAGTATTTCACTGATATCAAGCCGCCCCTTAATCATAGGTGGGTAAAACCCAATGTTATGAAATAGATTATTCCATTCACATTAACATCACATGAACAAGTCCGTGAAATGAACACCCCACTAACCCCACTTTATATAGAGAAAACTGGGGTTTACAGGGGTAAACATCATCTAACTTATTTTTGCTCAAAAACATAGATTGTGGGTACTCGTTAGAACTGCCTCATTGAGGCAGTTCTAATGAGCACCCACAATCTATGTTGAAAGCAGATATAAAAAAGATGTTATCATTTCTACCAAAAATTTGTCATTTCTGACACCATGCTGGACGCCATTACACTGTATAATTTTACTCAATTTTGACATCAATTTGGAGACGTTGCTTCCAATTATGTGGCTTTTACCCGACATTGAGATGTAATGACACCTCAAGCCCTGTCACCCAATGAAACCAATAGGGTTTATAAGCATGGAGGTCCGACTTGCACCGCTTTGCCTGGGCAGGCTTAGAACCTCTAAACGGTTTACCAGTACTCGTGTGCGGGTCGGTTTCAGCTCTGCGTGGAAGCATCATGCAGCCCATATATTTCTTCAAGCCCCGATGGGCGGGGGCAGTTGATTTGTGGTTTAATGCCCCCGTCAACTGTGTAGGACATTTTGGAGGCATTGCTAATAATGAAGATCTGGATAAGACAGTTCTGATTTTGCTAATAGTGTAGATTCAGATAAGACTGTTCTGATTTTGCTAATAATGTAGATCCGGATAAGAAGGTTCTGAATTTGCTAATAGTGTAATCCAGATAAGACAGTTCTGATTTTGCTAATAGTGTAATCCAGATAAGACAGTTCTGATTTTGCTAACAATGTAATCCAGATAAGACAGTTCTGATTTTGCTAATAGTGTAATCCAGATAAGACAGTTCTGATTTTGCTAATAGTGTAATCCAGATAAGTGAGTGAGTGATTTTGCTAATAGTGTAATCCAGATAAGAGGGTTCAAAACGAGACGTCTCATCAGGATCTATACTGTTTGCCATTCTTTATCAACTGGGTGCATCATTTCCTTTTTTTTGTAACAAAAGACCTTTCAATTGCAATGATGGAACAATCTAGTATGGAAGCTGAGGACTTAAGGGTTAAAATAATGATAAAACCAGTTTTTAAGAAGTTACAGTATATTTTCAATGTTCAAAATTTACTAAGATATGTTTCAATATTGCACAATGATTTTGCAAATCAATAATACTCATATAATAATAATAATTTCTTTTCTCTTTTTTGTTTCTTCTTCTAATTTTCACTGCAAACCAGATGTTGAAAGGTCCAGGAAAATATCCCAATAAAATTGCTGATAAGAATCAGCCTTACAAGTTCCCTGGAGTTCAGTTTTTATCCAAAATATTTAGCGAACGGTCCACTGCCTAGACAGCTCGACTCATAGGTGAGCAACCAAACTGGAGTAGCATTATATAGTGATTATTTCACACAGACATGTTTTCCTAATGTAAACTTACATCTCCCAGGGCATTGTATCTCTTCTGATTATAACTGTGTGAACCTGGACCTGTCCTTTCTTCAAATTCAAATGGTTCATCTGTTTCAATATGCCTCATCTTCCCCTCTGTATAAATTATAGAAGGAAAAAAACCCACAAAAAGACATTAGGATATTAACACAACAGTGTGATACAGTGCATTCTTTCATATAAATTCCAAAACTGATATATCTCTAATGAACACTTTTTTTGGTTTGTTTGTTTGATTGAGGTTTAACATCCCCATCAACACTCTTAAGGTCATTTGGGTGACATTGCGTCCAATTTTGTGGGACTTTAAACTGACACTGAGATGCAATGACATCTCAATCCCTGCTGCCCAATGAAACCAATAGGGCTAAAATGCACTGGACAGTCTGACTTCCACCACTATGCCTGGGCAGGCTTAGTCAGTCTAAGCTGATCACCAGTACTCATGAGCAGTCAGTTTCAGCTCTGCGTGGAAGCATCGTGCAGCCCAATCTCCAAGCCCTGATGGGCCAGAAATTTTTTTGTCTTATTTACACTCCAAGCATAGGTTGTGGGTGCTCATTAGAACTGCCTCATTGAGGCTGTTCTAAAGATTACCCACAACCTAAATTTTATCCAAACATAGGTTGTGGGTGCTCAATAGAACTGCTTTATTGACGCGGTTCTAACGAGTACCCAAAACCTATGCCTGTGCGCAGAAATATGAAAATCTATGTAAACCCCTGTAGACCCCAGGGGCCAGTTGTTCAAAGCCTTGTTAGCTTAACGAGCTTGTAAGTGGTCAAATCTTTAACTGTTCTGGCAAGTTACATATCTAAAATTTTGGTATTTTTGCTGAAAAAATGTGAGCAGCTTTTGCATCTGCAAAAGCTGCTCACATTTTTTTCAGCAAAAATATGAGCATTTTTGCCATATTAAATGATCAAAGTTTTAACGATACATTAGCTAACAAAGTCATTAGTTTTGAACAAATGGCCTCATGTTTCGATTGACCATCATGTTAACTAGTCCAGGAAATGAACACCCCTCCAAACCCCACATTATATAGAGAAAACTAGAGTTTACATTATTTTACTAACTTCTGCTCCAAGACATAAGTTGTGGGTACTCGTTAGAACCGCCTTACTGAGGTGGTTCTAACGAGCACCCACAACCTATGTGTGAAGTATACGTAAGGAAATAACACAAATTTTCATCGGAAAAGTGACTATTTGGGAGATATGAAAGAATGCACTAATATGTCAAATGAGTGTGTTATCTCAATGTAAATAAAAATCAAAAATGAGTTCCTTTAAGAGCAATGAAAACATTCATAAGAAAGAAGATGGGTCATACTATGTAGTTTCGGGTAATAAAGTAGAAGTAAAACAAAGATCAGGAATTGATACAATTAACTTACTCCACCCATAAAAGACACCAAAGGGAAAAGATGGGTCAAACTACGTAGTTTCGGGTAATAAAGCCTCATCAGTGACCCTGTAAATTAAATGATCTGGCAAAGAAAGCCAGAGGACACATACTGCAATTTAGCGAATTTTGAATAGGCAGTCGATTCAAAGACTGATATAAATCAAAATGGGGTCCAAATAATTAAAAACCTGTCTAGAATATGAGTCTAAACCAATAATTTATTTCTGATTTCTCAGGAAAAACAGGATTCGGAGGGTGTTCATTACACAGTCTTTTTCAAACGATGTGTGTCCAGTTGTTCAAAATTAATAATGCCATTAGTTAATACATTGTTTAATTTGGCTAATATACTTATATTTTTGCTGGAATAAATGTGAAAGCTACATCTTTTAAGCAAAACTACCACTCTAATAAATATTGTACTTGGTAGAACAGTTAACACTTTGACCACTGATGATCTTGTTTAGCTAACAATGTTTTGAACAACTGGGCAATGTTTTGAACAACCAGGCTATCTTGTGGACAACTGGGTACTGGTTTCGTTCTGCCTAGGAGCAATTTCTGAGATATTCTCAAGGCACTTGTGTTGTCATTCCTTTGGTTAGTTTAATGGCTATTACGATTTAAATATCTTTCTGGAATGAGTATCTCTCTCACTCTCTCTGTCTCTTTCTCTGTCTGTCTGTCTGTCTGTCTGTCTTTCACAAAATTGTTGGTAAGACATACCCTCATTAAACCTGTACCCAAATTTCTCCAGTGTATCAGGAAACTCCAACTCCTCCTCTGGAAAGAAAATGAAAACATTATGTCAAAGATTGATATACGCAAGCAAACCCATTTAAATGTCAGATAATAGTCTTAACTCTTACCATGCTGTTCACGACAACCCCTATCTTTGGAAACAGGGTAGATCCAGATCAGATGGCTTCTGAAGAAGCCATCTGATCAAGATCTACACTGTTTGACATTAAGTTTATGGCTTTGTAAGAATAAATACATCAGGTAATCTGATTGGTTCAAAGTCAGAAATGAGTGTGGCTAAACTGAATATTAAGCAGGATAAGGGTTAAGCTAGACCAGGAAAACAAGAAATACTGTACATGTATCATGTGCATGCTATCAGAGGCCTCAAATTAGTCAACCTGTACTTTTCCCTAATTATACATGTACTATTTTTGGGGTCAGGTTATATTGTATGCCAAGCTTTTCAATTTGCCTAACCACAGTTTTTCTGGGCAGATTTATCCCTTCTTAGCAGTGTAACCAGTACAGAGTGCATCTTTTTGTAACAGTCATTCTGTCCCTTTAAGAAGGGCAGTTGCCAGTGACTGTTGGTGATATTAATTTTATGACCAATCTCAACCAAAGAATAAAGTCTGACTATATTGTATAGTCAGCCTATACTGGTATGGAACCCATGACAGCCTGACCCAGTCCACACATCTGACCAAGACATGGAGTCAGCCCACAAGAACCCTAATTATCATGGCACGTGTCTAGATTTCATCATCATCATCATCATCCCACATTAGTGGGCCCCCTTCCAGGTACATGTAGCTGGCTTGCCGCACGCATGGCTGATCTCACACAAAATCTCCAAGTATGTCTATCATGAGGGTCGATAGCTGAGAGCTTCCACTCTCTACCATCTCTCTCTGTCAGCTGCTTCCATTCATTTATTATCATGCCATTTTACAGATGAAAATGTCTGATTATTTTACTGTATTTCTGCTCCAAACATAATGGCTATGGGTGCTCATCAGAAGTGCCTCAATGGACAATTGTAACAAGTATCCACAATCCAATTGTTTCAAAGCAAAAATAAGGAAAAACTAGAAATACTTCCATAGGACACGGATGCCCCAGCCTGAAAATATGTCTATGTTCATATTCATCCATAGAAAGTTATTGACCGTGTTTAAGTTTAGGACCCATTTTTCACATTTGACCTCTAAGTATGACCTTGACCTTGAAGGTAAGGATCTTGGTTTTGTGTGAGGCAGATTGTCTCATGATGGCCAACATTTCTGCCAAGTAGTTTCAAAATTCATCCAGAGATAAGAAAGTTATTGACTGCGTTTATGTTTCGGACCATTTTTTTTTGCCTTTGACCTCTAAGTATGACCTTGATCTTGGAGGTACGGATCTGGGTTTGCACGCGACACATCGTCTCATGATGATTAACATTTCTCAAAGTAATTTCAAAATCCATCCAGAAATAAGTAAGTTATTGACTGCGTTTAAGTTTCGGACCCTTTTTTGACCTTTGATCTCTAAGAATGACATTGACCTTGGAGGTACGGACCTGGGTTTTGCACGTGACACATCGTCTCATGATGGTTAACATTTCTACAAAGTAATTTCAAAATCCATCCAGAAATAAGAAAGTTATTGACTGCCTTTAAGTTTCAGATTTTTTTTGACCTTTGACCTCTAAGTATGACCCTGATCTTGGAGGTACGGACCTGGGTTTTGCACGTGACACATCGTCTCATGATGGATAACATTTCTGCCCAGTAATTTTAAAATCCATCAAGAAATAAGGAAGTTATTGACTGGGTTTAAGTTTCGGACCCACGGATGCATGGACGAACGGACGGACGGACAGGTGCAACGCTATATGCCCTTTCCACCATTCTTCGAATTTCGGGGGCATAAAAATGTACACCCCATTTTTGCCTAGCATATTTACCCTTTGTATTCTGACAGACAGGCCTGAGCAAACAGTGTAGACCCTGATGAGACGCCGCATTCTGCGGCGTCTCATCAGGGTCTACACTGTTTGCCACACATACTGCTATTCTTAGACACAACATCAGGCAGTGACTTGTACTTGTTCAAATTTTAGAACAAGTATGGTAAATGGTTAACCCTTGACCTGCTGAATATTTATATATGCCACACCCACTACTGATTATAAACCAATCAGATAACTTGATGCAAATTATTCCAACAAATTCATGATCTGAATGTCAAACAATGAAGATTCTGATCAGATGGCTTCTTCAGAAGCCATATCAGATGGCTTCTGAAGAAGCCATCTGATCTAGATCTTCGTTGTTTGAAAGATAAGACATATCTGGGCTCAGCAGGACAAGGGTTAAGGTGTCCCAATATTAAGGGTAAATACGGGATATGAAGTGGAGCACACATTAGGGTATTCATTATACAGACTTGTTAACATGTGAAAACTGTAAGAATTAACCCTTTTTGTACCAAACAAAATCTTCCTCCTTATAATATATGGCAGGATTCCATTTCAAAATGAAATTTAGGGGTGACAGGTAACAGAAGTTTGTTGTGTTTAAACTTTAAAAATTTATTCGGAAAATAGCTGAATTTTTTGCAAAAAGTGTAGGCCCTGATCAGATGCCACATTCTGTGGCATCTGATCTGGGCCTGCACTCCTGTTTTGGGGTTTCTGGAACAAAACGGGTTAAAGATGAAATATGAAAAGAGATTACCTTTTCCTCCCATTTTCTGAAAAGACAAAAATATAATACAATATAATAAAATTTAAAATGTCTTCTGTATTATACAGAAGTCTGAAAGAAATACATGTACTACACTTTTTGATACCCTTTCAATTGTTATGTCACAAAATCTTATACACGTATTAGGACATAGTGGATGTATACTTCTTGCATACCAGATAAGGAAATCCTGGATTTTACCCTGGGATAGAAATTTTTGTTCTTACCCTGGTGTTCCGACCCAAAATCAAATATACCCGTTAGTCACTTGTTTGACAAATGCACTGGTTGAATATGACCTCTTATGCGCCGTCGTTAAGGTTGACGTCACAGCACGTTACGTGACTTCACTAAACATTCCTATAGTGTCATCACAATTATGGCGGATGTCGGTAACCGAAGTGAATGCAGCATTAAAAATCTGCGCTAAGAAGTGGAAGGTATGCAAGTAAAAGAAACCTATATGGGTGTGAGGGGTGGATGGAAAAATCCGTCCCTCGGGATCACTGTCTGGCATCACTCGGCAAGACATATGATGCCGGACCGTAACCCTTTGGGAGGGGTGGATGGAAAAATCTGTCCCTCGTGATCACTGTCCGGCATCACTCGGCAAGCCTCATGATGCCGGACCGTAACCCTTCGGACGGATTTTTCCATCCACCCCTCACACCCATATAAGAATCATATATTCTTGCATACCAGATAAGGAAATCCTGTACTTAACCCTGGGAAAGAAATTCTTATCCTTACCCAGGGATAGGATAAAAAAGAATTTTCAAATGTTTCTTAACATGAGTGTGAGGGGTGTATTGAAAAATACGTCCCTCTGGACCAATGTCCGGCATCACGAGGCAAGCCTCGTGATGCCGGACAGTAGTCCAGAGGGACGGATTTTTCTATCCACCCCAAAGACCCATGTCAGATTCTTTTTCTTGCCCACCCTTCATTTCTGGGAGTGGATTTTTTTTGTAATACACTCACTTTGATTGTCGGCATCCGCCACATTTTGATAACAATAATATGGTGTTTTGGACATCACTGATGTGTAGTGACATCCAAATGTAGCAACAGCATTATGTGATGTCCTATTTAAACAGTGCATGAATAGGACATCACATATGCCATTGCATACAGGCAAACAATTTGGACCCTGATCAGACTGCTGCTCCTAGAGGAGCAGTCTGATCTTGGTCCACAATGTTTGCAAAAGTGACTTTTACAGTAACCGGCAGAAGACATTTGTTGTGATTGGCATCTTATGGGTTGAGACATGTAAAATAATTTTAGCCATATAAAACACTTAATGACTACGGAACTAATCCCATTGAATTGCAAATCATTGTATAAGCCACCTTACAACCCATTTATTTGTGCGGACATAATTATGCACTGATGAACTGACTGACAGACACACAGCGATCACAATAGCTCACCAGTTGAGAACCTTGCGCCGATGTGAGCAAACAAGAGGGCTCAGAGGGCCCTGAATTGCTCACCTGAGTATCAGTGTCTCTAGTACATTCTTGGCCCCAGGGCTATAATTTGAACAAACTTGATACCTCTCCACTAGATGAAGCTTCATACCAAATATCAAAGACATGGGCCTTCTGGTTTCAAACAAGAAGATTTTTAAAGGTTTTCCCTATATAATTCTATGTGAAACTGGTGGGCCCAGGTGCGGGGGCATTTTTGGCCCCAGGGCTATAATTTGAACAATTTTGGTAGAGGTCCACTAGATGAAGCTTCACGCCAAATATGAAAGACCTGGACCAGAGAAGAAGATTTTTCAAGTTTTCAGTAAAAAAAATTATTTTTAGCTCCTGTGTTCTAGATGTGCAATGGACCGGAACAATTTGAACGACTTTGAAAGGGGACCACCTAAGGATCATTCCTGTGAAGTTTGGTCAAAATCCGATCAGTGGTTTAGGAGGAGATGTTGTTTGAAGAAAAAGTTTACGCATGCATGGACGCACAACGGACAAAAATTGATTCCAAAAACTCGCCTTGTCACTATGTGACAGGTGAGCTACAAATGGTTAAATCTGCAGCAGTAAAGGCCCTGATCCGATGTCGCATTCTGCAGTGTCTGATCTTGGCCTGCACTGTTTACCACTAACACCTTTTAGGGTTTACCGTATAAAATGGGTTAATAGATTACTACAATCATTATCAGGTTACAAGTACTTCCTTTTGGTATCAATTGTTTGTAGATCAACCGAAACTTACAGAGGACAGTAGCTTTACAATGCTGATGTCCATGTGACTATCACTGTAATGGTTATTTATAGAGCTGCATTATTCTTGTTGATGTGATGTCAGAGTTCTATTAACCCGTTTTGTACCAGAAAACCCAAAACAAGTACCTAATGGCCAACAGTGCAGGCCCAGATCAGACACCCCAATTCTGCGGCATCCGATCAGGGCCTACACTTTTTGCAAAAAATTTGAGCCATTTTCCAAATAAATTTTAAAGATAACACAACCTGTCACCCCTAAATTTCGAAATGGACTCCAGCTATATACATGTATAAGGAGGTACAAAAAGGGTTGAAGAATTTGTAAAACATTGACTGGGCTCATGTGCTGGGGCATTGGCAAACAGTGAAGACCATGATCAGGTGCCGCAGAATGTCACGTCTGATCTGGCCCACAATGTTTGCAAACATCACCATTATGAAACCATGCCTATACAAATACATTGTAAATTTTACCGCCGAAAAAAAGAAAATCTTTAGAAGAAAAATTGTGATATTTTTTTTATTTGTGCTCTAAAATATAGATTGTGGGTACCCGTTAGCACCGCCTTGATCAGGCAGTTCTAACAAGTACCCACAATCTATATTTTAGAGCACAAATAAGAACAATAAGGTTTACCCCTGTAAACCCCATTCTTAGTAAATAAATGTGGGGTTTGAGGGGCTAAAAATTATAAAGGCGTGTTTTCATGATGACGATAACAAGTCTGTGAAATGACGATGCCCCTAGACCCCACTCTATATATAGAAATGTGGGGTTTACATGGGTATACATTATCTGCCTTATTTTTGCTCAGAAACATTGGGTACTCATTAGAACCACCTCATTGAGGTGGTTCTAACAAGCACCCACAATCTATTAGACTGTGGGTACTCGTTAGAACCGAGGTGGTGATAACAAGCACCCACAAATTATGTTGAAAACAGAAATAAGAAAGATTTTATCATTCTTTACTAATAATTGGCACTTCTGACACCATGTTGAATGCCATTTACTCACATGGACATGTTTTCCTACACGAAAATGACTTTTAAAGTAACCAGCAGCCAAAAATACCAGATGACAATTGTTGTGATTGGCATTTGAAGGGCTAAATGTACTCCCCTGAAATATCCAGCAGCTTTGATTTTGAAGCAGATTCTAGACTATATTTCTGTCATAAATTGCCAATAAATACTAAATAAATACTAAGTTGTTCATACAACTGTGGAAAATATAGTAGATATACACCACAACCTCTTTATAACACTATTGTTGGGGTCCAAAGCAGAAACTGTGTTAGCTAAACAACCGTGTTATAGCCAAACAAAAATGTGTAGATTATATAGAAAAATGACCATTTATGGTCATTTTTTATATACAATCTACACATTTTTGAGATCCACCTTGTGACCGTATTATATCCGAATCATGTTATAATGAACAATGTTATAAAGAGGTTGCTGTGTACTATTATAGTACCAGTATGCTGCATACATAGAAAACACACCACATCTTCATTATAACACTGTTAGTTATAATTAGTTTTTTTGGCTCAAGAATCAATCACAAAAATGGAAAAATGACAATAAATGGATACAGCTATGTCTCTATAAGGAGCACCGCAAGCGGGTGCCATGCTTGTCTGTTTTTTCATATGTCACAAAGGGAGATAAATGAATAAAACTGCATGATAAAAGCTATAGAACTTGGGTCAGAATGTAACTCTTGTGATGATACAGATGTGTGTCAAGTTTCATGAGGCTGGGACAAACACTTTTGGAAATATGTCCAAGGTTGAAGTTTTTTTAGTTAAATTTTTGAACAATACATAGGTCAAACTTCAAAGGTCAAGGTCACAGGTCAAAAAAGTTTGATATCAATGGAAAGGTCTCGCTCCAAGGAACACACATGTGAATTTTGAAAGCTGCATTAATCAGACACCAGACATTTTCTTGAAACTTGAGTTTTTTCGTATGTCACAAAGAGAGATAAACTGGACTTGCTTTCTGAGAAAACGGATGTCCCCCCACCACATACCCCTTTCAAAACAAGCTTAATTTAACAGCACTGATGTGACCTTGAAAATGAGGTTAAGGTCACCAAAACCTAACCAGTTCTTCATCCTGTCCCTATGATATATTCATGTAAATTGATTAATATCCACCCAGCAGTTCATGAGATATACTGCACACAACCTTAATTTGGCCTAAATTTGACCTCTTTTAAAGCATGGCTGTGACCTTGAAATTAAGGCCAAGCGCACCAAAATCAAATCAGCTCTTCATCCTGACCAAATGCTACACCCATGCAAATTTGATTAAAATCCACCTAGTAGTTCATGAGATATGAATGTACTGCACACAACTGAAATTTGGCCTAAATTAGACCTATTTAGCATGGCTGTGACCTTGAAAGTAAGATCAAGGTCTTTGAAACCTGGTCATTCTTCATCCTATCCCAATGTTACATTCATGCAAATTTGATTAAAATCCACCCAGTAGCTCATGAGATACACTGCGCACAACTTAAATTTGGCCTAAATTTGATCTATTTAGTATGGCTGTGACTTTAAAAATAAGGTCAAGGTCACCAAAACCTAATCCATTCTTCATCCTTTCCCAATGTTATACCCATGCAAATTTGATAAAAATCCACCCAGTGTTCATGAGATATACTCCACACAACCTAAATTTGACCTATTTAGCATGGCTGTTACCTTGAAAATAAGGTCAAGGTCACCAAAACCTAATCGGTTCTCCATCCTATCCCAATGTTATATCCATGCAAATTTGATCAAAATCCACCCTGTTTATGAGATATCTTGCACACAAGAAAGTGTCAGGCTGTGGCATACATGCATGTACACATACACTGACGCCAACACCGATAGGATCCGCAGGAAAAACAATAATCTGCCCCTTCCCTTTGGTGGTTTGTTTGTTATCCCCACGCTTTAAAAAAAAAAGCGTTCGGGGATATTGTGAACGCCTCCGTCCGTCTGTCCATCTGACCATCTGTCCGTCACGCTATCTCCTCCTTAACTACTGGTTGGAATGTAACCAAATTTGGTACACAGCTTCCTTACATGAAGAGGGCGTGCAACGTCACATTTTTTTGGCCCCGCCCCCAGGGGCCTTGGGGAGGGGCCAAAAGGTCAAATATCAATTAAATTCAATTTCAAAGTCAATTTTATAGGTTTTGAAATCAAACTTTGCATAAGTAATGATTAATGATATATGTAACACATATTAAACGGGATTTTGGCTGCAACCCCTACGTCATGCCCAAGGGGTCGGACTTGGGGGGGGGGGGGGGGGGGGGGGGGTCAGGGGGTCAAAATTCAAATTTTACCGAACATAGTCATATGGAATATCAAATTTAAGGGGGTATTTAATAGAATACAATACAAATAAAATTTTGACCCTGGGGTCAGATTGGGGCCCTGGGGGAGGGGTCAAAGGGTCAAAATTTAAGTTTTTTGGAACATAGTCATATGGCATATCAAATTGAAGAGCATGATTAGTAGAATATAATACAGGTAATATTTTAACCCTGGGGTCAAATTTGGGCCCAGGGTGAGGGGTTTTCGGTACTTGGCCCCTGTGTAGAAAGCGTGGGGATTTGCGATGACGCGCCATCGACAGTATTCTAGTTTGATTTGTGGTTTATGTCCCCATCAACACTGTATAGGTCATTTTGAAGACATTGCTTTCAATCAAACAAACAAAAACAGGAATGTAAGGGCTAAATGAAATAGCCTAAGTCCACATTACAGACCATTTTGCTGGCCTACACTCAGAGTTGCTGTCAGCGCTTAATTTTTAAAATTTCCTTGACAATGCCAGGTTGGCAGTGCAGCTTTTTGGCAAACTTAACCCATTTTGTACCTGTAACACCAAAACGGGTAATTGGCAATCAGTGCAGGTCCAGATCAGACACTGCAGAATGTGTTGTCTGATCAGGGCCTACACTGTTAGCAAAATTTTAGCCAATTTCCAAATAGTTTTTGAAGAAAACACAACCTGGCACCCCTAAATTTTGAAATGAAGTCATGATGATATATAGGAAGGAGTTTGAGTGAGTGTTTGAGTTTTACGTCTCACCAACAGCTAAGGTCATACGATGAGACCTCGGTTTAAAGACTCCTCCAAAATTTTGGAGATGCCCGGGATCAATTCCTGCGACCCCTTGTTTGCAAGGCGAGAAGCATGACCACTACACCACAGAGGCTTCTATATAGGAAGGAAGATTCCATTTGCTACAAAAAGGGTTAATCAGGTCAATATTCAGAAAGGCCCTCCATTACATGTAAGTGCACTGTCAAGTGCAACTCGTGGTCCTTATGCCCCCCCCCCCCTTGGACATGTTTTGTAGAACCAAGCATTGGCCCCCACTCATTGGGGCATGAAGAAATAAATTGGGCTGCATTATGCTTCCACACAGAGCCGAAACAGACCACACATTATTACTGGTAAACTGCTTAGAAGTCCAAGCCTGCCCAGGCAAAGTGTTGCCAGTCAGACCATCTCTGCATATAAACCCTATTGGTTTGTTTTGACAACAGGGCTTGAGATGTCATTTCATCTCAATGTCCTGTAAAATCCCAAAAGATTTGAAGCAAATTTCTCCAAAGTTTACAGGGATATAAAACCTCAAATTTGAACAAACAAAAGAACCAAACATGTCCAAAATTGGAATAAGGAGTACATATGTAAGAGCAGTCAGGGAAAAGGGGACCTTATTGGTGTCAGAAACAACTAACTTTCGACCCAAGAAAATGCAGGAATATGGCTGTCTGGAACTTACTTTCAAACCAAGAAAGATGCAGGAATTGTTCAGATACTGTTTTGTAGGGAGTATTAGATGCTGGACTGAAATTATTTGGTGATTCCGTAATCAACCATCTAATTTGCCATATTAACTGTTTTGTGTATTGTGAAAAATACATGTATGTGTATGTGTAAACAAGACAGAATGAAAATACAGGACCTAAAAGCGCATTTTAGTCACTCAGAACCATTTTTCCAGTCAACACCCAGTTGATCAACCCAACAGTGCTGCCAGTACTTTGATTTACCCTTCTCTTGCTGAATATTCATTTAAGACACAGCCATTTCTGTCTATCAACCAATCAAATTACTTGATGTAATTTATTGCTACAAAATCATAAACTGAATGCCAACAGTGTAGATCCTGATCAGATGGCTTCTTCAGAAGCCATCTGATCTGGATCTACACTGTTTGCAAAGATAGGGGTTGTCGTGAACAGCAAGATAAGATTTTAATAGATTACTGGATCCAATTGTTTAAAACATTGTTAGCTTAACGAGCTTGTGAGTGGCCAAAATGTTAATTTCACTGGCAAACATACTGTCTAACACTTTTGTATTTTTGCTGGAAAAAATGTGAGTAGCTATTCATATTTTTCAGCGAAAATTTAAACATAAAATTTACTATTTGCCATACTAAGTGACAACAATAACAATTTAATGATAAATCACAACTTTGGTATAACACGGTTTGTTATAACACAGTTGTGGATTTTACACAGTTTCAAGATGGATCCAAAAAATGTGTAGATATAGGAAAATGAGCATAAGTGGTCATTTTTCTATAATTATAATCTATACTTTTTTGTTTGGATATAACATGGCTGTTTAACGAACATGGTTTCTGCTTTGGACCCAATTAACAGTGTGATAATGACGGTGGTGTTTGATAGTAATGACATCAGTTCTAAACAACAGGGGCCAGTTGTTCAAAGCATCGTTAGCTTAATGAGCTCGTTAGTGGTCAAATTGTTAACTCTTTTAGCAAGTACAATATCGTAAATTTTGGTATTTTTGCTGAAAAAATGTGAGCAGCTTTTGCACCTGCAAAAGCAGCTCACATTTTTTCAGCAAAAATTTCAGCATATTTGCCATATTTAATGATCAAAGTTTTAACGATACGTTAACTAACGACGTCGTTAGTTTTGAACAACTGGCCCCTGATCTCTAGTTTATATAGATAAGAAGTCATAATTAGTAGCCTATTGCAGTGCATATGTAGCTTTGAAGAGTTATGAGTATACCTGAGTTAAAAGCATATGAAATGCAAAGCATCAGTTTCCCAAGCAAGAAATTGATAACATTTTCCATCACATTAACAAGCTAGGCAACAAACACTCCCATCCCCACCACCATCAAGGCTGGGAGAAATAGATTGGGCTGCATGGTGCTTCCATACAAAGCTACAAGGGACTGCATATGAGTACTGGTTAACCACTTACCGTAGGTCTAAGCCTGCCCAGGCAAAGTGGTGTGAGTTGGTCTGTACCTGCATATAAACTATATTGGTTTGTTTGGGTGGTAGGGCTTGAGATGTCATTTCATCTCAGTGCCAGGTAAACGTCCCACAAAACTGTAAGCACATCTCCAAAATGACCTAAATAGTATTAACAGTGAAGTAAAACCTCAATTCAAACAAACAAACATTATTTTTAACCTTATTTTATACAGGGGAAAAGTGGCATTTACGAGGGCAAACACTACTTTTTTTATTTCTGTCAAAACATAGAATGTGGGTATTTGTTAAAACTGCATCATTGAGGCAGTTCTAACAAGCACCCACTAAACATAGAATGTGGGTATTTGTTAGAACTGCCTCAGTGAGGCAGTTCTAACAAGCACCCACTAAACATAGAATGTGAGTATTTGTTAGGTATTTATTAGAACTGGCATCCCCGCCCATAGGGGCTGGAAGAAGTATATGGGCTGCATGATGCTTCCACGCAGAGCTGAATCCCGCCCGCACACTAGTACTGGTAAACAGCTTAGAGGATCTAAGCCTGTCCAGGAACTGCGGTGCGAGGCGGACCTTCCATGCTAATAAACCCTATTGGTTTCATTGGGCGACAGGGCTTGAGATGTCATTACATCTCAATGTCGGGTAAAAGTCCCATAAAATTGGAAGCAAGGTCTCCAAAACGACCTTTACAGTGTTGACAGGGATGTTAAACCTCAAATCAACAAAACAATTATTAGAACTGCCTCAGTGAGGCAGTTCTAACAAGCACCTAATATCTATGTTAAGAAGTTAAATAGCACCAAAATAAATATCACATATTTTCATTAGAAATCCACCAGGTTTAAATTTAGAGCCACCATCACAGTAACACACAATCATGGATGTGTTATTATCCTAAAGTATACAGCATTAGCTTCCAGAGAAAGAAAAAGTGAGAAGCATTTTCAATACCTGAATCCAAGACCAAACACCACCCATAGTTACCGCAGCTTTCCTGTCAATGACTGACTTCTTCCTGTTACAATTTCAATCACTCAAAAGTGACAAAATATTTCAATTATGCTCTTAAACAAACTACGTCAGCCTATATGCATGTATGTAATTTCAGAGCTGTAAAAACCCATGAAAATCCCAATCTTGATTTCAAATATTGAAAACTAACCTTCCCTCTTTAACCCATTGTATACTAGTAGACTCTTCCATTACTATATGTTGGACAAGTCCATTTGTCATGAATATATCAGGCCTATTTTTTCATTTTTATTCTATTTTTGATGGAAAATTCTTTTAGCAAATAAGGCAGGCCCTGATCAGACGCCGCTGATCTGGATCTGCACTGTTTGCCAAGGTACCCTTTTAGGGGTTTCCTGCATGTAATGGGTCAATTAAGGTGGGAGAATACATGCCATATTCACTGGACTTTGCTCACATGCTTTAACTGCTGAATAATTTATTTAGTCATGCCCATTTCCGACTATCGGATCAGCCAATCAGATTACTTATTATAGTGTTTTTGTTCAAATGCACAAACGGAATGACAAACAGGGTAGATCCTGATCAGATGGCTTTTCAATGAGGCACCCACCACCTAGATTTGTAAAAACTGCACCAGGAATAAGAAAATTCAAATCATTTTTTTATCCAAGAAAAGCTATTTTAGAGCAATGTAAGCATAATTAACACAATGTGATGTTTCCTTGCCAATGAATTTCTGACAAGGATAGAATTGCACATTCCTAAGTGGCATGTAACTAAATAAGCCCTATTAAGGGGGACGGGAACACCTTCAGGGAAGGCAACTCCTGCAAAAGTATTTTTGTCTCCCATGTCAATAGATCAATAGAGGTCAACTCTTAAAGGAAAGAATTTGCTCCTGAGCAAATTCTTTCCTTTAAGAGAAGACCCCCTTTTCAGCAGGATAGGGCTTATAGAAAAGTGAATAGGAAGTCCCAAAAGTTATCTCCCTTTGAAAAATGGCATAAAAATTTGCTAGGTGTTCCCATTTTCCTTAAAACAGCATTTTATCTGCTTTATCATTCAAAATTACCCCTAAATACATGCTGCGACAAGGGAAAAGTTGTCTTCAAGCACTTTGTTGTTTTTTTTTCAGTATAACAGCCCAGTAAACACCATAAAGGTGATATCAGGCTGGTCAGTTTACCTAACCACACATCCTGGACAGGTTAATATACATAAACAATTAAACAGTACAGTGCACATTCTTTCACCAGAACTTGACAACTGCCTTCCTTAAATCAGCGGATTGGAGAACGAATGACCGTAGAAAAGATTTCATGATCAATCTCTATGAACATGATGAAAGAATGGCTGAAAAGACAGGTATCAAACCTGCGACTTCCTGATCACCTTAGTCAGATGTATTTCCGACTGAGCTACCCAGGCCAGCCTTCAAGCATGTACACTCAGCAATTTCAAAAGCAGCTTTAGCTTTAAGTCTCATTTAGGGTGTACACAAGTCAAACTTAGGCAGAATACAACATTCTTGCACACCAGACAAGGAAATCCGTGATTTTACCCTGGGATAGAAATTTATGTTCTGACCCTGGTGTTCCGACCCAAAATCGAATATAATCGCGTGTTTGATAAATGCACTGGTTGATTACAACCTCATGTGCGGCGTCGTCATGCGTGACGTCATTAAACATTCCTGTTGTGTCATCACAAAATGGCGGACGTCGGTAACCGAAGTGACAGCAGCATTAGAAATGGAAGGTATGCAAGAAAAAGAATCCTATATGGGTGTGAGGGGTGGATAGAAAAATCCGTCCCTCGGGATCACTGTCCGGCATCACTCGGCAAGCCTCGTGATGCCGGACAGTGTCCCTCGGGACGGATTTTTCCATCCACCCCTCACACCCATATAAGATTCTTATATTCTCCAACTGCACAAAGAAGCTTCGTGTCTGTGGCAATCAATATACTGTAAAACTCCTAAAACTTGAGGACTTGCTGTAATTCTCCTAAAATTCTATCAAATTTGTTTCATGATCCAGCAAGGAGTCCAAAAGGTGTAGACGGAAAAGCAAAATTGAAGACCCTGATCAGACTACCTGATCATTACGGTAGCATACAGTGAAAACTCTAATCAGACTTAGTGGATACCCAGGCAGAATCTATTACAGTTTTTGAGAATAGTGGGACCAAAAGTTTTCATAAATGGCAAATTCTAAAATTCATCAAGGGATGTAACTCCAGGAGTTATGGGCCATTGACCATGATGCTTGTTTACACTATCATCAGCCCTATATCCATGTGTTCACCAAGTTTCAACTTTACAGCTTTCATAGTTCCTGAGAAATCATTATCTGCAAAGAAAAATTTTCATTGATGATAAATTGTCAAACCTATCAAGGGATGCAATTCCAGGAGTGAGTAATGGGCCATTGGCTATGAATCCAGTATTTACAATACATCAACCCACTGCCCATGACTTTATTGTGTGCACCAAATTTCAACTTTACAACCAGAACATGTCACTAATGGTAAATTGTAAAACATATCAAGGGATGTAACTTCAAGAGTTAATGGGCAACACTTACATGTATCAAGGGATGTAACTTCAAGAGATAAATTAGGCTCTTAATTGGTCCTGATTCTGGTATACATGATACAACAGCCCACTGTCCATGTGTGTACCAAGTTTCAGCTTTACAGCTAAATCATGGCACCGGCCCATTGGGGCTTGAAGAAATAAATGGGCTGCATGATGCTTCCACGCTGAGCCGAATTCGACCACACACAAGCACTGGTAAACTGCTTAGAGGATCTAAGCCTAAGGCAAAGCGGTACGCGTCGGACCATCCATGCTTATAAACCCTATTGGTTTCATTGGGCGACAGGGCTTGAGATGTCATTTCATCTCAATGTCCAGAGTTTTTATTATAGTGTTGACGAGGACATTAAGCATCAAATCAAACAAAACAAACAAATACAGCTAAATCATAGCTCCTGCAATGAAATCTGTAATGAAAAGCCAAGGGATGTAACTCCAAGAGTTATGGGCCCTTGGCCCTGCAACCAGTATACACGATACATCAAACCATTGCCCATGCATGAACCAAATTTCAAATTTGTTGCCTTAAAACAGTTGTTGAGAAAAGTATGACAAAACCGTAATGATCTTAAGTATTGGGACAGACAGGCCTAAGCAAACAGTGAAGACCCCTCCTGAAGGTGGTCTGATCAGGGTCTACACTGTTTGCCATTGCGTGTGCACATACTCATTCCTGGAGCATGAAATAAATTTGTTAAATGTTTAGGAGAAGGGGGTGCAGGTGGACACATTTATTCTGGACTTCGAGAAGGCTTTCGACACCCCACCTAATTAACTACTAAAGTCAAGTCGTCACGGTGTCTCAATTTTTAGAATTTTTATGGAATTTATCTGATGAGGTTGGATGAAATGACTGATGGAGGGAATATGTACATGTATGATGGAAGGACAAGACAAATCCAGTATAAAGCATCATAAAAACAATTTTTGGGACATGGGAAGGAATTAAAGGCTAAGTTTAAAACTAGCCAAAGGTGCAAATGTTTTGTATCTAAACTTACCGCATATGACAACATTGTAGAAGAACTAATCAACAACTTGTTGAGTCAACCCTCGTTTTCAAGCAGTTCAAAACACTTATCGTGTGCAATGTAGGGTGACAAAATTGGTAGTTCAATTTTAAGGGGATATCCATTTTCATTGTCAGAATCAGAATTGTTACTGGGGATATGTCAAATAGAGGATATTTGATTTTTTCAGTGTAAGATCGAATTTTATTTCATCGAATGAACACCAAAACTGATATTTTCACGAGTGGCGTAGCCACGAGTGAAAATAGCAGTTTTGGTGTTCATGAGTGAAATAAAATTTGATCTTGCACTGAAAAAATCAAATTTTCTGTTTCTTACATGCTTCAAAAGGCAATATTTAGCGTCTTTAATGGTGTCGCTCACATTCGGAGAAAATTATCTTTGTTCCTGTTCGTTTCGCGTCAATTTAGTGGTGTCCATCGTGTTTAGTGGGTATACTATTGGGTGTAAACTGTAAGTTTGCACCTGAGAAATGGCCTGGGATGGTATTACTATGAATGATTAATGAAATAATTGAGAGAGTAGTTTTCCAAAGAAGTTGCTGGCAAGTCTAACGCCGCGCGACAAAAGACGTGACGTCAGCATCATAAATGACGTCAGTAACGTCCCCGTCACACATGAACTTACTATGCGTAAATTAGAACACATTTCAGTATTGTTCAGTTATCTGACAAAGATAAAATTGAAATTAGTGTTAGATTTGAAGAAAAAAGTAGTCCCAAACAGTGAAAAATAAAAAATCGTATTTTCACTGTTTGAAACAGTGAAAATATCGATTTATATTTCACTGATAAATCTCTATCATTCATTGAAAAGCATGTAAGAAATGGCATTCATACACTGGGAAGCAAGTCTCTAAAGAGGTAAACTTTACTACACTATCCTCAGTACCTTCAGCTGTGGAAATGTTCGAATTGGGAAGGAATATAAGAATCTTATATGGGTGTGAGGGGTGGATGGAAAAATCCGTCCCGAGGGTCACTGTCCGGCATCACGAGGCTTGCCGAGTAATGCCGGACAGTGATCCCGAGGGACGGATTTTTCTATCCACCCCTCACATCCATATTGGATTCTTTTTCTTGCATACCTTCCATTTCTTAGCCCGGAATTTCAATGCTGCAGTCACTTCGGTTACCAACGTCCGCCATATTGTGTTGACACTGCAGGAATGTAAAGTGACGTCACGGATCGTGCATGACGTCAACCTTAACGACGGCGCACACAAGGTCGTAATCAACCAGTGCATTTATCAAACACGCGATTATATTCGATTTGGGGTCGGAACACCAGGGTCAGAACATAAATTTCCATCCCAGGGTAAAATCGCGGATTTCCTTGTCTGGTGTGCAAGAAATTCCAATCTCTAGGAAAAATTTTGTTACCCGAAAGCGTGAATGAAATTATCCAAAATCTAAATGCACTTGATCACGCAGTGGGAATGAAATTTTGGTGGATTTTACAGCCCTGAGTAGGGGTATGTAAGGCTATCTGTTGGTATGCTGGCAGCACCTTTATATAATTGTATGAGTCTGCTGTCTCCTTTTCTTGAGAGTCTTCCATCTTAATTTTCCTTGTATTCCAGTCAAACTCCCAGTTTCAAAGCAGTAATTACTTGTTAACTTACAAATCTAGCAGCTATATTCTGAACTTTTTCAATTTTCTTCATTAACCCTTTTTGTACCAAACAGTATCTACCTCCTTATATATAGCAGGAGTCCATTTCAAAATTTAGGGGTGTCAGGTTTGTTTTCATCAAAATCTGTTTGGAAAATGACTGAATTTTTTGCAAACAGTTCTGCGGCATCTGATCTGGGCCTACACTGTTTGCCAGGGTACCTGTTTTGGGGTTTCTGGTACAAAATGGGTTAAGGTCCACACCATTAGAGTGATGGGGGGTCCCAGATGGACCGCATGATGCTTCCACGCAGAGCTGAAACTGACCCACACACGAGTACTGGCAAACCGTTTGAGGATCTAAGCCTGTCAAGGCAAAGCGGTGCGAGTCAGACCACCCACGTTTATAAACCCTATTGGTTTCATTGGGCAGCAGGGCTTGAGATGTCATTTCATCTCAATGTCGGGTGGAAGACCCACAAAATTGGAAGCAGTGTCTCCAAAATGACCTTTACAATGTTGATTGGGACGTTAAACAAAAACCAAACAAACATCATAAGCCATTCTGATTGAGGTTCAACTAATCACCGGTAATAGTTTGTCGGCTACAAGTTATTTCGCCTTTCCATTGATACTGGTCCAGTCACATTTGGCCATTACTCCAAAGTGTACATTGTATACACTCCAGGTCGCAGATGATGGCCTACACAGTAATCATGTAATTATGTATTGTTTGTTTGTTTGATTTGAGGTTTAACGTCCCCGTCAACACTGTAAAGGTCATTTTGGAGACGTTGCTTCCAATTTTGTGGGACTTTTACCCGACATTGAGATGAAATGACAACTCAAGCCCTGTCGCCCAATGAAACCAATAGGGTTTATTAGCATGGACGGTCCGCCTCGCACCGCGGTTCCTGGACAGGCTTAGATCCTCTAAGCGGTTTACCAGTACTAGTGTGCAGGCCGGATTCAGCTCTGCGTGGAAGCATCATGCAGCCCATATATTTCTTCAAGCCCCTATGGGCGGGGGCTTATGTAATTATGTAAGGGATCTTTGACATGCATAGGGGATGGTCCTCCCTGCACAGGGGGGCCTCCAGTTAACGTCCCGATGTGAAGGATGAAGCACTTTGTGGCATTCATCCCTGCAAATGATGTCATTGGAACATGTTCTGACATCGATGGGTACTTAATAAAAGCTATCTATAATGTGATCCTGTCACATCTAGAGCAAAAATGTATTGACTTTGTTTCTTTGACATGAACTTTTATTATCACTCTGCCACCCTCCCATTATGCACACCCTAGCCCCTCCCAGACCCCTCCTTCTAGACTAACCTTTTCTTTAATCACAGTGCATAACGACTAGGGGCCAAACGGCCAGTGAAATTCATAACGAGAGTGCTTACCGGTAGTCGTCTACTGAGAAAAAATGTCCTAGGCCAAGTCTGGATGCCAAATAGCATAAATTGACACAGCCATCGACACCCGCTTACCTCGTTACATATGGTGCTCTTCTCCACTATCCAACCCTTTTAATACCCAACCCTTCCCAACTATCTCGAATGTCAACCACACTGCCATATCCATATCTGTTTTGTTCCACTTCTGCATCTACCCCTCAAATCTTGACGAATCGTCCCTGATTGCTATAACTGATTTGCTAAGCGTTCAGTTATTGTTGTTCTGATTGCGGTAACTTGCTAATCAAGTACGACCTTGAGATGCTTGCATTTCCATTTACAATGGAAAAGCACGCTTTGGGATAACAACGATCGATAACTTATATTTCAAAAGTATAAGTAAACAAAAATACTCAGGGGTGGGGGGGGAGTTAATTGCGTATCCTGAAAAACTTATGCATAAATGGTATGCATAGATATCAATATACTTGCGTATCTGCTTTAAAAAAAGTGCACAAAATACAAAAAATACGCCCCATATCTGAGGCGCTGTATGAAGTAGGTGCTGTGGAAAGTTGAACTTAGTCAATTCTGAAGACAGAAATAGATGCAGAAGCGGTCTGGTCAGTTCTCCACACCAAATTACACCAATAGACTTTTAGTTTATACTAATTCATTTTAGTTCGATAGCGATGAAAGCTTCAAGCTTATTGAATCACTCTCGAACACCCATAATGGGTGTTTTGATGTGCGTGTGAGAGAGGCAGTGGCTTATACACCACTATTACCCATTTACACCTTGGTGGAGTGGGGCAGTGTCATTATGTTTCTTGCCCAAGGACACACCTCTATACCGGTGGCCGGAGTCGAACGCACAACCTCTCGATCATAAGTCAAACATGTTAAACATGGCACTATCGAGGCTGACGATAGACTTCTAACCGTACCACCCATAATACCCGGGTGCAAATAGTATAGTTGACCACACCGGAACTCAAGAAAATGCCAGAGTAGATCTGCAGCTTCTAAGGCTTTTATTGGATGATTTGAGGTGTTCTAGTGTTTCCCCCTGCCCTATTTAGCATGGCGCAGCGCGGCGCCATGCCCTTTTTCTCTAGCGCAATGCCCTTTTTCAGATAGAGTAAACGCTGCCCTACATTTTGGTACAAAAATCACTGAAATTGACCAAAAAAATAACAAAGTTATGCCTGTTTAAATAAGGACTATTTTAGACTTTTAAAGTTTTTTAGCAATCAAACGTTGCCTATTTAACAGTCCACCTTTATGGTTGACTGCTAATCCCCCTGTGTATTGTACTGAACTATGTCACTTAGGAAGTCATAACTCTGTTTTGATAACAAGACTGAGTGACACCAATTAAACAAATGGAGTGTGAAAGTGTGCCTGACCAGTGTCAGTGTTTGTGTGTATTAGAGAATGGGAGCTGTGGCAAAAACATGTTCAAAACTTATCTTGTTTGTATCAGTGATCAACTTTCTTACAAAACTTAAACTTCTTGTCACCAATGGTGAATATGACATATCTCTTCACTTAGCATAAAAAACAGGTAGTATAATTTAGCACTAAAGACAAAGGGTAAGAGAAGGAGTTTTTTATTTCAAGTTGAGAGATGTGCCCTTTTAGCAAGGTGCTGCATGTGAATGTGCCCTTTTTACACAGTTGTTGGTATTTTAAGTGCCCTTTTTGATATTTTCACGCACTAAAAGTGCCCTTTTTCCTGACCAGCACCATGCCCTTTTTAGGAGCTGGGGGAAACACTTTGTTCATTGGTGTTTCAGACACCTACTGCAAGAACTGACATTTACAAAGATTCTTTCTGCAGACCATTGGAAATCCTTTCCATATATTTTGATCAGTACCGTAAAAATTCGGATATAAGGCGATTCGGCTATAAGACGGTACCCCTTTTTCAGTTCTTCTAAGGTGGAATTTTGCTTAAACTCTTTTATAAGACGGGTCAAATTTTTGCCATATCTGTCAGGGCCTATCGGCTACCGCAAGATGCTGTTTCGATGTGAGAAATCGGCCTTTTTTTTCGTCAGAAAACCCCTCTACTTAACCCTCATTTGGCTTTGTTTATGTCTTAGACATAGTGTGTCTTTGTTTGTGAGAGTTACAAAGAGAGACAACTCTTACTGAATCTGAATCGGTAGGTCTATTAAGCGTCGGGAAAAGGGGGAAATTTGTTTCAATCCAAAATATTTAGATATATTTGTTGCAGCTTTTCAATAAATATCTGAACTTTTTTTATCGGGAAACACAACACCTAGGTATTCAGAATCAGAACCAACGCCCCAGCTATCACAAAATAGCGGGCAAACGTCGGGCCGATAGGTCGCATCGCTGTCGGCCTGAAGTTGGCCTGGTACGTGCTTTGCTGGCTAAGGCTAGACAGCTTCCCAGACTTCTATTTAATAGACAACAGGGCTGACAAATCCATTTCCCAGCTGTCCGGGACAAGACCGAAATCGCACCGGGCAGGTGCACTTTTACCTTATGATGCCCCGTCAGGCAAGTGCAAAAAAATCGTCTACAACTGTCAGTCTTTTTAGAGTCCTTAAATCCGGTAAATGCAGACAAACCATCTGTGTATTTATTACGGTTCAAGTATGACACTATTGTTAATCTCTGTCTTATAATTGCCACCATGCGGTGCGTGTCGATAAGGTGTGAAAATATGGCCAAGTTAGGTCTCGTATTTGTGTTTATCTGCCAATCATAAAATTTAATCCACAATCAATGTGAAAATGATTTAATCGCTCCTCTTACGGCAGTTGTTTGCATTACAAAAAGTGACTATTCTACGATCTCATGAATGGTTATGTTTTGGCGCCAAATAGCAGACGCTGGGCGTGAAAAGTCGAACGCTGTTGTTGGTTATTGACACGGAGCTTCTGGTGATAATTCAGGAGCTGTGCAAAGCGCTGGTTTTCTATCCACCTCTATTCACAACCGATTAGCCGTTGAGAAAATATTTTTTACCAGTTCCTAACGTTTTTTTAATGAACGAGATACACACAATGACATTAAACACGTGTTGAGCTGCTGGTGTCGGATGACATCATTTACCGATTGTGTGCAGAAAAATGGTAGCGTTGGTTTGACGGCGGCGATTAATATCAATCCAAAAATCATCGATCGGCATTTTCCGTATGCCTGGTCTTCGCCGGACATTGCCGGAAAAAAGCATGCAGTCCATGACCTCGGCTATAAGACGGGGTCAATTTTTCGGGCTCATTTTGGAGGGAAAAATCCTCGTCTTATATTCGAATTTTTACGGTACTTTACATTTCCACAGCTGAAGGTGCTGAGGATTGTGTAGCTAAGTTTACCACGGCACTAACTTCCCATATCACAGGTCCTAGTATAAGAGTGTCATCTGTTGTATCACCAGTAACACTTCTTGGCCTGTCCATCAGGGTTTGAAGAAATAGATTGGGCTGCATGATGCTTCTACGCTGAGCTGAAACCAAATGCACATGAGTACCAGTAGGGATGGAGATGTCTTTCCATCTCAATGTCGGGTAAAAGTCCCCCAAAATTGGAAGCAAAATCTCCAAAATGACCTTAATAGTGTTGACGGGGACTTTAATTATACAAAACAAACAAAAACAGTAACAATTCTGATCTGGTGGCTTTGTTTTGTTTGATTTGAAGTTTAACATCCCCGCCAGCACTGTATAGGTTATTTTAGACACATTGCTTCCAATTTTGTGGGACTTTTACCTGACATTGGGATGGTGTATTTCGTTCTTTCTTTCTTCTGATACTGCGTCAGTCACATTTGACCATTACCGCAGGTGTATACTACATACACTCCAGGTTTTGCAGGATGAAAGCCTACACAGTAATCATGTAATTACGGTAGGGATCTTTAACCTGCACAGGGAATGGTTCTCCCTGCACAGGGGGCCTCCAGTTAACGTCCCGATCCGAAGGACGGTGCACTTTATGACATTCATCCCTGCAAATGATGCCAATGGAGCGTGTTCGGACACCGAAATTTTATCGCGGCTGCCGAGGATCGAACCCGGGACCTCTAGCATCAGAGGCAAGTGCACTAACCACTGAGCTATCACGCTCCTACATGAATGAATGTCTTTTGATGTGTCACCAGTAACAATTCTGATTCTGGATGAAATCACATCTCAAGACCTGTCGCACAACGCAATCAATAGGGTTAATAGGCATGCAGGGTCTGACAGGCACACCTTTGCCTGGCCAGGCTTACATCCTCTAAGCTGTTCAGCAGTCCTATTGTGCACAGTCAGTTTCACTTCTGCGTGGACAGGTGGAAGCATCATTTAGCCCATCTATTTCTTCAAGACCCGATGAGTGGCTTCGTAGCAGTAGGAAGAAAACTCCAAAATTACACTTTACCTTTCCGATAACCTTTCCAGTAATGAAAAGTAGTGTCAAGTACAATAAACCCGCATTCATTCAGTTGGATTTCCAACTTTCCAACAGGAAGTAAATAATAGGAACTAGTTGTACAAATGCCGTGCATACCGAGTCACGCACCGATAGTGGAGGGAAAATATAAAAGCCGGAATTAACGGCCGAAAGCAAACTCCCCATCAGTGATGACCCATCTGTCTTAATTGACCTTCAGAATGCGGCAGTGGTGTATTCTGAAGTCCGACTAAGACCGAGGGGAGTTTACGCCGAAAGTTTGTACTACTAGTGTCCTGGAGAAGGAATAAGATTCAAGCAAAGGCAAAAAAGACGGGTTGTGGTAAACTCCGGACAAAATTTGAAAACTTGAGACGTGAAATCAAGACTGATATAAAAAAAAAATCAGCATGATTGGTATGTGATTTACTTGGTAGGTGATGTAAAGGCAAATCCCAGAGACTTCTATCTTTCTATCTATCTTCATATACTGAGTCGGTCAAACTTGGCCATTACCTCAGTTGGGTGGTGCGCTAAATTTAGAATTTAGCAAAAAAAAAAAAAACACACCCACTGGATGGGTTCTTAAAACTATTTACAATCTGCTTTCAGAGGTGGGGAAAGTATAAAACCCGGGAGTAACAGCCGGAAGCCGGGAGTACAATCCGGAAGTAAATTTTGGCAATCGAATAAAGGTATTAAACATTAATATATCTGGATGAAATTTGGATCAGAAGTAGAATATAGACTCTTTGTTAAAATGCATATAAGTTTTATATTTATAATTGAGTACTGTTCAAGATATGAACCGAAATATATGACCATGTCGCAAAATTTTTGCCCGGGAGTAGCTTTTTGCGTTATTGATGATGTCAAGCATTTTGCAAAATATGTTCAATCTGGGATTGCTACAAGAATAAGTTTGTGTATTATCAATTAAAAACATATCAAAGATTAGAAAAATACAAAAATAAAGTTACTTGATCGCTCCGTGAAGTAAGTAATTTACCCGGGAGTAGGCCGGGAGTAATTTCTGTGTTGAAATCGGCGTTTATTGGCGTTATTGCCTATGTCACATACATTGTATTTATTAAACGTAGTCTTACTACCCTGACAGCTTAAAGCAAAGGCACTGATCAGACTGCGGGGGTAATATGTGCAATTGTTTCTACATTATACGGCCATAAAACAAATAGCGCCAAATTTAAATGTTCCAGGGTCACATTATCAAACACCTCTAAAATCATAGGCGCAGGAGCAGGGCGTGAGTTGGGCTGGGGGTTTGGATGTGTGTCGAGTCCCGATATGACAAGTAAATAAATACATGAATCTCAGCTTTTCTTCTGACACACGTTTAAGAAATACAATGTATGTGATAGAAGCCATAAGGCCGAGAATAAGGCAAATAAACGCCCATTTCAACCCAGAAATTACTCCCAGCCCACTCCCGGATCAACTATTTACTAGGCGGAGCGATGAAATAACTTTAATTTTGCATTTTCCTAATCTCTGATATGTTTTTAATTGATAATACATAAAGTAGTTCTTGTAGAAACCCCAGACTGGACATATTTTGCAAAATGCTTGACATCGTCAATACCGCAAAAGTTACTCCCGGGCGAAAATTTTGCGATGTGGTCATATATTTCGGTTCATATCTTGAACAGTACATGATAATAATGTTAACACTTATATGCATTTTAAAGAAAGGTCTATATTCTACTTTTGGTTCAAATTTCATCCAGATATGTGAATGTTTAGTACCTTTATTCGATTGTCAAAATTTACTCCCGGATTTTACTCCCGGCTCCCGGCCGTTACTCCCGGGTTTTATACTTTCCCCAGAGGTGTACTAAAACGCACACCTCTGGATCCCAATCTACACCATGCGGGCTTTGAACTCCTCTGCAGTTTTGGCATTTACCACAGAGGAGGGAAGACTATTCCACTGAGGAATAGTTCTAGGGAAGAAAGAATTCTTCAGGGCATCACTATAGGCCTGGTACCTACGATACTGACTGTTGTTTAGTTTTGATGCCCTTGTTTGAGTTGAAGTAGTCACAGGGGTCAAGTATTTATCTTTATTAAGAGACACTGTGTCAGAGTGTATCTTATAAAAGAAGGTTAAAGAGGACTGCTCGCGACGGGCCTCCAAGGATGGCCACTCCAGCTCATCGCGCATTTCACCAACACTGCTTCTGTTCCGCCATCGCCTGCAGGTCCATCGGGCAGCCGTCCTCTGAACCTTCTCAACCTGTTGAACCTGAGTTTTAACATGGGGATGCCAAACAGGTGATGCATACTCTAATTGAGGTCTAACCAAGGTTTTGTATGCAACATCCTTTGTCTGCCTAGGTGCAAAAGCCAAATTTCGTCTAAGAAACCCTAATGTCCTAGTTGCTTTAGAGGTAATCTCAGAAATATGTTGACCCCAATCAAGATTATCAGTAATGGTGATACCAAGATATTTTGCGGATTGGACATGTTCCAAAGTATGCTGATGTAATGAGTAGTTGAATTTAATCTGCTTGTCTGGAGGGTGCCGTGACACCCTCATTGAATGACATTTGGCCACATTGAACTTCATTTGCCAATCGGCCTCCCAACGTGCTAGGCTATCCAGGTCATCTTGTAAGATAAGACAGTCAGAAGTAGTATATATGTTCCTATACAAAACACAATCATCAGCAAACAAGCGAACAGATGACCTGATATTATCAGGAAGATCGTTAATAAATATCAAGACAAGGACCGGTCCAAGTACCGAACCTTGTGGGACACCGGACAAAACAGGGACTGGATTCGACGCTTGGCCGTCAAGTACAACTTGTTGAGTGCGTCCAGAGAGCCATGAGCTAACCCACTTAAGTGTGGATCCTCTAATCCCATAATGATCTAGTTTGTACAATAGCCTCCTGTGAGGTACCTTGTCGAAGGCCTTGGCAAAATCCATGATGATCAGGTCAGTCTGTTTGTGGCCACGATTAATGGCCCCATCCAGATTGCTCTCTATGTCATGGTAGAACTGAACTACAATGTAATTGAGTTTCACAAGACCTTCGACTTCGGAAACCATGCTGGCAGTCAGCAAGAATGCTTTCAGAGGCTAGGTGCTTGTTAATGTTGCTAACTAATATATGCTCCAGGGTTTTGCAACAGATGCATGTGAGCGACACCGGTCTGTAATTCGGAGCATCATATTTTTCTCCTTTCTTAAAGACCGGGTTTACGTTTGCTTGTCGCCAGTCATCTGGTACAGTGCCCCGAGCAAGTGATTCATTGAAAATAAAGGCCAGCAGGGGAGATATTTCAGCACTACATTCCTTAAGCACCCTGGCATGCAGACCGTCAGGCCCAGATGCCTTATGTATTTGAGCTTGTCCAACAGTTTTGCGACCCCTTTGGGGTCAACTGTTATGTCCCCCATAGAGGGGAACGGACTTGTACCTTTTGATGGTAGCTCACCGTCAGCTTCACGTGTAAACGCCGATTGAAACTGCTTATTACATATATTTGCCTTCTCGCGCGATTCAGTTTTCAAAATTCCATTTTCCCTAAGTGAAGTGATCCCAAATGATTCTTTTTTTCAGGGACTTTACAAATGACCAAAATTTCTTAACTTTTCCATTCTTCTGGAGGCCCTCGGGATCAATATTTTCATCATCAAAGGTAAAGATGCTGGAAACATGCTTCCAATATGCATCTCTAATTACCTTTTGTACATGTGCTCTGAACCTTTTGTAATGGTTCTTCACATCGGGATTGCTAGACTTACGAGCACGAAAGTACATTCTGTCACGTCTTCTGATTAGGTGTTTGATCGTGTTATCGATCCATGGTACACTATGCTTTGTTTTGGTCATTTTTATTGGTATGTACCTTTCCATGGCCGTAGTAAGTTCGGTCTTAAAACTGACCCACAAGTCATTAACTGACATGCGAGAGAGGTCAGAGGAAAGGAAGGAATCCTTAAATCGCGCCATATGGTCTCGCAGACCATCCATATCCGCACGCTTATATAAATATATTTTACGCGGGACCTGTCGGATTCGCTTTGCTTTTATGTCATACTCAATATAAACTATATCATGATCGGCCTTGCCGATCGGGGGCATCCCTTTGACACGACTAACTGGGGATGGAGAATTTGTAAATAGCAAATCTAGGGTTTTTTCTTGCCGGGTGGGTATATTTACGACTTGAGAGAGGCAATGTTCTTTTACTATATCCAAAAGCTGTTGTTGTGTTTGCCTTTTCGACACCCCATGGGGTACCTGCTGGTTGCTCCATTCAATATCACCACAATTGAAGTCCCCTCCTACCAATATGTGGGCATTTCCATTTGACATTATCCTAGCCAAGGATGTATTGAAAGCCTCAAGATAATCTGGGTCAATCTGATCTGGTGGACGATAAAAAGATCCAAGGTACAGAGTCCTACACCCAATAATGTTCAACTTACAACCGGAGTTTCTGTGCAGAGCAGGTCTCTTTTGAATGCCACGAAGACACCACCATGGGCATCTCCAACTCTGTCTTTCCGGATGGCCTCAAATGAATCTGGTAAAATTTCCGAGTTTTTGATATCTGGGGTTAACCAAGACTCATTCCCCAAAATGATGTCTGGTTTAGCCGAGTCGATAATTGTGTGAATTTCAGCCCTTTTATTCTTAATTGACTGACAATTCATAATCAAGATTCTGAGGGGGTGGTTGAGGACCGCTTTTTTGGTCCTCGGTTTAGCTCCTCTTGGTTGCTGCACAATGGGCGAGGAAGCTGCAGTAGGTGGGCCAATATTGTCTGGTATCGGACTATCAGGCTCGGACAGGGATGATAATTGATCAAATCTATTATGAGTATCTAAAGTTGCTGAATCACCAAATAGCGATGTGGAAAAGTTAGGCATTCCACATTTCAAGCAATCCCATGCCATGCTTGTACTCAATGGACTAGTATAAATGCTATACATAGTTGAAGACATGCCTTGACAGCCTATATGATACCAGACATTACAAGTATCACAACAAATTCCTCGGTCATCCCAACCAACACTTTCAGTACAGACCCCACATGGGAAATGTGTACTGTTACTTCGGGAATCTGGACCAGGATTAGTTTCAACATCCCAAGCATTTCCTATCATCACTGTAAATATGTATAAATAACAGAGTTTATTTGAGCCAGGAAATTCCTTAAACCTAAAAGATTTCTTTAGAATTGATACCGTGCACAACTGGGGTACATGAAACAAAAGGTTATGCTGGTTAGCTGTTGTACCTCTAGAGTCAGTGTAAACAGGGTAGAAGTCAATTGGAATTTCCTGTAGGTCTTGTCAACTGCAGTTAAAAAGGGAAACAAAACGTGTTGCCAACAGCAAGCAACACACATCAAATAGGATGTCAAATAAAAAATGTCTGTCTACAGATATATCAATAACCAGAAGAAAGACAGGCAAGGTATCCCGCCCCTTAATAAAAGAGGAGGGAACGGGGTTGCTGAATCAGACTCTGAAAGGGCAGAGGAACTAGTTGGTCAATTCAATGATGCGTTTAATAAAACGGAGTTCATGGAGGTTCCACTGACTGGAAGATCGGTCCCATTCATGAATAATATTGTTGTGACAGCTGCAGGAGTGATCAAGTTACTTCAAGGCTTAAACCCCAGTAAGGCCTTAGGACCTGATGAGCTTCATCCTAGAGTCCTGAAGGAACTAGCAAATGAGTTAGGTCCAGTTTTTGCACAAGTGAAATACCCAAAGAATGGCTCTTAGCACATATCTGTCCACTTCTCAAAAAAGGAGATAGGGCTCTTGCCCGTAATTATCGCCGTGTGTCTCTGACTTGTGTTCTGTGTAAATTGTTCGAACATATAGTCTGCTCAAACGTCATGGCCCACTTGGACGAACATAGACTTTTGTCAGACAGACAACATGTATTTAGGAAAAGGCATAGTTGTGAAACTCAGCTGAACACAGTTATTAATGACTGGGCAAAAATCTTGGATAAAGGGGGACAGGTGGACACATTTATTCTGGACTTCGAGAAGGCTTTTGACACCCTTCTTCATGAACTACTAAAATCTAAGTTAGTTACGGAACTGGGGGGAAGACCCTCAAATGGATAGATTCCTTTCTCTGCTACAGAAAACAGTGCGTTGTTGTTAATGGTGAATCTTCAGAGTGGGCTCCAGTTTTGTCTGGAGCCCCGCAAGGGACTGTTCTTGGTCCACTATTGTTCTCCCTGTACATCAATGAAATTTCCACTGACATTGACTCAGAAATAAGACTGTTCGCAGACGACTGTGTTTGTTTCCGGGAAATTAGAGATACAGATGACTCAATGAAACCTCAGGCTGACATAGATAGATAAGGATTTTGGGCCCGAAAATGGAGCATGAGATTTCAGCAAGTTAAATGCAATATTATGCAGATAACTAGGAAGAGCTCTAATAAAGTTTAGGCTTCTTACACCTTAGAGGGAACGGTCCTCGAGAATGTGGACTCCATTAAATACCTTGGAGCGACAATCTCACACAACTTGAGATGGAATACTCATATCAGCAACATGTGTACTAAGGCAAATAGAACGCTTGGTTTCCTGAGGCGAAATCTTCATCAGTGCCCACAGGTTGTAAAAGAAGCAGCATAGAGCTGCTAGATTTCTAACAGGCAATTACTGCTTTGAAACTGGGAGCATGACTGGAATGATTGGAAAATTAAAATGGGAGTCTCTCAAGAAAAGGAGAAAAGACATTAGGCTAATACTTTTATACAAAGGTCTAAAGGGTGCTGCCAGCATTCCAACAGATGACCTTGTTCCCTCAGCTAGACAATGTAGGAATCACCATTCGTTGGCCTTTCAGTCCATTACTGCAAGAACTGACATTTATAAAGAGTCGTTCTTCCCCAGAAGCATTAGAGATTGGAATGCCCTCCCCGAATTGATTATTTCGATAGCTGAATGTGCTGATGATTGTGCAGCTAAATTTACCTCATTGGTTAGAGCTAGGGACTAACTTCCCACATCACAGGCCCTGGTGTATGAATGTCATTTGACGTGTCACCAGTAACAATTCGGATTCTGATTCTGAAGAATAAAAGCCGAAAGTAACGGCCGAAGTAAAATCAGGAAGTTATATATATAATAAACAGTTTCAGTCTGCATTTACTCGTGAAACTGATGGTGAGCTTCCATCCAAAAGTAATAGCCCGTTTCCCTCTATGGGGTACATAACAGTTGACCACAAGGGGTTGCTAAACTGTTGGATAAGCTCAAAATACATAAGGCATCTGGGCCCGACGACCTGAATGCCAAGGTGAATCAGAATTGAATTGTTTACTGGTGAAACGTCCTTAGACAATCCTTCAGCAGTGCTTAAAGAATGTAGTGCTGCTGGCCTTTATCTTTAATGAATCACTTGCTCAGGGTGCTGTCTAATCAGCAAGGGGTTAGACAAGGCGGCGTTTTAAGTGCAGATTTGTTTAAAGTCTACGGTAATGGACTACTAAACAGAATACCGATCTCAGGGAAAGGAGAAACTATAGACAGAATAGGGATTCAAGCTCCAACATGTGCTGATGATATGACATTATTAGCAAATGACGCATATAGTCTCCAATACCTCATTAAGATTTGCAAAGACGCTAGTCAAATGGATGGTTATATTCTCCAAGAAATCAAAAGTGTCATACTTAAAATGGACAGTATAAAATCATGCCCTGATGGTGAATCATGGCAAATTGGTAATAAAGACATGCAAGTTGTTGATAGTACAACACATATGGGAATACACCGTACATCAACAGATCAAGAATTAAATGCTGTTAAATCAAATATTCAGAAAGTAAAACGAAATATGTTTTGTCTTATGGGAACTGGCCTCCATGGTGAGAATGGACTAGATCTAGAAACTGCAGTTACCTTACTACGAACATATGTGTTTCCGGTCTTATATTATGGATTAGAAATCACTTTACCCACTGGCAAATCCTTAAATGTATTAGAAACACAACTGAAGAAAATCTCAAAACAAGTGCTATCCCTATCTACGACATTAGCAGATCCAGCAGTGTATATTTTATCTGGTACTCTTCCGGCTGAAGCCATGATACATAAACGAATTCTCTCGCTATTTAGTAATATAACCAGACTCCCGGAATTAACTGTTGAACGCCAACTGACTAAAAGACAATTGAAAATTAAGACTTTTAAAAGCAAAGGCTGGTTCATAGCAGTGAAGAAAATCCTCATGCAGTACAACCTGCGTAGCCCCGAGGATCTACTTGATAAACCTCTGCAAAACTGAAATGGAAAGAACTTTTTAATGATGCCATAAACACTGGACTGACAAAATCGTGTATTGGTCACGGTTATACTCTTCGCTGAAATATATGTCAAAAAGTTACAATGTCGGAAAATGTCATTCCGCTGTTATACCATACATGCGAAGTGTAAGAGACATTAACAGAATCCCAGTGAAGAATAAAGTCTTAACGGGCACTTACATCTTACAAACCAACCGAGCAAAGTTCAACCAGAATGAAGTGAATCCTACGTTTCAGATGTGCCATGACGGTGATGAAACGCTGCGGCTCTTCCTTATAGACTGTAAAATACTAGAAGAAACTAGGGAACCCATATTGAATGACTTTTTTGTGGGTTCTAAATCAACTGCTGAAGGTGCCAAATGAGACATTGATATGGTTGCTGGGAGACATTAACTTTGTACAACATTCCTGTGACGTGAGAATCACCGATGAAATATCTGCACTCGTGCACTACCATAGTAGAGGACTCGTATACAGTCTGAACATTGCTAGATATAAGATACTTGAGCTTGTGCCTAAACGAAATAGAGGACGAAAGGGCACGGCGACACACACATAGGGTTACCACTTGTTGAGATCTTCAGGTCAGAAATAGTATTGATTTTTTTGTACGAGTGATATGTAATCATTTGGGAACTGGATTATATCCATGTATGGTGGTGCTCTATATATTTTGTACCTGGATATTGTGTACTTTTATTTGTTGAACTCTTAATTGTACGTGGCTTTTAACCTGTGTTCATTGTACAAATTGTAAAATAGAAGTGGAGGCAATGATCAGGAATCGATACAATTAACCCACGGCTCCCATCAGAGACACCAAAGGGAATTAAAAACAAAAACATGAAACAACAGACCCTTATGGAAACATCAATAGCAGAAAGCCAAAAAGACAGTTACTTTCCCACAAAATGGCCAATTGGTTATCCAAAACAAAATAATATAAGCGACACAAACACCCAAAGCCAAACCATAACAAACATAAACCACGACAGAAGAACCGCATTGGAACGGTCAGTGAAACGAATTCCACTGGGGGGGGGGGGGGCGTAAATCGACTTTACGCGGTCATTTAGACAAACAATTTGTACAGTCCGCAAGAAGGCCTCCTAACTCATCAGTGCAACATCTTCGTGAACACCAAAAAAACAAATAATCACAGAGATGAAACAACGGTGAGGATTCGACAGCAAGAAACCACTGAAATGCTAAAGCAAATGGGCCCGACGAGAGAAAGAGCATAATGCACCAACCAACATTACATTGAATAAGATCTCTCTAATTCTCAGTAAAATAGAAGTGGAGGCAATGACCAGTAATCGATACAATCAACCCACAGCTCCCATCAGAGACACCAAAGGGAAAGACGCACAAACATGAAACAACAGGCCCTAAATGAAATTCCAACAGCGGAAAGCCAAAAGGACAGTTACTTTCCCACAAACTGGCCAATAGGCTATCCAAAATAAAATAAGCGACACAAACACCCAAAGACAAACCATAACAAAAATAAACCGCAACAAAAGAACCGCCTTGGAACCGTCAGCGGAAATGAATTCCACTGGGGGGCCTAAATCGATTTTACGTGGCCATAATCCTCGCCTTTACTTCCGTCGCGATTTAGACAAATTATTTGTTCAGTCCGCATGAAGGCCTCCTAACTCATCAGTGCAACATCTCCGTGAACACAAAAAATCAAACAACCACAGAGGTGAGACAACGGTGAGGACTCGACAGCAAGAAACCACTGAAATGCTGGAGCAAAAGAAAACCAACAGTAAGACTCCGATGGGCCCAACCAGAGACAGATCATCAGGCACCAACCAACATTACCTTGAATTAGATCTCTCTAATTCTCAATAAGCCTTTAGGTTTTAACCGTCATAGAATCTTAGGCCTGACCCACCGAAGTGCAATTAAAGAGAGAAGCAAAGTTGTCAACCGTATTTGGGTTAACTACCATGCAAGCAGTCTGTCGTATAACATTTATGTTGTACCCAATCTTTTTATATCGACCGACAGCTCCCATCAGAGACACTAGGGCTGTCAGGACTTCCAAAAGGCATAAATGACCGCCTAATGACGCTGAGACTACCCCTATCTCGTAAGAGGCATGCAACTATTGTCAGTGCCTATGCACCCACAATGTCGATATAAAGGCATAAATGACCGCCTAATGACGCTGAGACTACCCCTATCTGGTAAGAGGCATACAATTATTGTCAGTGCCTATGCACCCACAATGACGATATAAAAAGATTGGGTGGGCCTGACGGAACGGCGTGCAATTAAAGAGGGAAGCAAAGACTTTTACTAAGAAGATTTTTACTAGGAAACCAGGTGTGCCTATAAAGGCAGGAACTATTTACAAGAACAAGAACAATGGCGACAAGCAAATTTTACTCCGGTCTATAAAAAGGAGAACAAATATGATGCTGCAAATTATAGACCAGCGTCGCTTACATGCATCTGTTGCAAAACCCCAGAGCATATACTAGTTAGCAATATCAACAAGCACCTAGCCTTTGAAAGCATTCTTGCTGACTGTCAACATGGTTTCCGCAATAAAAGGTCATGTGGAACCCAATTAGTTCAATTTTACCATTACATTGTAAGCAATATGGATGTGGCCATTAATCGTGACCACAAACAGACTGACTTACTTATCATGGACTTCGACAAGGCCTTTGATAAGGTAACACATAGAAGGCTACGGGGAATTCGGCAGCCGAACAGAGTGACTGAGCAGACCTTTTTAGGATCGCACTACTCACCCGCTTAGCATGGGGAAGGGGCTAGAAAAGGTGCCCTAAACAATTGCCTGCTTCAAAAACCCTTGGCTGGTTAACCGCGATCAGCAGGCATCCCATCTAGCGGTCGAACAAAAACGAAGAAGATACAGGTGATACCTTTAAAAATCGGCGAATGGAATGTGCGCATATTGATGACAGTGCTGGTTCAGACAGTCCACAGCGTACAACAGCTGGTAGAGAACTCAATCGATACAAAGTCGAGATTGCAGCTCTGAGCGAGACTCGTCTTGCAGAGGAAGGGCAAATAAAAGAAGTTGGTGCTGGCTACACTTTCTTCTGGAGTGGACGCAAAAAAGAAGAGCGGCGGGAAGCAGGAGTAGGCTTCACCATCAAATCACACCTTGTCAGCAAGCTGTCAGGACTTCCAAAAGGCATAAATGATCGCCCAATGACGCTGAGACTACCCCTATCTGGTAAGAGGCATGCAACTATTGTCAGTGCCTATGCACCCACAATGGCGAACCCAGAAATAAGAGTAGCGTCGGTGACATGCTTACCGAGTTGGAGTGGCCGTCCCTTGAGGCTCGTCGTGAGCAGTCCTTTTTAACCTTCTTCTATAAGATACACTCTGGTAAAGTGTCTCTGGATAAAGATAAATACTTGACCCTGTGGCAGCTTCAACTCAATCAAGTGCATCACAAGTAAATAACACACAATATCGTAGGTACCTGGCCTATAGTAATGCCCTAAAGCATTCTTTATTCCAGAACTGAGGAATAGCCTTCCCTCGTCTGCGGTAAATGCCAAGTCCGCAGAGGAGTTCAAAGCCCGCACAGTGTAGATTGGGACTCAAAGATATGCGTTTTAGTATACCTCTGTTTATCAGATTGTAAATAGTTTTAAGGACTCATCCAGTGTCCTCGTTTTTCAAGCTAAATTCTAAATTTAGCCACCCACCCAACTGAGGTAATGGCCAAATATGACCGACTCAGTATATGAAGATATATAAAAGCCGGAAGTAAATTTTGATATTTTGATAAAGGTATTAAACAACCACCTATCTGGCTGAACTTTGTGCCAAAAGTAGAATATAGACTCTCCTTTTGTTTGTTTGTCTGATTTCTGGTTTAACGCCTCCGTCAACACTATTTAGGTCATTTTTGAGACGTTGTTTCCAATTGTGTGGGACTTTTTCCCGATATTGAGATGAAATGACATCTCACTGGGTGAAATTTGTGCCAAAAGTAGAATATAGACTCTTCTTTTGTTTGTTTGTTTGATTTGAGGTTTAACGCCCCCGTCAACTGTATTTAGGTCATTTTGGAGACCTTGCTTCCAGTTTTGTGGGACTTTTACCCGACATTGAGATGAAATGACATCTCACTCCCTGTCGCCTAATGAAAGTTTATATGCATGGACTCGCACCACTTGCCTGGGCAGGCTGAGGCCTTCTAAACGATTTACCAGTACTATTATGCGGTCGGTTTCAGCTCTGCGTTGAAGCATCGTGCAGCACAATCTATTTCTCCAAGCTCCGATGGGCGGGGGCGAATAGGCTCTCCTTTAAAATGCATGTAAGTTTTTGGATTATTATTAAGTATTTTCCAAGATATGAACCGAAATATATGACCATGTTGCAAAATTTGGGACAGGGAGTAACTTTTGCGGTATCGATGATGTCAAGCATATGCAAAATATGTTCAGTCTGGGGATGCTACAAGAATAACTGTATCCATTGTCAATTAAATACATATTAGAGATTAGAAAAATGTAAAAATGAAGTTAGTTCATCGCTCTGTCTAGTAAATAATTGAGCCGGGAGTGGGTCGGGAGAAAGTTCTCTCATGAAATCGGTGCAGATGTTGCATACATTGTATATCTTCTTATACTGTGTCGGTCACATTTGGCCATTACCTCAATTGAAAATTTGACAGAAGAAAAGTGGCAGTATTATTTATTTATTTATTTCATATCGGGACTCTGCACACACCCTCACTCCGACGTCCTGGTCTTGCGCCTATGTTTTTAAAAGCTTAAGAAATTTGAAGCCATACTTATCAATAATCCAATTCCCCAAAACATAGATCAGAATCAGAATTGTTACTGGTGACACGCCAAATGACATTCATATCCCAGGACCTGGGATATGGGAAATTAGTCTCTAGCTCTAACCAAAGAGATAAACTCAGCTACACTATCCTCTGCACCTCCAGCAGGGCATATGATCGAATTAGGAGGGGCATTTTAATCTTTAATGTTTCGGGGTTGGAGGGGGGGGGGACGATTCTTTACAGATGTCAATTCTTGCAGTAAGGGTGAGTAACGCCAGTGAATGATTATTTCTACATAGCTAGCTGGGGGAACAATGTCAACTGTTGGAATGTGTTGGAATGCTGGCAGCACCCTTTAGATCTTTGTATAAGAGCATGAGCTTACCGTCTCTTCTCCTTTTTTGAGAGATTCCCATCTTAATTTTCCTAGAATCTAAGTCATGCTCCCAGTTTCAAAGCAGTAATTGCTTGTTACAAATCTAGCAGCTCCATTCTGCTTTTTTTTTCAATTTCTTAATTAAGGACCACTCTACTGGGACCCCAGATGCAACTACCATTTTCCAAGATTGGGCGAACAAGTCATTTATATGCTGTCTTCTTCACATCCTGAGAACACTGATGAAGATCTCGCCCCAGGAAACCAAGTGTTCTATTCGCCTTAGTACACATGTTGCTAATGATTGTATTCCATCTCAAATCGTGTGTGCTTTTCACGCCAAAGTATTTAATATATTCTACTTTCTCAAGGACAGTTCCCTCTATAAGGTGTAAGAAGCCTCAATTTTATTTGTTCTCTTTCTAGTTATCTGCATAATATTGCATTTAACGGGCTGAAATCTCATGCCCCATTTTCGTGCCCAACATCCTAATCTATCTATATCATTCTGAAGTTTCAATGAGTCTGCTATATCTCTAATTTTCCGATAGCAAACACAGTCGTTTGTCCTTCCAGTCTTATTTCTGAGTCAATGTCAGTGGAAATATCATTAATATACAGAGAGAATAGCAGCGATCCAGGAACAGTCCCCTGTGGGACCCCAGATAAAACTGGAGCCCATACTGAAGATCACCATTTACAACAACACGGTTCTTTCTGTAACAAAGGAAGGAATCTATCCATTTGAGAGCCCCCCCCCCCCCCCCCCCTATTCCATAACCAAATAATTTGGCTTTAAGTAGTTCATGAGGTGGGCTGTCAAAAGCCTTCTCGAAGTCCAGAATAAATGTGTCCATCTGCACCCCTTTGTCCAAGATGTTTACCCAATCATTAATAACCGTGCTCAAATGAGTTTCAAAACTATGCCTTTTCCTAAATGCATGTTGTCTGTCTGACAAATGTGTATGTTCATCCAAGGAGGCTATGATGTTTGAGCAGACTATGTGTTCAAGCAATGTGCACAGAACACAGGTCAGGAGCACCATGGGATAATTACGGGCAAGGGTCCTGTCTTTTTTTTTTTTTTGAAGAGTCGGCAAATGTTTGCTAGGAGCAATTCTTTGGGGATTTCAGCCGTATCAAGAGATTGTTTGAACAGATGTACAAAAACTGGACCTAACTCATTTGCTAGTTCCTTCAGAACTCTAAGATAGCTTTATACGGGTTCAAGCCTTTAAGAAACTTGATCACTCCCGCCAGTTACACAACATTGAAAGGGGCCGATCTTCCAGTCAATGGAACCTCGTTGAACTCAGTTTTATTAAACGCAACTTTGAATTGACCAGCTAGTTCCTCTACCCTTTCAGAGTCCGATTCAGCACCCCGTCCCCTCCCCATTTTATTAAGGTGTGGGATACCTTGTTTGTCTTTCTTCTGGCTATTGATATATCTGTAGAAGTCTGGAATTGGCCTTTACATCACCTACCAAGTTATTCACATACAAATCATACAGATTTTTGATGTCATTCTTAATTTCCGTCTCAAG
This sequence comes from Lucinisca nassula, assembly GCA_963580285.1. Lineage (NCBI taxonomy): Eukaryota > Metazoa > Mollusca > Bivalvia > Lucinida > Lucinidae > Lucinisca > Lucinisca nassula. The sequence continues at coordinate 22,456,542 of OY757018.1, forward strand.
TTTTCAAAGTTGGAGGTTACCACTTCCCAAATTTTTGTCTTAGCATGAATCTTATTTCTTCTCCGATTTTTTCTTCTTATCTCCGGAGAGAGGGTACTCGTTAAAACTAATTGGGGAGGCCGTTCAGTCGAGAACCCACAATCTATTTTTTAGCAGAAATAAATTTCCAAGACTGCAGCTCCACTTTTCCTCTGACAAACATTTAAGAAATACAATATATGTAAGGCCGAGAATAAGGCAAATAAGCGCCGATTTCAAGACAGAAATTGCTCCCGACCTACTCCCGGGTCAATAATTATTTACAAGACAGCATGTTGAAATAACTTTTTTTTTTCTCATTTTTCTAATCACTGATCAATATGTTTTTAATTGATATAGCGTACAGTAATTCTTGTAGCAACACCAGACTTAACATATTTTATTAATTGATTATCCTATATTACACAAGGTCAGCCAATATTCAAAAATCATAAATCATGTTTTTAATTGCGTCAATTAATAAAATTGTCATTAATCAAGTAATTTCGTATTGGCCCAGTTACAGGTCCTCGGTCAGCTGTATTGGCCTCGGCCTTCGGCCTCGTGCCAATACAGCAGACCTCGGACCTGTAACTAGGCAAATACGAAACTATTTGATTAATAACATTATATTACAAAATGCTTGACATCGTCAATTAAAAAGAGAAACGATCAGGAACTTATACAGAGACCAAACTCCTCCCACAATATCACAAGGGAAAGAAGTCGTAACATGTAGTGACGACCATAAACAAAACGGACAACAGGTAAACCGAGTCAGCAGCTCCCTCCGAAACAGGTGGTGAGTCAGAATATCCAAAACCTAACCAAAAAGGGGCAATATACATAATGGGGGAAGAATCAGAATCACCAACATGACAAATATTAAACTGGAAGGACAAACGTAACTAAATTGAACAACCAAAAAGAGGAAAGAATCAGAATTATCAACGTAACAACATATATGTTTAGGGAAAGAATCGGAACCACCAACACAGAACATAAAGGTACCACAGCAATTTAAGCACCAACTTGGAACGGCCAGTGAAAATTACTGGTTGGGTTTAAGTTAACTTTGCCGGATCCCAACCCTCACCCTCACGTTCACTAAACAGTTCAAACAAGTATTTGTTTGGTCCGCGTGAAGGTTTTCTAACTCATCAGTGAATCAACTTGTTGAACTCGGTGAACACCGCAAAAGTTACTCCCCGCCCCAAATTCTGCGACATTGTCGTATATTTCGATTCATATCTTGCAAGATACTTGATAATAACGTAAAAAACTTATATGCATTTAAAAGAAGAGTCTATACTCTATTTTTGGTTCAAATTTCATCCATGCTATTTCACGTTTACCGGTAATACCTTTATTCGATTGTCAAAATTCACTCCCGGATTTTACTCCCGAATTCTGGCCGTTACTTCCGGCTTTTATACTTCCAAGGTGAAGTAGTATAGTAGAAGTGACAATGGCATAAGGATAACATGTCCGTGTAATGAACACCCTCTAAACCCCTCAGGAGATGATTTATATTAGCTTCTAGCTTTTTATCAAATCCTGGTACCATATACTATTATGCGATGAATACATGTGAATTTATTCTAATAAACATTGTTAAAACCAAACCACATTTCATTAACAGAAAACTGGGATTTAGGGAGGTACGGAACCCGGGAATGGACATGATTTTTTATTTTTATTATGTTGTGCAAACAAGATAATATCTTGAGCGGACAAGATATTATCTTGTTCTGACAACATATTATCGTGTGCGGACAACATATTATCTTGTGCGGACAACATATTATCTTGTGCGGACAAGATATTTTCTTGTTCGCACAAGATATATCTTGTGCGGACAACACAATATCGTGTTCGCACAACATTTTATCTTGTGCGCACAAGATATTAAGTTGTGCAAACAAGATATTATCTTGTGTGCACAAGATTATATCTTCTCCGCACAACATAGATCTTGTGTGGACAAGATAATATCTTGTGCGCACAAGATAATATCTTGTCCAGACAAGATATTATCTTGTTCGCACAACTTAATATCTTGTCCGCACAAGATAATATGTTGTGCGAACAAGATAACATCTTGACCACACAAGATAATATCTTGTTCGCATAACTTCCCAAGCTCTATGCTGTGCAAACAAGATAATATGTTGTGCGAACAAGATAATATCTTGTCCGCACAAGATATTGAGTTGTGCAAACAAGATATTATCTTGTCCGCACAAGATAATATGTTGTCCGCACAACATAAATTATGTTGTCCGCACAATATAATATCTTGTCTGCACAACATATTATCTTGTTCGCACAACTAAATATCTTGTTCGCACAACATATTAAAAAAAAATTATGTCCCTTCCCGGGTTCCGTAGGGAGGTACCCATTATTTTTTCTTAATTTTGCTCAAAAACACTGATTGTTGGTATTCGTTAGAATCGCTTCATTAAGGCGTTTCTAGCGAGCACGGACAGCCTATATTTGGACTAGAAATAAGAAAAATATCGAACATTTCATCTGTAAAATACTAGTTCTTGAGATAGTGTTATGCTGTGTTTTTCAGCATAAAGGAAGATAACATTTTTTCTTCGTGTTTTATTTTGTCCCTTGTTGTAATCCGCAAATAATAAACCATAGTTCTTCAATATAAAAACAATAAAACAATGTACAAAACTCCAAACTGGCAATCCAAGTTTAAACTTGTGTTCATTAATTTCACATTGGAATTCCAAATAGCTTGCTCGAGGGTTTACCACTCGCTTTCAAATCTAAAATCTAACTGCCCTTTTTTCAACTCTTTCTCCCTTCTTTCGCCCTATATTACAATATTAACTATTAACCAATGAAGTTACAGCACTCTTATAGAAATATCCAATGAGATATGGCGTTCCAAAAAGTTAACAAGGCCCGCAAAATCCATAATAAGTGGGCGTTGTCAAACCCAAAACGAGACTGGCTTGGTGAGAAATTCTTATTTGTTTATGTATTTATTCCTTTTTAATACAATGTTAAAAGTTTTAATGATTAAAACATTAATATCCGTGAAATTTATTGTATTTTTTTTTTTTTTTTGTTTTGTTTTGTTTTTGTTTTCAGTTGCTTCTTGAAAAAGTATTTGCAAATTTTAAACAAAATGTGTAAGTAAAATTTACGGAACCCGGTAAGGGACATGATTTTTTTATTTTTATTATTTTGTGCGAACAAGATAATATTAGGGCTCAAATTCTTTACTGAATGTCACGTGCAATTTACGTCAAAACGATTTTGTGATTTGAAAGTTTTTCTTATGCGCCATTTGTATTTTAATATAAACAGGTTCAAGGCAACATTGCAACAACGTTAATAAAGTGTCGCGTATTTGCCTTTCACTTTGTCTTCGATGCTAAATTCCTTAAGGTATTTAGGTTGCACTTTGACCAGTCGTTTTAATCACAAGTTTCGCCAATAAAGCCATTCCGAAGATTGTGCCGACAGCCATGTATGCACAAGCACAAAGAAAATGTCTTAAACTGTAAACGCTAAGCTTTGAAACCAGCTTGAAAAACAAGATACCGGCTGTCTGTGAGTGATTACTAAGTTTTGTCACATCTCGACTCTGAACAAAAAATTGTCTGTATGTGATATTTATTTTTTTTGCGTACTAGGAAATTTTTTGTCGTTACATGCATCAACATTATTATCATTATCATTATTATTGTTGTTGCTTTTTGCTGATGGCGATTATTATTATTATTATTTTATTATTATTATTATTATTTTTATTATTATTATTATTATTATTATTATTATTATTATTATTATTATTATCATTATTATTATTATTATTATCTGTTCTATTTTTCACGGCATAACATCATCCTCTCCCCTAAATTATTTCACTCTCCATTACGAAAACATGCCTAAACATACACGGTGATTTTTTCGCCGAAAAAAAACCAAGGTTTTAGGATGAAAAATTGTGGTATTTTCCTTATTTCTGCTCCAAATGTAGATTGTGGGCATTCGTTAGAACCGCCTCATCGAGGCGGTTCTAACGAGTACCCACAATCTATATTTTAGAGTAGAAATAAGAAAAATATAGTTTACCCCGTAAACCCCAGTTTTTCTATATAAACGTGGGGTTCAAGGGGGTCAAAATTATATAGACATGTTTTCGTGATGCGTTTAATGAAACGTGAAAATATTTTTGCCATGATATCAGACAGGTATAATTTAGATCGAAACATGAAGTTTTGTCTCTGATGGGAGATGTGGGTAAATTTTATTGATTCCTGATCATTGCCTTTACTTCTGTTTTACTTTCAATTAAAATTTAATTTTATGTTATGTTGGTTGGTACCTGATGCTCTGTCTCTGGTCGGGCCTATCGGAGTCTTATCGTTGGTTTTCTTTTAGATTAGATTAAACATATTTTATTGCATAAACATACAAAGGGATTGGACACTAGATAGTCCTTTCCCTAAATATAACAACAAATCATTTCAATGGTACAATGGTGGATGCAATTTAACATGCGATTTATACCGGCTCAGGTTTAATACACACATGTGCAAGAATGCAAGCACGTCTCATGCACGCGCATGGCTCCAGCATTTCAGTTATATTATGCTGTCGAGTCCTCACCGTTGTTCATCTCTGTGGTTGTTGATTTTCTGTGTAAAAAGAAAAAGAACTTTGAGAAATCGGGTGCTTTGATACCTTGGATTTGGGGGAGTGGTAAAAAAGTCACAGGAAAAAAAAAGTTACGGAAAAAAGTCACAGCTTTGGGTAGGAAAAAGTCACGGAAAAAGTCACAGAATTGGTTTCAATCATGTTTTCAATAGTCTTGTGTGAGTAACTGATTAAAAACTATGATTCAAAAGTGTTGCCAATGACGAACAACGACAGACAACTGTGTCTTCACATTACGATAACACACCCGTGTGCTTAAGAGGAATGGGAACACCTTCAAGGGCAGCAACTCCTGTTAAAGTATTTTTGTCTCCCATGTTAATAGGGGTCAACTCTTAAAGGAAAGAATTTGCTCCGGAGGAGCAAATTCTTTCCTTTAAGAGAAGACCCCCTTTTCTTTGGGACAGGGCTTGTAGAAAAGCGAACTGGAAGTCCCGAAAGGTATCTCCCTTAGGAAAAATGGCGGAAAAATCTGCCATGTGTTCCCATTCTCCTTAAATGACATCTTTCTTGTCGCGGGATCTAGAATAAGTCAGGTGGGAACTTTTGATTGTCTAAATATAGACTATGGATCGTTGTTAGGACAGCCTCTTTGAGGTGGTTCTAAATATTATCCACAATCTATGTTATGAGCCTAATATAAGAAAAATAATGACAGTTTTGTTTTATTTGTTTGATTTGAGGTTTAACGTCCCTGTCAAAACTGTATAGGTCATTTTGGAGACGTTGCTTCCAATTTTGTGGGACTCTTACCCGACATTGAGATAAAGTGACATCTCAAGCCCTGTCGCCCAATGAATCCAAGGGTTTATAAGCATGGACGGTCCGACTCGCACCGCAGGCTTCGATCCTCTAAGCGGTTTATCAGTACGCGTGTTCGGTCGGTTTCAACTCTGCGTGGAAGCATCATGCAGTCCATTTATTTCTTCAAGCCCCGATAGGCGGGGGCGTTAAATAATGACTGTTATGTGTTATGTGAGGTAGCGATTGATAAGTTCGATTCCAAAGTATTGACTCACGAGGACAAACCACGGAGTTTACCATTTTGTAAGATCCATTAAAGTCTTCACATTACGATGACACGTACATGTGATTAAATGGTGCCTTCGCTAGACATCACGAAAACACGCCTATATAATTTTGACCACCTTGAACCACACATTTATACAGTAAAACTGGGATTTCCGGGGGTATACCTTTTTTTTATTTTTTCTGCTCTAAAATAAAGATTGTGGGTACTCGCTAGAACCGCCTCGATGAGGTGGTTCTAACGAGTACCTACAATCTATATATTTTGAGCAGAAATAAGAAAAATATCACAACTTTTCATCTTAAAATTTTCATTTTTTTCGGCGATAAAGATGGCAATGTATTTGTATAGGGAACGGGAGGTCACGGGTTCGATCCCGGGCCGCGACATACCAAAGTCGTTAAGAATGGTACTAGCTGCTCCTCGCTTGGCACTCAGATTTACGGGGTAGAGCTAGGACTGGTCGATCCAGTGTCAGGATAATGTGACTGGGTGTGGTATCATTAAATATGTCTGGGCATGCTACTTCAGTAAGGCAGCACTATAAAAGTGAGCATTGAGTTCCCTGTCGCAACCAGACACCGTCATGATATGACTGAAAAATTGTTGAAAGCGACGTTAAACCCGAAATCACATTTCAACATATAATGTGGGTTTACAGGGGTATTCACAACAGACATGGCTGATATTCACACCTTTGAGCAAGTTATATAAACATGATCTAATTTACAATACCCCACCATCTATAAGTGGCATCAGAAAAAAAAAGATTTATGGAAAACAACCTTTTCTAAGTGAATGTGTTTTTCTGTATTTGTTAATTTTTGACTATTTTTTTCCAGTGACTTTTTTCCAGAGACATTTTTCCGTGCCTTTTTCGTGACTTTTTTCCCGTGAGTTTTTTTTTATTATTATTTTTATTTTGTCGCGCACCGGGGGAGTGGTGGGTGTATATGTGGTAGTGGGGATAAAGGTTTTCAGAGGAGATAGCCTTCAATAGAGAACAAATGGGGAGGAATGGAGAGAAAAGACAGATACGCCAGCCATTGTACATACAATACGTATGGTTGAAAACCATGTCTTGTAAATACCGAACATGTAAACTTTAACCCTTATCTTGCTGAATATTCATCTAAGCCACACCCATTTCGTTATATCAACCAATCAAATTACTTGATGTAATTTATTGCTACAAATTCGTAAACTGAATGCCAAACAGTGTAGATCCTGATCAGATGGCTTCTTCAGAAGCCATCTGATCTGGATCTACACTGTTTGCAAAGATAGAGGTCGTCGTGAACAGCAAGATAAGGGTAAACATTGGCCCAAAACTGTCTCGGCAGCCGCACAGCGTTCAATCAAAGCTAACTCGGCAGATACACCTGTGGACACAAAAGCGTTCAAACTCCGATGAAGTACCTTTCAATGAATCTCTTCGCATCAAGTTAGTTTGACAAGCAAATGTCATCCATCAAAGTTGTCTAAATCTGGGTCAAGAAATATACATTGATTGGTCTTATTGTAGCAAGCACTTTTTTCCATTTTTAGATCTGATTTACATTCGAGATGTATTCTGATTGGACAGTACAGTGTCTACAATGAAATATACAGCACTTTGTGTTTTGAATTTATTCCTGTCTTGCAGCTGACTGACAGGATGTAAGGGAATATTGAATGAAACATCAGATCAGAAAGGAAGCTAATCAAAGTTTGAAAGGATTTGTGTCCACAGGTGTAGGCGTGGATTTGTCGTCCATCAAATTAAAATTAAAGTTCTGGGGACAGTTGTTCAAAGCCTCGTTAGTGATCAAATTGTTAACCATTCTAGCAAGTACAATATCTAAAATTTGGCTATGTTTTGTTGAAAAAATGTGAGCAGATTTTGCATTTGCAAAAGCTGCTCAAATTCTTTTCAGTAAAAATATTAGTATATTTGCCAAATAAAACGATCAAGTTTTAGCGAAACGCTAACTAACGACGTCGTTAGTTTTGAACAACTGGCCCCTGGTACATATATTTTTATCGACTCAAGTAAACGATTTGATCGCCAAAAACGGAGGACACAAAACTAGTGAGATCGTGAACCGCCAAAAAATTAATCTGGCATCTGTTCTTAATAATATTATTATTAATAAGTTGCCATGGGTCATATTACTCTGCTGTTTAAAATTATGGTAACAGAATGCATGAAGAGCACTTCTATGGGGCGCCGTTTTACTATTTAATCCGTATTTATAGATATCCATAATTATATATGGATATCCATAATTCCAATTATGGATATCCATAATTCGAATTATGGATATCCATCATTATTTATGGATATCCATAATTATTTATGGATATCCATAATTCGAATTATGAATATCCATATTTATTTATGGATATCCATAATTCGAATTAATGATATCCATAAATCGAATTATGGATATCCATAAATCGAACTGAATTAATGATATCCATAAATAGAATAATGGATATCCATTATTCGATTTATTGATATCCATAAATCGAATTATGGATATCCATTATTCGGCTGAATTATGGATATCCATAAATCAAATTATGGATATCCGTAAATCGATTAATAGATATCCATAAATCGATTTATGGATATCATTAATTTAGATCGAAATATGCATATCCATAAATCGAATTTTGGATATCCTTAATTCGAATTATGGATATTCATTATTCGGCTGATTTATGGATATCCATAAATCGAATTATGGATAGCCATAATTCTCCTCTGCAAATAAACCTAATGAATAATGACTGCCCCCTTTGCAAAAAAAAAAAAAATAAAATAAATAAATAAATAAAAAAATAAAAACTGGACTATTCCCGTCAAGTTTCCGATTAGGTGTGAAATAAAAGCCGGGATGGAGGTGGAGGTAATATAGGGTAGGCTTAGTGGTGGCCTATGGTGTGGGAGAGATAAGTTTTGTTTAATTTGAGGTTTAACGTCCCCTTCAATACTATTTCGGTCATTTTGGAGACGTTGCTTCCAATTATGTTGGGCATTAAGCCTTCATTGAGATGAAATGACATCTCAATACCAGCTAAGTCGGATGCGCGTTTGACTGGTGATCAGGACGCGGGTTCGATACCTGCCAGGGTTGGCAACATTCTTTCGAGGAGATTGATCATGCAATCTTTTCTACGGCCATTCTCTCCCTTCCGCTGATTCAAGAAGGGCAGTTTTGTTTTGTAGTCATCAAACAATTTACACATCACTTTCATAATTCCGTGAAATGAATACCCACTAACACCTAGCCTAGCCACTAGGCGTTAAAATGGATAATATGAAATTAAAATCACCTTTCGCATTAAAATGAATAGTGTATAAACGTTTAACTAGTCTAGTCTCTCTGGCTTAATTTTTAGATTACTAAGTTTGGGGATTTTACCAAATAGACTTGCCATTACCAACAAGGTGATAAATGTTTAATATATTAAAAATACTAAAATTGATCAGACTTTAATTATCAGACTAGTAGAGATAGATCATGGAATCTTTTCTACGGTCATTCGCGCCCTTCCGCTGATTCAAGAAGGGCAGTTGTCAGTTTCTGGCGAAAGAATGTGCACTGTACTGGTTAACTGTTTACGTATAAGCCTGCCCAGGAAAAGTGTGGATAGGTAAACTGACCGGCTCAAATGACCTAAATTAGTGTTGACTGGGCCGTTAAACTCAAATACAAACAAACAAACATCTCAATCCCTGTCGCCCATTGACTCGCACGACTTTGTTTGGCAAGGCTTAGACCTTCTAAACGGTTTACCAGTACTCTCAGCTCATGCAGCCAAATCTATTTCTCCAAGCCCCAATGGGCGGGGGCCAGGAGATATATCTGAATCTGCCCGGTACTTCACACATCTCAAGTAGACTATTATATGGATATATGTTTTGTTTGTTTGTTTGATTTGAGGTTTAACGCCCCCGTCAACAATGTAAAGATCATTTTGAGACGTTGCTTCCAATTTTGTGGGACTTTTACCCGACGTTGAAAAGACATCTCAAGCCCCGTCGCCCAATGAAACCAATACGGTTTATAAGCATGGACGGTCCGACTTGCACCACTTTGCATGGGCAGGCTTAGATTCTCTAAGCGGTTTACCAGTACTCGTGTGCGGGTCGGATTCACCTCTGCGTGGAAGCATCATGCAGCCCATATATTTCTTCAAGCCCGATGGGCGGGGGCCAATGGATATATGTATAGACTATATATAACGACCATGTGCATTTTTCTCCAGAAAGCATGCACGGATTGCTTGTTTGGATCATTATAATCTTACGTCCGACTTTCAGTGTCCTTAGGTGCGCAGTCCTCATAGAGGTGATTCCAGAGGGACCGGATGCGTTGGCCGGAATTTTCAGATCTTACAGCTGGTTCCGATATTTAACTGCACACATGTCGGGCGTTCAGCGTATGGCGCCCGTTGCTTTGGAAGCCTTATGGGCTGAAAAGGTTGCGCGGCAGAGAGGTCCCTTTGACTGGCCATCATCTTCCAGTGTGATGAATATCTTGAAGATTTTTTACTATAAACAATCACATGTCTTAGGGAGAAGTCATTAAACCAAAAGCTTTGGCGGTGATTTATGGATATCTATAATTCGAATTATGGATATCCATAAATCGATCTGAATTATGGATATCCATAAATCGAATTACGGAAATCCATAATTCGAATTATGGATATCCATAAATCAGAGGAATAATGGATATCCATAGATCGAATTATGGATATCCATAATTCGAATTTTGGATATCCATAATTCGTATTATGGATATCCATAAATCGAATTATGGATATCCATAAATCGAATTATGGACATCCATAAATCAGTCTGAATTAATGGTATCCATTAATCGAATTATGGATATCCATAATTCGATTTATTGATATCCATAAATCGAATTATGGATATCCATAAATCGATTAATGGATATCTATAAATACGGATTAAATAGTAAAACGGCGCCCCATACACTTCAGTCTATGATAACGTTCGCCTGATGTACCAGCATGGATCAATCAATCACATTTATTTCTCTCAGGTTATGCAATATGAAACCTTGTGCAACATACTGTTTCATGGCGGCACAATGATATAAAGAAAATCGACAAAAGTCGAAAAAGCAAACTAGAGGAAAACAGCAGGTAAATCTGTTGTCATGAACAAATTTCTTATTAATTCATAATTTTTTATTCATTTATTTTTATTTTATTGCCATGTATTTTGTATATACATAATGTTCATATTTTACGCTTGAACGTTTTACCAAACAGATAGAAGACTTTCGGATGAGTCATTAAACCGTCTCCGTATGACCTTAGCTGTTGGTGGGAAGTAAAACTCAAACACTCACTTACCAAAGAGATAGATTCAACATTTTCTTTAAATGTCATTCAAGGCATTAGACAATTTCGAAGTAATTTAGAAAACTACTATAAAAGATTAAACGAGCCCCGCCAAGCAAATTTGTGTCTTCAAGCATTCCGTCATGACAAAGTTTAACTGCGCATGCCCAGCCATTCAGAGGGGCCAGGGATATGACTTTCGGTCTGAAGGTTCCTCTTGGTTCACTGCTCGCATTGGCGATAAGTACCAAAATCGCTTGACGGGGCCAAAACCATTTCGATTGTCTTTCAGTCAATGTGCATTTGCATCAATTTGGCTTCTTGGGTAATCAGATATATCTCACCCTTTGTTTTTTGTTTGTTTGATTTGAGGTTTAACGTCCCCGTCAACACTGTATAGGTCATTTTGGAGACGTTGCTTCCAATTTTATGAGACTTTTACCCGACATTGAGATGAAATGACATCTCAATCGCTGTCGCCCAATTAAACCAATAGGGTTTATAAGCATGGACGGTCCGACTCGCACAACTTTGCCTGGGCAGGTTTCGATCATGTAAGCGGGTTACCAGTGCTCGTGTGCGGTCGGTTTCAGCTCTGCGTGAAAGCATCATGCAGCCCATCTATTTCTTCAAGCCCCGTTGGGCGGGAGGTGTCTCTCGCCTTTACAGAAGAGTGAAATTAGCCTGGGTGCACATGGAACCAGCCGTTAACACATTGCTACTTGGAAGATGGATTCTTGCACACCAGACAAGGAAATCTGTGATTTTACCCTGGGATAGAAATTTATGTTCTGACCCTGGTGTTCCGACCCAAAATCGAATATAATCGCGTGTTTGATAAATGCACTGGTTGATTTCGACCTCGTATGCGCCGTCGTTAAGGTTGACGTCACAGCACAATATGGCGGACGTTGGTAACCGAAGTCACTGCAGCATTAAAAATCTGCGTTAAAAATGGAAAGTATGCAAGAAAAAGAATCCAATATGGGTATGATGGGTTGATAGAAAAATCCGTCCCGAGGGATCACTGTCCGGCATCACTCGGCAAGCCTCGTGATGCCGGACAGTGACCCTCGGGACGGATTTTTCCATCCACCCCCTCACATCCATATAAGATTCTTATATTCTTGCACACCAGACAAGGCAGTCCGTGATTTCAACCTTGGATAGAAATTTATGTTCTGACCCTGGTGTTCCGATCCAAAATCGAATATAATCGCGTGTTTGATAAATGCACTGGTTGATTACGACCTCGTAAGCGCCGTCGTTAAGGTTGACGTCACAGCTTGTTACGTGACGTCACCAAACATTCATACAGTTTCATCACAAAATGGCGACAGTGTCATCACAATATGGCGGACGTCGGTAACCGAATTAACTGCAGCATTAAAAATCCGCGGTAAGAAATGGAAGGTATGCAAGAAAAAGAATCCTATATGGGTGTGAGGAGTGGGTAGAAAAATCCGTCCCTCGGGATCACTGTCCGGCATCACTCGGCAAGCCTCGTGATGCCGGACAGTGACCCTTGGGACGGATTTTTCACCCCACCCCTGGCACCCATTTGAGATTCTTATAATGAAGATAGGATGAAAGTAAATACGAGCGTAAATATCATATCGTCATACACAACACAGAGCAGAAGTTACAAGTTCTTAGGCGATATTCAGGTGACATATGTGGAACAGAAGTTATGAAATCTCAGTAGGCACAAAACGCTTATTCAAGGTCGCACCAGCGTCGATGCAAGAAGTTGCACTGACGCCCTTTGGAACGCTGACCAGACGTCGTATGCCCGACAGGTTTGGTACTATATATGACCGATGTGGTTGCCAATATGGTGATCTTCATCGTTCGGAACAGGTCTGCTGGTAAGTCAGCAGTCCCGGCAGTCCCAAAATGTTATGACAAAAAGTCCTCATTGCGTCCATCTCGTCTGTATCCCGTCCGCAGTCCGTTTGTATCAAGTTCAGATCGGATAAAACTGCCCGTTCATATCATGCGGACATAATTTCCATGCAGTCCAAGCCCATTCTTGGTCAGTTTAGATCCATTCGTAACAAGTTTTGTTCTGTTCCCAGTACGTTCACACCTATTCTGACTAGTTCGTATATCAACCATCTTGCCGGCCTCGGTAACTCAGTCGGATGCGCGTCTGACTGTTGATCAGGAGGACGCAGGTTCGATACCTGCCGGGGTAGGCAACATTCTTTCGTGGAGATTGATCATGAAATCTTTTCTACGGTCATTCTCTCCCTTCCGATGATACAAGAAGGGCAGTTGTCAGTTTCTGGCGAAAGAACGTGCACTGTACTGGTCAACTGCTTAGGTATGAGCCTGCTCATGAAAAGTGTGGATAGGGAAAAGTGTGGATAGGTAAACTGACCGCCTCAAAAATGACCTAAAATAGTGTTGACTGGGTCGTTAAACTCCAAAAGAAACACAATCTCGACCATCTTGTTCACAGACAGTTTATTTCGCTTTGACCACGTCCACCACGTCCCAAGTGCATGTTGAACGTAATCGCAATTACGTCCTATCCCGACGTCTATGATAACCCACCGCGTTCTTGTCAGTTCTAAGTCGCGCTCGCCACTATAAGATGTGCATATCAAGTCCACATCAGTTGTGCGATCACCGTTTCCATGGTAATGGGTATTACCACTGTGTGGTCATCGTTATCAGCATATTTGATAGCACTAAGCCGCCTAAATTGAGTGGAGCCAAAAAGACGGTTTGTTTGATTGAAGTTTAACACCACCTCAACATTAACCCTTTTTGTGCCAAATGGAATCTTCTCCTAATATATAGCAGGAGTTCATTTCAAAATTTAGCGGTGTCAGGTTGTGTTTTCTTCAAAATCTGTTTGGAAAATGACTCAACTTTTTGCAAACAGTGGAGGCCCTGATCAGACGCCGCGTTCTGCGGCGTCTGATCTGGGCCTGTACTGTTTGCCGGGGTACCCGTTTAGGGGTTTCCAGTCTGAAATGGGTTAATAGGTCATGTTGCGCGTTCAGTTAAGACAGACATTGTTAAAGTCCTTTATTCTTGTAACAGTAGGACACACCGTGTGTTCACAATTGTTTTATTGCCCCTTGTGATAGGCTGTCTATATCAGATCAAAGGCGGCCTTTAATAGGGTGATTTGTAGCTTTTATTGAATCCCCTGATTGAGGCACTTAACGGGGAATCAATACGGTAAACTCTAGTCAACAGTTGGTAAACTATTGATTTTTCCCCGAGGACAGAGAGGACTGCTCTACAGTCAGCACTGAGGGCTATATAATATTATGAAATGAAATAATCAAGAATAAATGCCTTTATGAATGCAATCATTACCTCCAGATCACCAAGTGGCAGCAAACCTCCCGATTGTTTTCCACGATTAATGCTAAAGGATGATCGACTGCACCACGTGGTAACACGTTCTTATTTGGAGCGAAGTACGACAGTTCCGTTCGTAGTACGGACATCTCGTTTTAATAACGATCATCTCGTTTTAAGTACGTTGTCACTCCGCCTCGGGATGAACGGCAGTGGATTTTGAGCAGGCGCAAATTTCTGAAGCACCCTTTCTGCCCAAACCCGTCCAGGAAGTTCGTAAACAGATCGCAAACGGTTGCTACTACGTCCACTCCGTTCGAATACAGTTCGAGTCCGTTCAGTGAAAATTTTCAGAACGTAATTAGAAGTAGTTTGGTGTGATGGGGTGTAACAAAGCATGTTCTGTACGAGCCTATGCAATTTGATATGTGTTCAGGCATGTTATCGACACACAACAGAAAATGAATAAAACATGTTTTATTGGTTTGAATTGAGTTTTAACGACCAAGGCAACACTGTTTAGGTCATTTTGGAGACGTTGCTTCCAATTTTGTGGGACTTTAACCCGATATTGAGATGAAAAGACATCTCAAGATCTTCCACCCAATGAAACCTATAGGTCTTATACGCATTGGGCGGTCTGACTCGCACCTATTTGCCTGGAAGGGCTAAGTCCATCTAAACGGTTTATCAGTACTCTAGTGCGATCAGTTTCAGCTCTGCGTGGGATCATCATGCAGCCCAATCTATTTCTCTAAGCCCCGGTGGGCGGGGGCCATGGATATGTTTACGACAGAGTGGTAAGTGTAATAAAAATATTACTTCTTGGGGCTTCTCTCTCACCCTATCTCTCTTGACCTGTGAACTATAACAAACCAATACAAACGTGTGGGCAGATATTTTACATAGACTGTGTATAGGAGCAGTGTGTGTGTGTTAATTCGGGTTTAACGTCGCTTTCAACAATTTTTCAGTCACAACACGACGGTGTCTGGTTGCGACAGGGAGCTCAATGCTCACTTTTATAGTGTTGCCTCACTGAAGTATCATGTCCCAGACACATTACATGATACCACACCCAGTCACAATATCCTGACACTGGGTCGAGCAGTCCTAGCTCTACCCCGTAAATCCGAGTGTCAAGCGAGGAGCAGCTAGTACCATTTTAACGACTTTGGTATGTCGCGGCCCGGGATCGAAACCGTGACCTCCCGTTCCCCGGAGCGGACACTCTACCAACTGAGCTATCGGGGCCGGTCGTGTATGAAGGAGCAGATTTATTTATAGGTTGATACAGTAAAGAATTTGTTCTTGTCTATTTTGTCAATGTCATACATGATTTTGTACACCTCTATCAAGTGAGGTCTCTCTCCCTTCTATATTCTAGTGATGGAAGTCTTAATTCTTTCAATCTTCTAGGATATGACAGATGACTAATACTTCTCACTAATTTAGTGGCTCGCCTTAGTACATTTTTAATAGTTATCATGTTTTAATAGTTTTAATAGTTATCATGTATTTTTTATACAACGGGGTACAAACTGTTACCGCATATTCGACATGCGGTCCAACGATCGTCTTATAAAGATTTAGGAACATTTCTTAATGTTTGTTTGTTTTTGTTTGTTTAATTTGAGGTTTAACGTCCCCGTCAACACGGTATAGGTCATTGTTGAGACGTTGCTTCCAATTCTGTGGGACTTTTACCCGACATTGAGATGAAAAGACATCTCAAGCCCTGTCGCCCAATGAAACCAATAGGGTTTATAAGCATTGACGGTCCGACACTAACACCGCGTTGCCGATCCTCTAAGCGGTTTACCAGTACTCGTGTGTGGTCATGAATATGTTTCTGGGTCTTCACTGATGAAGATCTAACCTTTCCCCCTAAGAATCGATTTTTACAATTTTTCCTTGTTTTACGGACTTTAAATAAGTAGTTCATCCGCCTCGGCGAGGTGACCTTGATAGATTGTGTTTCAAAGAAAACTAAAATGCAAAACATAAAAATAAGCCGAAAAAGAGTGACAAACATATATCACCTTACAAATGCCATTTTAAAGCCATTAACAGGTTGTGGTTACTCGTTAGAAGTGTCTCAATGAGGCGATTCTTACATGTTACAACTTCCTATTTCCTATTTTAGCAGCCGAAATAATAATAATAATAATAATAATAATAATAATAATAAAAACACAAGCATCATCACGAAAACACACCTATATAATTTTGATCCCCGTTTAACCCCAATTTTCTATATAAAAACGGGGGTTTACAGGGGTAAGCATTATTATTTCTTATTTCTTCTCTAAAATATAGATATAAGAAAAAATATCACAATTTTTCATAATAAAATCTTCCCTTTTTCCGGCGAAAAAGTTTACTATGTAATTGTATAGGCGTGTTTTCATAGCTCCTAGACTGGCTCTAATAACCCTTAATAGTTGAAACTACCCCTATCTCAAGCAAAATTTTCACGATGACAAAAGTATTCAGACTGTTGAAGTTCGACTTTCAATAGCGTGCGAAGTTGTTTTCGATTTTATGGGTACATACAGTACAATTTCTTCATCATGTGCCTTACATCTGCATGGTAGTCAAGAAAACAAGGGTTCAATCCTGACTGGGTCCGGGCAACAGTTTTTGTCCAAGATTGATCGTATGATCAATAATTATTATTGATTTATTATTGTTGTTAGGAAAACATGGAATGTATGACGTTTCGGTCAATGGCCGTTTCGGCTTAGGATATTTCGACCTTGGGCATTTCGGCCTTGGACGTTTCGGCCGAGAATTTGGAAAAGCTGGACATTTCGTTCAAAGTGTAATTTGTTCTAATCGAACTTAATCAATTGCATGGGAGAGTTTTCTGATCCTTTAGCATAAAATAATGGTCTGGGTCCATGTACAGTTTCGGTAATTAGAAATCAAGTTCATGTGCAGGTTATTGAATTGAAATCAAGTATTCAAATGCAATATTATTTGTTAAAATTAGTTATTTCCAACTAATTTAAATGAAAGCTATTGTCCAAACTTGAAAGTATAAACAGTAATTACTCTATAATATACTTATAATCTAGTGTATTTTCCACAACAGAATCAAAATAGATTAGTTATTTCTTTTTTTTTTCGTTTTGAAATAGTGTTAAATACTGCATAAACTTTATCTGCAAAGGACAGATAATGTATATTACATAAATATAATTTACGCCGAAACGAAAGTAGGACGAAATATCCTAGGCTGTCTAGAGCCGAAATGACCTAGGGCGAAACGTCCAAGGCCGAAACATCCACTGGCCGAAACGTCCGCCTACCAAAACATTACCCTGTTGCCTGTTGTTTTTTTTTTTAACTCCAAACCAAAATAAACGGGCTGGGACTTAAAAATTATTTTGTACGTATATGACAAACGGAAGATTGAACGCATGTGTAGAATCTGCTCATAGCTTGAGTATCCATACGAATAAGACTGTGATTAGATGTTGCACAGATGCACAGGCTGGTGCAAGTTTAATCATGGGGCATTGCTGTGCTAGGGCTCAATCAAAATTAAAAGACTCTTGTGTACGCCAACATGGAAACTGAGCTACTTACCTTTTCACTGCCTAAAATATTGCTTTACTAATTCTAGTTACCGCTATTGATTGTACCTGCGAAGTTAATCATTCGACAGACAGACACATTTCTTTCCGTCTATTTTCTTAGAAAGAACACCTCCTATAGCCACGTCACTAGCGTCTGTATCCAGGGCAAATGGTTTCGTGAAATCTGGGTGTGCTAGTATAGGCGATTCTACCATTTTTTTCTTTAAAGTCTCGAAGGCTTTATCGCATTCTGGTGACCATACAAATGGCTGACTCTTTTCAGTCAATTTATGCAGGGGTTTAGCAACATCAGAAAACTTTTCAATGAATTATTTGCAGTAACTACAGAATCCAACGAAAGCCCGCACTTGCTGCAAATTTTCTGGCTTTGGCCATACGTAGCTGTATTCGATTTTCTTTAGGGCAGTTTTTATTCCTGCTTCTGAAATAATATGCCCATCAAATTCTACCATTTTGGCAAACAGTTAATACTTCCTTGGCTTTAAATTTTAGTTTGCCTCGTTTGACTTGTTTAGTACTAGATCCAGATTGTTGACCTTATCGTGAAATGTCTTTCCATAGACTATTATGTCGTTTAGGTATGTCAAACAAATTTGCCAATTCAAGCCCGCCAAAACTGTTTCCATAAGCCTCTCAAAAGTGACCGGAGCGTTGCAGAGGCCAAATGGCAGTACCTTGAATTCATAGAGCCCTCATCTCGATGCAAAGGCAGTTTTCTCTTGATCTACATTGTCGACATCAACCTGCCAGTACCCAAAATTTAAATCCAAGCAGGAAAACCATTTTGCTCCAGCAAGGTGGTCTAGGGTGTCGTCGATTCTAGGGAGAGGATATGCATCCTTAGTTGTTACATAATTCAACTTCCTCTTGTCAACGCAAAAGCGCTTTGTTCCGTATTTCTTCTGTATCATAACTATGCCACTGGCCCAAAGACTGGAGGATGGCTTTCCTTTGTTTGGTTTTCTATTATGGTCTGGTCGCTTCATGCTTGTGTTTCTGTCCCTTTGGTGTCTTTGATGGGTGGAGTAAGTTAACTGTATCGATTCCTGATCTTTGTTTTACTTCTACCTTTTTGTCACATCTTTCTGTAGCATTCCATCAATCTGTTGGCTTATTCATTCATTTGCATTGGTAATCTTCGCACAGGTTGTTTAATTGGATGGGCAGAAACTGTTGGTATTCTGTGTTTAATTATCCCTGTACGCCCTAGGTCTGAGTCTGACTCTGAAAATGATGATTCGTGTCTGATTAAGCGCTTTGCAACATCTTGACACTGCTGGTGTGTAAGGCCCTGAATGGACCTTTCGTACAAACTATTGTAAATGAGCAGGAATCCTTTCAGCATATAGGATTTTATCTGGTTGGACCTTTACAGGTAGGACTTGGACCTCAACAAAACTTAAGTTTGCAACATGTGAACCTGGAAAAAGTTCCTGTTCTTCATAATCCTAGTTTATTATCCTCAACGGTACTTTATCCTTTGTGCAAACTCATGCCTTGCCTCTAACTCAACAGCATGGCGAAATGCGCCATTCAAGTTAGAGGGTCGTGCCTGATTTATTCTTAATCGCATATCCGAGCTTACCAGAGCATCCACAAACTGCTGTTTGGCAAGAGTTTCTCTCAAATCAGATGGCGCTGTTAGCCTTCTGATGTCTTGGTCTAATTCAGACAGAGCCTCTGTTGCTTTCTGTTTCCTTTCGCGCAGTTGGACCCTGTATAATTCAGTTTGGTTTGGGGGAGCAAATCTGTCCTCTAGAGATTTTACCAACTCCTTAAAATCATAGGACTTTTTAGCAATGTTCCCCCAAAAACGCCTTGGGCTTGTCCTCTTAGGGATACGGCAAGATACATTCCTTTCTCCCTGACTGTCCAACGATTAAGCTCTACACAAACATCGAAGTGTGCTTTGTAATCCAGCCAGCTACCAGTCCCATCGAGTGTAGCTGGTTTGATTTACGTGCAACAAGCCCTTTTATTTTCATGATCCTAGTGTGAATTACCTGCCATGGATGTCATTTTCAGGTCACTGTCGCTTTTATCTCCAGCCTTTGGAGTTGATATAATGTGATGGGGCCTTAGTTGCGAATGAATAGGTAATTTAACTCCGTTTGAACTCCTCACACCAGCATCGTTATGTGCTCGATTTCTAGAGCTTTCTGGGGCCCTGTAACTAATTGGAAGCTTACCTGGTTGTTGGCCCTTTGGAAGAGGGGGCAGGTGTCTCTTTGGTCGTGTACCCTCTTGACTTTGTACCAGATAACATCGGTCTGTCTTACTAAGACTGGCAGTCGGTGCTTCAGTACCATGCAGCTGATGCTCAAGCAACGATATATCAGACCGAACCTGGCTTACCTCTACCTCATGGGGCTCAAGTCTTGGCATTGACAAGCTACCAGACATATATGCTGTTCCTTTATCACTTACTTATTCAAATCGCCGGTCCCCGCTAACATTTACTGTTTCGTACTCTAAGTGGTGATCCATACTACTAATTTATCTTAAGCAGGAATACTCGTACTACAGGTGCTAATCCACACCTATCTGTCACTTCTGCGACGTCACAGCCAGTCGATAGTTTTCATACAGGTAATAGTAGGAAAATGTATAGTGTTATCTAGGAGCCCGTCATTTAACTAATAAAATCATTTATTTTCATTTCAACAAGATATTATTATAACATCGCATTTGATAGAAAAATTTATCTGCTTCATTTTGGTACCAAATTTGTTGAAATAAAATAAATTTTAAAGTGGCCCAGATTGTAATGAATGCCACTAGGGTATTTCCCTATTAAGTCTTGTATTTTACAACAAAAATGAAAAATAGCCTTAATTCAAAGGCTCAAAAGTCATATTTGTTAAAATTCCTCCATGCGCTATAACCTCTCATTAGAAAGATCTATTTAATATCTCTATTCATGTGCTAAAATTTAGAAAATCATTTTATTAAAAGTGGCTCACAGGTCGTAGAAAATAGCTATTTTCGAAGAATCGGATCAAAGATGTGTAAAGATTACACAGACGTAGGACTTGTATACACAGGGTATTAGAATGAATCTCAAAAGAAGTTATAAGAATTGAAAATGGGTATCAATATGGATAATATTTTTGATAGAATTAGAAAGAATATTTTGCTTTAAGAAGAAAACAAATATATATCCATAATTAAAAACTTTGTACTCATATTATAACTTATTTATTTATTTTTGTTTATGTAAAAATATTTTTTTAATTAGCAACCTTTTACAGCTTGATTTTAAGATTTGCTATAATTATATTTTCGCCTAGGAAAACTTCAAACTGTTTAATTAGAAAACTTGAATGATACTCTGTATATTTTCATCATTACGAAAACGCGCCTATAAAAATACATTGTAATTATCACGACCTGGCCAACTTACAGCAATTTAAAAAAAAACCGTATTTCTGCTCTTAAGTATAATTGGGCCGGAATATTCATTAGAATGACGATGATGACTCGTAAGACTAGTCAAGCGTATGACTGTGTAGGCTGTCATCCTGCAAAACCTGGAGTGTATGTAATATACACCTGCGGTAATGGTCAAATGTGACCGACGCAGTATCAGAAGATCATCACGTGAACAAGTCCGTGAAATAAAGACCCCCCCTAAACCCCACTTTATATAGAGAAAACTGGGGTTTACGGGGGTAAACATTATTTTCCTTATTTCTGCTCCAAGACATAGGTTGTGGGTACTCGTTAGAACCGCCTCAATGAGGCGGTTCTAACGAGCACCCTCAACCTATGTTTGGAACATTTATAACAAAAATATCAATGGTTATCATCAGAAAAGTAGCCAATTTTGAGATGTGAAAAATGCACTATGTCGCACGGGTGTGTTGTCGTAATGAGATAGATAGATAGATTTAAAGCTCAAAAATTCTTTATTTTAATCTCAATTTTCTCACCATAAAGATTGTGGATACTTGATAGAATCGCCTCACTGTCGGTTCTAACGAGTAACCACAATCTAGGGTTTCAGCTGAAATAAGACAATTAATGTTTGTGAGGGTCAAAAATTTTCTGTTTTTGACGGTAACATTTTCAACCTACATTTGTTCATGAACAGGCGTGTTTATGTAATGTTTGTCAAATTTTACTCCAGTCCTGTAGATGCAGTGTTTTATTTCATGTGTTTAGAAAACTTGAATGTTCTTGATAAGTTAGAATTTATACAGTAGAACTTCGATGGCTCGAACACCGCTGGCTCGTTTACCATGGCTGAGTCGAACCCTTTCTTGAGTCCCTAGGGAATTTCGCTACAGTAAGAAATAGTGAGGGGAAAATTTTGACTATTTTCGTTCCTTATCTTGCAAATGTATGCTTTATGTACTCATTAGAATCGCCCCAACGAGGCGATTCTAATGAGTACATGCAGCATACATTTATAATATAGAATACCGAAAAGAAGGCCCAAACTATCCCCTTTACGCCTCCTGGCAGTAACCCTCATTGGCTCGAACTACCCCTGTCTCGAACAAAATTTCGTGGTCCCAAAGGTGTTCGAGCCATCGAAGTTCGACTGTATAATACGATGCATATTTCCACCAATACGATAACACGCCTATTCAAATAAATTGTAAATTTCACGGCCAAAACCAGCAATTTTTAGAAAACATATGATGTTTTTCTTATACATATAATTTGTGGGTACACATAAGAACTGCCTCTGTGAGGCGGTTCTAACGAGTACCCACAATCAATATTTTAGAGCAGAAATAAGAAAAATGAGCACCCAGAATTTTTGGTTTGTGCCTCAAAGTTTTTATCTTAGCTCATACATCAGAAGTAAGAATCTTTCGTCTGGATCAGTTTTTTTATCTTTTAGAAGAACTGATATTTACGATCCAAGTATATGATCCGTATAATCGTCTTTTTGATGGCATAAATTGTGTCATCTTTCTTTTATGTAGTGCAAACATAGTTTATTCTTTCTTTGTCTCATTAATTAATCTTAAACCTCTCTGGGCCTAGCCGAAATAAAAAAAAAAATAAATTTGGCAAAATATCTCATTTGTGCAGTCGTTTCAGAAGCTGTGTTTATTTCACACATTCCTCCCTTAAATTACAATATACAAGGTTGTCATTTTTAAATGTAAAATACACAATGGTTCACCCGAAGGCTATGCAATGAAATTGACCATTTATGTCACAAAAACTCAACAATAAAGGTGTGTGTGTGGTGGAGGGGGGCGTGATATACCGCGCAAGACCACGTTAGTTTTTTGGCAAACCACAAACCATTTTTTTACATTGCATAAACCCTTATCCTGCTGTTTACGACAATCCCGAGTATTGCAAACAGTGTAGATCCAGATCAGAGTAATTCTGAAAAGCCATCTGATTAGGATCTACACTGTTTGTCAACCAGTTTTTGAATTTGAACGAAAACATACAATGTAGTGTAATTGGCTGATAGTATATATGTGACTTATAATATTATTCTTGTTTGAACAGCCTCGTCGAGGTGTTTCTACCGAATAGCCGCAATGTATGTTTTGTGCAGAAATATTAAAATTGTCAGGATTTTTTAATCTGAAAATTCCTCAATTTTAGTGTGGTAAAATTTTTGATGCAATATAATAAAATATAATATAATAATATGCGATCATATGCTGCTTTCGCTGAGTCTTGTTAAATCTTAAAGTAAGAAAATTAAGATACAAACGCACTTTCTTTATTCAGAAATGACTGAGAATGTAGCAGTGTGTATTGAAATAACGTGATGAGTACTGCGCGCCTAGGGCGTCCGAGATATGTCTATCTTTGTGCATTAACCCATTTTTTCCCTAATCCCCCCCCCCCCCCCCCCAAAAAAAAAAAACGGGTTATAGCAAAAAGCGCAGGCCCAGATCAGACGCCACCGAGCTCGGCTTTAGTCAGGAACTATTGTTTGCAAGAAGTTCAGCCATTTTTTAATTTTCAAATATATTTAGAAAACACAACTTCACACCATTAAATTCTAAAATAGACTCGTGCTTATTATAAGGTTGACAATTCCGGTCGGTACAAAATGGGTTAAACTGATACAGACGACAGAGCTTTAATTGATTTTATTAGCACATCCCAGGGAGTAGGTAGAGCTCTTCGTTTCAGAAATAAGTCCGCAGTTTAACGGCCTTCTCAACATTTTTTGGTCATATCACCGAACCCGCATCCTCCTGATCACCAATCATACACGCATGCGACTGAGCTACCGAGGCCGGCTTCAGAAATAAGTTAACACCCAAGTAAAATTAGGCCTTTATATATGGTTATTTAAAATGACTTTTCCATAACAAAGAAAAAAGAAAAGAAAAAAAAAAGGCCGCGACATGTGATTTTAAACAATGTGGCGTTGGCGACTAGCATAGACTCAGATCGGACAGCGCTTAAGCGAGTGTCTGATCAGAGCCTTTGGTAGTGCGGAAGCAATGCAATTCATAGAACCATTTTTGAATCAGTAAACATGCAGGCTGATTTTGTCTACCACATTATTGGAAATCCTGTGTCGCGGCTGAATTTCAAACATACGTCACCGCATCTACGGATACATACTCATAATTGTTTTATTTGTTTCCTACAAAACGGCATAACAGTCCTCACTATGTGAACGTGAGGTTAGAGCTTTATAAATGGCATGTCATTACTATACGCTGAATTTCATTAATTAAATAAATTCTTTTATATATTGTCATCAATACGTTTCTTTTATTGTGTACCAATGGCCACAATAAAGAAAAGAACAAAATTACATGAATATACCCATGAAATAAAAAAAGAAAGATATATATACACGTGATCTATTTTTATTTCCCTATGATTTTGGATTAACGGCCTGACCAAGAACATTCCACTTACATTGAGGACAAAACACCTGGTCATGCATTTTTTTATATAAAATATGACAATTTTTCATATTGAAATTTTCGGTGGCAAAATTTACAATGTATATCCATACTAATTTTAGCAGGGCACTGGATAGAACACAGATTGGTTGTGTATTGTAATTCAAACTGGGAGGTGTGAAACTCTTATTACACACTATCAACACAGGTAAACGACGCTTCTCGTCTACGGTCTAAGAGAATTAACTAATGTCAGTCAAATATGGGATATCGGTAATCTGAGTGACAGTTCCTGTAGTACGAGAATTCCTGGTAATATACCTAAAGACGTGATAATTCTAGATAATGGTGCTATTATCTAATATCCCACCGCTGTCTCCAAATTTTGTAGCGTCTACCGGGTC
Source organism: Lucinisca nassula (assembly GCA_963580285.1). NCBI lineage: Eukaryota > Metazoa > Mollusca > Bivalvia > Lucinida > Lucinidae > Lucinisca > Lucinisca nassula. The sequence goes on from OY757018.1 coordinate 22,481,827, forward strand.
GTTCACGAAGTCACCCATCCAGGTACCAACCGCAATCTCCGTTGCTTAACTTCGCGAATAAGCCAACCACTCTACCCATGTCGCTAAAAGAGCCGGTTCCTACAGCAAGGCTGTAGAAGTGGTATTTATCCATAACCGTCACATTTCTCCTCCTCATCTCTGTACATGTACTTTGTCCCGAAGTCACACATGCCTCACTAGGCAAACCCGAGGGCGGAGCCTACGCAACAAACCAGCGGCACTGTTTCCATCCCACTGCTGTCACCAATGTGACGGTTATGGATAAATACCACTTCTACAGCCTTGCTGTAGGAGCCGGCTCTTTTAGCGACGCGGGCTTTTTTTGGCTTTTTCACGAAGTTAAGCAACTGATATTGCGGTTAGTACCTGGATGGGTGACGGCGTTGCTTGACTTCGTGGACGACCCGGCTAACACTACATTGGTGACAGCAGTGGGATGGACACAGTGCCGCTGGTTTGTTGCAAAGGCTCCGCCCTCGGGTTTGCCTAGTGAGGCATGTGTGACTTCGGGACGAAGTCAAGAGATGAGGGGGAGAAATGTGACGGTTATGGATAAATACCACTTCCACAACCTTCTGTAGAACCCGGCTCGTTTAGCGACGCGGATAGAGTGGTTGGCTTATTCGCGAAGTAAAGCAACGGAGATTGTGGTTAGCACCTGGATGGGTGGCCGCGTTGCTTGAGTTCGTAGACGACCCGACGCTACAATATTATCTTGTATAATCAGATTCTTACTTCGAAACAAGAAAAGTTTAATCATTATAATCCACAACACTTAAACGAATTTCATATGAATTTTGTCATCTGTCCTTAAATATGTTTACAATGTATCTTTTGCTCTTGGCAAATCCTTTGCTACAAAAATAAATAAGTAAATAAAATAAATAAATAAATGTCAGATCACTTCTACTACTACCACTATTGCTACAGCTAATAATTGTAACATATAGAACTTTACTCCACTGAAATGAATACATAAAATAAATAAATAAGATAAATACAATACAATACCACTGTTACTACTACTACTACTACTACTACTACTACTACTACTACTACTACTACTACTACTACTACTTAGGCCCCGCCCATCGGGGCTTGGAGAAATAGATTGGGCTGCATGTTGCTTCCACGTAGAGCTGAAACCTACCAAACACGAGTACTGGTAAACCACTTAGGACTAAGCCTGCCCAGGCAAAACGGTGCGAGTCGGATATCGAATGCATATACGCCTTCTGGTTCCTATGGGCGCCAGGGCTTGAGATGTCATTTCACCTCAGTGTCGGGTAAAAGTCCCACACACTTGGAAGCAACGTCTCCAAAATGACATAAAGACTGTTGACGGGGATGTTATACTCAAATTCAAACAAACAAATACAACAACTACTACTTCTACTACTACTACTACTACTACTACTTATAATAATAACAATAATAATAATAATAACAACAATAATAATAGTAATGATAAATAAAATATACACTATTGAATTAAATAAATAAAATGTCAGTCACTACTACTACTACTTCTACTACTACTACTACTACTACTACAACTACTACTGCTTCTACTACTACTACTACTACTACTACTTCTACTACAACTACTACTACTTCTACTACTACTACTACTACTACAGCTACTACTACTAATGGTACCCTTTATACAAAAAACTTACATCACGTGAACAAGTCCGTGAAATGAACACCCCCCTAAACCACACTTTATATAGAGAAAACTGGGGTTTATGGGGATATACATTATTTTTCTTATTTCTACTTCAACACATAGGTTGTGGGTACTCGTTAGAACCGCCTCAATGAGGCGGTTCTAACGAGTACCCACAACCTATGTTCTGAGTATAAATAAGGAAAATATCACAAATTTTCATTAGAAACGTAGCCATTTTTGAGAAACGAAAGTATGCACTGTGTCACATAGGTGAGTTATCGTAATGTAGAATTCTTAACAAGAAAAGTGACATCATTATCAAGTCATACATAGTGCATTCTTTCACATCTCAAAAACGGTTAATTTTCTGATGAAAAGTTGTGATATTTTTCTTACTTCTACTTAAAACATGGGTTGTGGTTACCCGTTAGTACAGGTTGATTGAGGAGGTTCTATAAAGTACCCACAACCTATGTCTTGCAGCAGAAATAAGAAAAAATAATGTTAAACCCGTAAACCCCAGTGTTCTCTATTTGGAGGGTTTAGTGGGGTTTTAATTACATGGGCTTGTTAGCGTGATGCTCTCTTTTAAAATAAATAAATACTTAATAAAGTTATAATAAAATGTCACAGCTACTGCTACCACCACAATAAATTATAATGATAAAAATATAGTTACTGACGATTATTCACTTGAATTATCTTGAAATGAATAGAAAGCGAGCTCTGAGGATTTGAATTGACGTTTTACGTCCCCGTCAACACTAAGTCATTTTGTAGATGTTGCTTCCAGTTTTGTGGGCTTTTACCCGACATTGAGATGAAATGACATCTCAAGCTATACTGTCCAAACAAACCAATATGGTTTATGTGAAGGGACGGTCCGTCTCGGAACAATTTGCAAAGCATTATCTTTTTCTCCGAACATTTAACTTCACCACAGTTGGGAATGTGTGGCCATTACGAAAATACGCCTATTCAAATACATTGTTTCGTTTATCGCCGAAAAAATGAAAATTTTAAGATGAAAAAGTGTGATATTTTTCTTATTTCTGCTCTGAATATAGATTATTGGTACTCGTTAGAACCGCCTCATCGAGGCGGTTCTAACGAGTAGCCACAATCTATATTTTAGAGCAGAAATAAGAAAAATAATATTTACCCCTACAAACCCCAGTTTTACCATATAAAAGTGGGGTTCAAGGGGGTCAAAATTATATAGGCGTGTTTTCGTGATAGTGGCCGTAAAAATGTCACCCTGACTTTAATCAGAGTGTGGGTTATCTCGTATTTTCTAGTCAATCTCATATATTCTAGACATTTGAGCTCATTGATTTCACTGAGGAATTTAGGAAATATTTGAGGGCCACTGATGAAGCCAAATTGGCCGAAACTAGCAAAATCTTTTACAATCAGTAATTTTCAGTTCTGAGCTGTACTCCTTGATTCCAAAGGATTACCGTTTTCTCAGAATATAAGACCTTCTAAGCGGTTTACAAGTACTGATGTGCGGTCGGTTTCAGCTCTGCGTGCAGCACCATGCAGCCCAATCTATTTCTCCAAGCCCCGATAGGCGGGGTGCTGCTTTTGAGGACGACTGCAGCGGCGAATGATAAGGACAAACATATGTCCTCTTGGATATGGAGGGGGTTTCTTCTACACGTTGACTTTTCGGGCTCTGAGACCTTTTAGGGGAGTGGGTGTGCATATAGGGAAGTGAGCGCTTTAAAAACTATTTTTGTCTGTCGTGTCAGAAGAGGTCTTTCACTTACACGAAATACCCCCTTTCTCAGACGGTCCGGCTGAGTTTGTAAAGAAGCAAACAAGAAGTCTCGAAGTTGTCTCCCTTGCAAAATTAGGATTAATTTCCTAGCCCATCCCGTTTTTATTTTTGCGTTGTCACGTCAGGCTGGACATCTACCTCTAATGTCACAGTCTTGGACAGGAACCTCTAAACGGTACCACGTCCCCTACCCACACACCCACCTAAACAAACATCGACACTAACTGACAACAGCCGGTGGCTCAACGGCCGGGTCCTCATATGGGACATTAGAAAAGGATCGAGTTTATAAAGAGTAGAAGAAAAACTTGGAAAAAAAAACAGCCCCCAACCCCCGTCTGTTGCAGTTACAACAGGGCCTTGCCCTTCTGAAGCCAAAGAAGTAGCTCGCCCCGGCAGTGAAAGCCACACAGCTCCACACCGACCCAACATTCCACAACCCTACTCAGGTCATGTTGGATGCAACTGGATCTGTTATCAACACTTGTCATATCATACACCCTGGAGAGAAATCTTCAGTTTATGATATAAAATCTTGACCTGCACAATCTTTCAAAGTACATAATATTAGTTGCATGTCACAGTACTGGTGTTTTTAACTTCGGTCTGGTATCATACCTGCAATGTAGCTCCCACTGACGGTCACCTCTGTTTGGCAACCACATCTCTTCACTATTGTCACAGTCATTCCCCATAAAGCATTTCAAATACGAAAATACGCCTATCAAAGTATATTGAGACTATACAAACTCCGATATTTTTCATATTTCTGCTGTAATCATAGATTGTGGGTACTCGTTAGTACCACCTCGGCGAGGCGGTTCAAACGAGTACCCACAATTCTGTTTTGTAGCAAAAACATGAAAATGTTTACAACTGTTAACCCCAGTTTTGCTATAAAAATTGGGGTTTGGGGTGTGTGTGTGTGGGGGGGGGGGGGGGGGGGTTAAAAATTATACATGCGTATTTTTCTGATGACTGTAGTTAGCCACCCCGTTCCTCTGGTTTATTTCCTCTCATTACGCAAACACGCCTATACAAATATATTGCCACCTATATCGCCGAAAAAAATTTTATGATGAAAAATTGTGATATTTTTCTTATTTCTTCTCCAAATATAGATTGCGGGCACTCGTTAGAACCGCCTCATCGAGGCGGTTCTAACGAGTACCCACAATCTATATTTTAGAGCAGAAATAAGAAAAATAAGGTATACCCCCGGAAACGCCAGTTTTACTATATAAAAGTGGGGTTCAAGGGGATCAAAATTATATTGGCGTGTTTTCGTGATGGTATATCATACACCACACGCAGATAATTAAATAGCCAAAATGGAAGTTAACGTAGGAATGACGTCTTACTTGATGCACTTATTTCTATAAGATTGATTGAGTGAATTGGGTTTAACGACACGTCAACCCATGTGGGTCATTTTGTGTCGTCTTTCAGAGAAAGGGAGAAAAAGAGACAGTAGAGGAAATGAAAGAAAATGGACACGAGGGAAAGAGGAAAATGAATGGAAGTGTAGGGACAGAAGAAATAACAACATTCCCCCTCTACCCTTACATTCTGCAAGGACAGCTGTAAGGCAATATAGTTTTTGGACGCCCCAGTGATCGTGCTAGGTACACTTTACCTTTCCCTTTCTCAACCACCCCCATTTCTATAAGAATTACGAGATTAACATCAGAAATGATGTATCAGTATATAAGAGAAAAGCAAATGATGGATAGATGCCAGATGGGATTACTCATCTGACACCTATCCATCCTTCTTTAGTTTTCGTGCATTTATGTTGAACCGCCTTTAAGTTACATGTATCACCCATTTTTGGTAATAGCCTCTTGAGGTGCTTTTCTACAGTTATTCACCCTACTGCTGATTGATGTTTTTGTTTAACCCTTTTATCCTGCTGTTCACGACAACCCCTATCTTTGCAAATAGTGTAGATTCAGATCGAGGAGCCATCTGATCAGGATCTACACTGTTTGTCATTCATGTTGTGAGTTTGAACCAAATGTTATATTGGCCCCGTCAAGCGATTTTGGTACTTATCGCCTATGCGAGCAGCGAAGGTTCAGGCGAACCTGCGCATCCGCGCAGTCTCGCCAGAACCTTCGCTGCTCGCTCATACAAGCGGTGAATCAAGAGGAACCTTCAGACAGAAAGCCATATCCCTGGCCCCTCTGAATGGCTGGGCATGCGCAGTTAAAATTTGTCATGACGGAATTATTATCATATTATGTTACCTGATTGGGTGATAGTCAGAACTGGGAATGGCTAATTAAAGTATTCAGCAGGATAAGAGTTAACCGACGTTACGCTGCACAGTAATCAGTGAGCGAAGTGCTCCTGACTCCTACTATGAGGACATGCACTGTAACCCTGAAAAACATCAAAGAAAATCAGTGTAGAGAGCAAGGGTTATCATTAAAACTGGACAAGATGGCTTTATCTTACCTTGTTGATACGATAAAACAAAGAAGGTAAATGACTTAATGTTTGTCTCATCAACTGATTACACTAATCGCGGTGTGTTACGAGTAATAATTGTTTTGGATATTGTAATTCATTAGAACAATTAATATGCATATGCAGTATAAATTTATCTTTCATGTAGCTATAATAGCCGATTAAGATTTGTGCTTTCTACTTTTTTTGTTCTTATATCTTATATCTGTTCCAAAAATAGCCAGTCGAGTCAACGTCGGCCCAACATCGGTGTTACGTTTCAACATCTCCTCGATGCCGACCGGGCGTTGGCGCGCCCTTTTCGTTGACTATCATCACGAGAACACGCCTATATAATTCAGACCCACTTGAACCCCTCTTTTATACAGTAAAACTGGGATTTACAGGGGTAAACTTTATTTTTTTTTTCTCTCTCTTTTTGCCGCTCAAAAATATTGCTTGTGGGAACCGGTTAGAACCGCCTCATCGAGGCGGTTCTTACATGTACCCACAATCTATATTTTGAGCAGAAATAAGAAACAAAATATCACAATTGTTCATCTGAAAATTGTCGTTGTTTCGCATGTAAAATTTACAACGTATTTGAGTAGGCGTGTTTTCGTAATGTGAAGATAGTAGGTACTCGTTAAGCAGTTCTAATGAGCATCCATAGGCATAAATATGACAAAAACTGTACTTTTCATTTGCTTTCTGTTCTGGTTTTATGGCCCTTTTAAGACTGTTTCACTTATTTCAAGCCGATCTTTATTCAGAGGTGGGCGAAAAGCGGAGGACTCGGCGAAAAACCACCCGACCTTCCGTTGCAGAAATTGGCGTTTCACATGTGACCGCAGCGAGGCTCGAACCACTGTGGTAAGACACCTAATATTAAGAGTCAGGGCTCTAACACACTAGGCTACGGAAGCCCGTTCAACACACTGTACTCTCGTATAATACCACGGAGATTATTGCGATTTTCATGAGAAGACGGTAAGATAAGTTGACAAGGAACATGGCGACTACCGAGGCGATCGACGTGGACAATATCTGGCGAGCCCTCGGGCCGTGGGGACGGTATCAGTGGAAACAGCTCCTGTCCTACCTGTTTATATGTGTATCATGGTCAATACATACTCTCACTATAGTATTCATAGGTAAGCTGGTCTATTATTAATTGTTCAATATTCTACACCAATATTATTTGGTTGTTTTTCACTAGATTGCATCATTTTTTGTCGCCTATTCCGAAGTCGGTTGCATCATTTTCAATGAAAGATCTCCGAAGTCGGTTGCTTCCTCTAAAAATACACACCGAAGTCGGTTGCAACCATAGCTAATTAATAATTGGCATCACGAAATTACGCCTATGTAATTTTGACCCCCTTGAACTCCACTTTTATACAGTAAAACTGGGGTTTACAGGGGTAAACCTTATTTTTCTTATTTCAGCTCTAAAATATAGATTGTGGGTACTCGTTAGAACCGCCTCCACGAGGCGGTTCTAACGAGCACACACAATCTATGTTTTTAGCAGAAATAAGAAATGCTCTGAAATATAGATTGTGGACAGGCACTGTAACCTTGAATAACATCAAAGAAAATCAAAGTATAGAGCAAGGATTAACAGTAAAACTGGACGTGGGGACGGTATCCGCAATCTATATTTTGAGCAGAAATAAGAAACATATCCCAATAAGAAAAAATATCCCAATTTCGTTTTTCGTTTTTTCGGCGGTATATTTTACAATGCATTTGTATAGGCGTGTTTTCGTAATGAGGATTAACGACATATCAACCCTTTTTGGTCATGCTGTGTCGTTTCTCAAAGAAAGGGAGAAAAGAGATGGAAGAGATAGCAGAGAAGATAAAGGAGAGAGATAGGGGAGAATGAGGAATATTGAATGAAAGTGAAGAGACAGAAAAATAAAAACAACCCCCTCGACTCTTACCTGCTGCAAAGACAGTAGACTTTGCCCAAATGCAAGCTCGGTCCCCGCCTATCGGGGCTTGAAGAAATAGATGGGCTGCATGATGCTGCCACGAACAGCTGAAACCGACGCACACGACTACTGGTAAATCGCTTAGAGGATCCAAGCCTGCCCAGGCAAAGCGGTGCGAGTCGGACCGTCCATGCTTATAAACCCTATTGGTTTAATTGGGCGGCAGGGCTTGAGATATAATTTCATCTCAATGTCGGGTTAAAAGTCCAATAAAATTGAAAGCAACCTCTCGAAAATGATCTATACAGTGTTGACGGGGACGTAAAACGTAAAATCAAACAAGCAAACAAATGCAAGTCATTATTAGTTTGACGCCCCAGTTAAGCTTTCGACTCACTCAATTTTTTGAGGCAAATATATGTTGTTTTTTTCTCTACTCTATCCTTTTTTTCCTTTTTCGAATGGCCCATCTCATGAGAGACGGCTTGAAGGCTCGGCGGTAGACCCACCGGCTGTTTTCGGAGGTGGGATAGGGGTGGCGATCGCACTATATTATTAGCACTGGTAAACCGCTTAGACAGTCAAAACCTGTCCACGAACACTGAAGGTAACTGATCGGCCCGACATGACATTAGTTGTTGACTTTGCCGTACAACACAACACAAGAACAGCATTAACATACACATTATAGATAGGATGAACACTTCATGCGAAACCATGGTACTTTTAATGTCGACAAACTGCCATTTAACTTTTGTTTCATTTCTGCTTCATCATGAAGGGCAGTTAACAGTTGTGCACTGTATTGGTTAAGGGCTTGCAGGTAGACTATTTTGTTTGTTTGTTTGATTTGAGGTTTAACGTCCCCGTCAACACTGTAAAGGTCATTTTGGAGACGTTGCTTCCAATTTTGTGAGACTTTTACCCGACATTCAGATGAAATGATATCTCAAGCCCTGTCGCTCAATGAAACCAATAGGGTTTATAAGCATGGACGGTCCGACACTCTCACCGCTTTGCCTCTGAGCGGTTTACCAGTACCGTGTGTGGATCAGATTAGCTCTGCGTGGAAGCATCATGCAGCCCATATATTTCTTCAAGCCCCGATGGGCAGGGGCCGCGTAGGTAGGTAGACTAACTGGCCCGATATATACTAAATAGCGCTTCACATAAACAAACAAATCTCAGCTCAAAACAAAGATTTCTTGACCCCTGTGTGACAATATTTTCTTTCATGTCATTCTCATGAGGCCCCGCCCATCGGGGTTTGGAGAACTCAACTGGGCTGCATGGTGCTATCACGCAGAGCCGTAACTGACCGTACACCGCTTAGAAGATCTAAGCCTGCTCAGGCAAAGTGGTGCGAGTCGGACCGACCCTGCATATACGCACTATTGTAGGGCTTGAGATGTTCTTTAATCTCATTGTCGGGTAAGTGTCCAACATAACTGGATACAATGTCTCCAAAATGATCTCATTGAAGCGGTTCTAACTATAGTACCAACATTTTTTTTAAATCAAAGATAATGGAAATAATGTAAACCACAGTAAATGTTCTGTGAAAGGGTAATCCTTTGGAAGCAAGGTCTACAGCACAGAACTGAAAACTAAGGAGTGTTCATATAAAGTGGGGAATTGCACGGACTTGCTAATATGAAGAACACCTGACAGAATAACTCTGTAATCTCAATAGCACTAACTTCCTTTGAGATACTAGGTTCATGATTCTACGAACAACTGTACAACAGGGTGACACACCGTGCCATGAGCAAGACCCACAACTCTGGATGCTTCAGTTATCTCTGATAGCAGTTTAACCTTGGGATCCCCATAACTCAAACAGCCTTGGAGATATATTGATAGTACTTGGCACAGGTAGGGCCTACGTAAGAAGGGGTTTTGCATACCAACAACCAAGACAGGTATTTGTCACTCTTATATCAAGCAGACCCCTATTGTGGGGTACATGTCAACGCATCAGGGATGCCTGTGCTTTGATTAAAATTTGATAGTTTTTAATTTGTATAGCGATGGTTTCGTTTGGGTCTTCGTTGCATAGACGTGTTAGCATGAACAATCGAAACAAATGCCATGTTAGATATGTTCACAAGCTTGCACACCTGATAAGGAAATCCATAGATTTAGCTTGGGATAGAAATCCTGTCCTAACCCTGGTGTTTTTACCCAAAATCGAATATTCACGCGTGTTCGATAAATACACTGGTTGCATCCGACCTCATATGCGCCGTCGTTAAGGTTGACGTCTCAGCACGGTATGTGACGTCACTAAACATTCCTGTAGTGTCATCACAATATGGCAGACGTCGGTAACCGAAGTGACTGCAGCATTAAAAATCCGAGCTAAGAAATGGAAGTTATGCAAGAAAAAGAATCCTATATGGGTGTGAGGTGTGGATAGAAAAATTCGTCCCTCGGGATCACTGTTCGGCATCACTCGGCAAGCCGCGTGATGCCGGACAGTGACCCTCGGGACGGATTTTTCAATCCATCCCTCACACCCATATAAGATTCTTATAATCTGTTGCAGGTTACAGGCCAAAATACAAATGTAAAGCGTACCCCAACGATACGTTGGACAATAGCACAAACGAATGGCACGAATATGACAAATGCTCCATAAAGACACACACAAATACTAGCGAGGGTGAGGTTGTCACAAAGTCGGGTTGTGTAAATGGTTGGGATTACGATATACCCGTGGAGCAGTCGTTTGTCACAGAGGTATGATACATAAAATGGAACACACCACGCATAGTGGTACATACGTGAAATAAATAACCTTATATACCCCATTTCATAGATCTATCACTATTATTCATGCTCAAAATCGATAAATAGTACTTGTTAGAATAGCCTCTTTCAGGCGATTGCAACAAGCAATGAGCATATACCTTGTACAATGTATAAGTATGAAATATAACACATTTTCATGAAAGGTAGCCATTCTCTGGCTCGATGTACTTTTATGGTTGTTATTTTGCAATCAGCGGCCATTCAACTGTGTACAGGACAGTATGCCAGTTCCCTAGGGAATTCCTCTACATAAGAAGTAGTGTTGGATAATTAAGGAGATTTTCGATTTTCATCTTGCAAATGTATGCTGTGTGTACTCATTAGAATCGCCTCGATGAGGCGATTCTAATGAGTACACACAGCATACATTGTTATCATAGAACACCAAAAGATGTTCCAAAACTAACACCGTTATGCCTTCTAGTAGTAAACCTCAGTGGCTCGAACTATCCCTGTCTCGAAAAGATTTTCGTTGTCTCAAAGGTGTTTGATCCATTGAAGTTCGACTGTTTAAAAAAATAAGTTTACTAGACTATTCATTATGTGGACGCGTTACCATGGTGACATCTGTCTTTTCCAGGACAATGACAGCACAGTGTTAAGGTGACAATCTTCATTTTGTTGCACCACCGAGCTGCTGAAAAGATATTGTGATCCGTAATACATTGACATTACAATAATATCCCCTTGTGGTAAAATGTCATCATTTCAGCTCTAGGATTAGCATTTTTTTTTTTCAGATGAAAACGTTCAATATTTTTCTTATTTCTAGTCCTTATATAGATTGTTGGTGTTTGCAAGAACTGCTTCAATGATATAGTTCTTATTTCTTCTACAAACATAGGCTATATTTTTGATACCTTTGTTTTTTGAGCACAACTATTGTATACCCTTGTATATTGTATCAGGTTATAAAAGCTTAAACACGGTCTTGCCAACGTATTACTATCCCAATAGCTTGGCCAAACTAACTAGACTTGAGAGAGACGAAAGTTACATATTTTAATTAGAGTCGAAATGGAAACAAAAATTATAGTACGGGTAAAAATTCCAAATGTAAAGCAGCGGTAAATTAACTTTCATCACGTGAACAAGTCCGTGAAATGAACAATCCCTTAAATACATTTATTCTTGTAACAGTAGGACACACCGTGTGTTCATAATTGTTTTATTCCCCTCCCCCACCTGTGATATACTGTCTATAGCAGATCAAAGGGGGGCCTGAAGATGGTGATTAGCAGCTCTTGTTGAATCCCCTGACTGAGGCACTTACGGGGAAAATCAATAATGTGCACTCCAGTCAACAATTAGTAAATTATTGATTTTCCCAAAGAAGACCCCTTACCTGTTGAAGACAGAGAAGTTCTCTTCAGTCAGCATTGAGGGCTACATAATATTATGCAATGAAATGATAGTCCTCAATAATCAAGAATAAACGTCTTTAAACTCCACTGTATAAAGAGAAAACTGGGGTTTACGGGGTTATTCATTATTTTCTTCTTTCTGCTCCAAGACATATGTTGTGGGTACTCGTTAGAAACGCCTCAATGGGGTGGTTCTAACGAGCACCCACAGCCTATGTTTGGAGTAAACAACAAAAATATCACGGATTTTCATCAGAAAAGCGGCCATTTTGAAGATGTGAAAAAATCACTATGTCGCACGGGTGTGTTATCGTAATGCTTTGTGGAACGAATTGGTTTATTTCTCTTTTTAGTGGAACTTAGTATGCGAGACTGAAGAATTGGCAGAACTCACACAGGCTTTGCTCACAGTTGGTATGATGCTGGGGTCTTTGATTGGGCCCTCCTTGTCAGGTGAGTGAGTGTGTTTGAGTTTTACGTCCCACCAACAGCTAAGATCATACGGAGACGGGACTTCGGTTTAAAAACTCATCCGAAAATCAGGAGAAGCCCGGGCCTTTGTCAGATAGGCCTAACAATAGCAAACATCACGGTCAGCACAAAACGGCGGACCAACCGAGGGTATACACCAATACGCGTCGTATCGAAATTGGCCCGACCTTGACCCAACATTCTATGCCGGCTTGGATAATAATGATACTTCTCGTATACGGTAGAGCTGTTGTGAAGAGAGTGTGTGGCGGCTGTAAAATGTCTCACTGTCCTTCATCATAGTGTAGATGATATTTTCAAGTCCTTTTGAATTATTGATTCTTTCGAAAATGGAAGAACGTCTCCAAAATGACCTCAATAGTGTTGACAGGGACGTTAAACACCAAACAAAACAAAATCTATCGAGAAGCTTTGAAAATATACGAAGTTCACTACATGGGCTGCGAAAAGTGTAAATGTTGCTTCGGCCATGTGCACCCAGCGAAGGCTCAGATCAGCTGATCTGAGTCTTCGCTGGGCGCTAGTATATGAATGGGCCTTGATCCGGCGTTTCTTCACGCAATATGGTAAGACTGCATTATAGCATGGTTGGGAAACAGGTTCATAGGAGTCTGTGCTGTGCGTCATTAGAAATCCTGTCTTCTCATTTGCGAAAAATAAATGTGCTGATCAGACTGGGATGCAAGGATAGTCAAATCTCTCTAGTTTCTATATCCAAATTTTCAAGACTTAAGCTAGTCTGAAAAGCTGGGCTGATCGGTTTATGTCTTTCCGGGTCGCAAACCCTGAATACAGTTTTTCTTGCACACCAGATAAGGAAATCCAAAGGTTTAGCTTGGGATAGAAATTCTGTTGTAACCCTGGTGCTCTTGTTCAAAATCGAATATTCTCACGTGTTTGATAAATGCACTGGTTGAATACGACCTCATATGCGCCAACCTTAAGGTTACATGGGTGTGAGGGGCGGATAGAAAAACCCATCCCTCGGGATCACTGTCCGGCATCACTCAGCAAGCCTCGTGATGCCGGACACTAACCCTCGGGACGGAGTGTCACGGAGATTTCCATTCATCCCTCACACCCATGTAAGATTCTTATAATCTCAGGACACAGCTCATATTGGAAACATAACCCTTTTGTCGTCTTAAAATGGGTATTCCTTGTGATATATTTGTAAAACATAGTAATAACATACTGCTACTTCTAATTTTACTAGAAGTAGCAGGTACTAGGTCTGGCATTTTTTGTGTCTTTACATCTAGCAAACGCATACTGCACTCCTAACGGTTAACAAATGTCTCTGCTGCTCGCAATAGCAGGTGTCACACCCAACATTTCTTTACTTCCTTAACGTCACGTCTAGCAGTTGCATACTGCCAATTATAACAGTACTTAAACTACTGCCTCTGCTGTTAGCAATAGCAGGTGTTACCCGTACAGTCACTTTTCTTCCTTAACCGGCCAAGCCCATCGGGGCTTGAAGAAATAGATGGGCTGCATTATGCTTCCATGTAGAGATTAAACCGAACACACACGAGTACTGGTAAACCGCTTAGAGGATCTAAGTAGAAGTAAAACAAAGATCAGGAATTGATACAATTAACTTACTCCATCCATAAAAGACACCAAAGGGAAAGAAATACAAACATTAAGCGACCAGACCATAATGGAAACCTAAACAAAGGAAGGCCATATGGACAGTTACTTTCCCACAAAATGGCCATATGGCCATCCAAAATTAAAAGACACAAGTGATACACACAGTAAGTAACAAACAACAACATAAATAAATCGCCACAGAAGAGCCGCCTTGGAACGGTCAGTGGAAGATTTCCACTGGGGGGCTTAAATCGATTTTACGTGGCCACAATCCTCGCCCTAACTCCGTCGCGATTTAGACAAATAATTTGTTCAGTCCGCATGAAGGCCTCCTAACTCATCAGTGCAACATCTCCGTGAACACAGAAATCAAAGAACCACAGAGGTGAGACAACGGTGAGGACTCGACAGCAAGAAACCACTGAAATGCTGGAGCAAAAGAAAACCAACAGTTAGACCCCGATGAGCCCGACCAGAGTCAGAGCATCAGGCACCAACCAACATTATCTCTTTAATTTTCAATAAGCCTTTACGTTGGAGCCGTCATAGAATCTGAGGCCTGACCCACCGGCGTGCAATTAAAGAGGGAAGCAAAGTTGCCAACCGTGATTGGGTTAACTACCATGCATGCAGTCTGTCGTATAATATCCATGTTGTACCCAATCTTTTTATATCGAAGAATGATTTTACGAAATTGGGTGCTGAAGTCATTGCGGTTATATATTTTTCTGAATTTATATACTAAGTCACCATAAAATTCGGGTTCCGATAGACCTTGTTGCAGAAGAGATTTAAGTCCAATATTGAATTTTGAAATTAAATCAGAATGGCGTCTATAAAATTTTGAAAAGGCTTTGCGTAGTTTATGGTACCGATAACCCTGATTAAGAAGTTTAGCCGTTAATAATTTATTACGAGTGTTGAAGTCAGTTACATGACTACACACTAAGCCTGCCCAGGCAAAGCGGTGTGAGTCAAACCATCAATGCTTAAACCTTATTGGTTTCTTTGGGCGACAGGACACGAGATGTCATTTCATCTCAATGTCGGGTAAAAGTCCAACAACATTGGAAGTAATGTCTCCATGACCTGGGCAGGCTTAGACCTTCTTAGCGATTTCTCAGTACTCATGTGCTGTGGATGGAAGAACCTTGCAGCCAAATTTATTTCCCAAATCTATTGGCGTGGGCCAAACACTGCTAACAGTACTTAACTACTTAACAACTGTCTCTGATACGAGCGATAGCAGGTGCTACTGCGGACAGCACTTTAATGAATTTTCGTCTAGCAGCGGTATTTTGCCCTTTCTAACATTTCTTTACTGCGTTTGTTGCTAGCAGAAACAGGTGCTTACTCTATCAACTCTTTACTTCCGCGACGTTTAAAATTTAGGGGAATGGGAACACCTGGCAGATTTTTCTGCCATTTTTCAAAGGGACTTCCTGTCCGCTTTTCTATAAGCCCTGTCCCAGTGCCAAAAAAAGGTCTACTCTTAAAAGAAAGAATTTGCTCCTGTGCTTCTTCTACTGTTGGCAAATGCAGTTGCTACCGCTAGCAGTAGAGAGTAATGTTGCCAAATTCAGGTTCATGCCTTTACAAGCAAGTTATATAGAGTTTATTTGTTTTTTTGTTTGATCGATTGCGTCGAAATAATTCACAAGTGTTCTAAGGCTTCCGAGTAAAAAAACGAGTGAGCGATAGCTTTTTTACACGAAAGCACACGAGTGAATTATTTCTCCGTAATCACTAAAACAACAAAATAAACTGTTACATTTCCATTCATGTTTTACCTTTGAATTTTCAAAGTCAACCATTCTGATTGCCAACTAAGATAGTTCCAGTCCGGGTATAGATTTCAGGAGGAGTGGTTTAGTTTGAAAATCAGTCGTGTTATCATTTCTACGCAAAAATCATCCTTTGCTTGAAATACAGATGCACAAATATCATGAAATTAGAAATGTATTTTCTAAAAAAATAATACTTTATCTTCCCGTTGCAGGTCTCGCCCAAAAAAACGTCAAATGGTCGCGAAAATTGAATTCTGATTTGTATGATTTTATCAGATTTTCCGCCAAACGTCAACTATTGTTATTGTTGTTACCAACGACGTCAGCAACGTCGCCTAATAATTATGACGTCAAAGCGTTCGAAAGACATGAAATAATTCACTATTGAAACAATGCCTTGCTAGCCTTCAAACTTAAATTCTTTTCTGCTGCCAAAAACTTGCCATTAGCAGATATGGTGATCCCATCAAAGATGCTGGAATTGCACTATTTACTGGCCATGGATGGTGTTTTTTTTAGTTTTTTTAGGGTGATGGGGGGGGGGGGGGGTGGAGTGGGGTGGGGGGAGGGTGTCATACTGATTGAATTTCTGGCTCCTGTGATATCAACCACCATGTGCGTTTAGTGTCATACAGTTATATTCATTTGTGCCATACAGTTACATTTTATGAACAATACTTAATTACAAAAGCGATGCATTGAAAATGTTGACAAATTGTTGTGTAATATGAGGCTTCAAAGGATTATGGGTATTTTTATACATTCTCTTGGATTCAAATGAATGGTCTTTCTAATCACTCTAATCTTCATATAGAAACTTATGCACCTAAGTTCTGAATGAAAGGACGGCTTTCAAATAAGTTATTTTCCATTACTTCCTTGAACATAAGTGGTCTTGAGCATAAGAGTCATGGGTTAAAATGTAACAAACTGGATGATCCTGAAGTAATAGATAGTCTAAAATCTTCGGATTTAATTGGCCTTTTAGAAACACATGCTGATAAGTATGTAGATATAAGCCTTCCTGGATATTATGTCTTTCGTAAGGGTAGGCCGAAACACCAAAATGCCCGTAAACCTTCTGGTGGAATAGCAGTTCTTTAAAATCTTCTTTGCGACATTTGTTTAAGATTGACCCTGTCTCTGACAGCGATATAATTTGGGTGGGGATGCTAAAAGAATTCACATCACTAAAGAATGATCTCTTTTTAGCTTTTGTATATCTACCCCCGTTAAATTCTACTTATGGAAAAGTCAACAGTAAAAACATAATGTCAAAATTACAAAAGCAAATAGAATATTTTGCTTGTAAAGGCAAAATAATTATTTCTGGTGACCTAAATGCAAGAATGAGAGACTGTATAGATTTAATACAAAATGAAGTTGACCCATATATACCTGTCCCTCATGATGATACTTTTGATTTGATTTTACCGCGAGTTTCTCATGATAATTCAGTTGTTAACCAAAGTGGCCGATGGCTGATAGAACAGTGTATCGATGATAAGTTATATGTTTTGATCGGGCGAACATTAGGCGATTTAACAGGCCAGTTTACTTGCCACACTCCACGTAGTAGTAGTACAGTTGATTACTTTATAGCCAGCAGATCTCTATCAAATTTTATTCAATGCATGAACGTTCAAGGTTTCAATTTCCTTTCTGACCACTGTATGTTGACTGCAAAGCTGATGTTAGGTTCACAGTTATGCCAAGATGAGCATATTTGCTCAGCTGATTATTTGGGGTGCTTAGCACCAGATAGCTTTGTATGGTCAGATCGTTCTAAAGTCAAATCCAGGATGTATTTTCCTCTCCAACTATTACTCAAAAAATAGACAGTCTTAACATGATCACTGGACAAGCTGATCGTAATGCTGATAGTTTAATTGAGGCTGTAACAGAGGTAATTGTTTCTGCTGGGGACATGACACTTTCAAGAAAATCATATAAAATAAAAAAGAACAAAAAATCACAAATTAAACAAAAAATGGTATGACAAGGATTGCCATTGTTTGCTAAGGGAATCGAAGGCAGCAAAGAACGCATTTAATAGAAACACTGATAATGCTTACTTATGTAACGTGTCTTACAAAAAGTTTAAGGAATATAAAAGATTAACTAAATTTAAAAGAAGAAAGCTTAAAGAAAACTTAACGAACATGCTAAATGATGCGATAGAAAAAGATCCACAAAATGCATGGAAAATAATTGACGAATTGAAAAAAGAGTCATCCCCCACAGACAAAGCAGAGAAAATAAATCACCAGGCTTGGTTTGATCATTTTAATAAATTATTAAACACTCAGTTCAGTCCAATTGACAAAAGTAGACAGGATTTAGTGAAAAACGAAGTTAATATCTATGAGACGTTAAATCAAAGTAGTAATCTTGATTATACCATGACTGAAAATGAAGTTATTGCAGCTTCAAAAAGGCTAAAAAATAATAAAGCAAGTGCGTATGATTTCTTAAAAAATGAGATGATAAAATCAGCACTTCCATTTCTTTCAAAGCCAATAACTCAAGCATTTAATATGATTTTAAATACAAATGTACTGGTAAGTTTCCCGAGTCTTGGAAAAATGGAATTATTATACCATTGCACAAAAACGGAAATCAGTTAGACCCTAACAATTACAGGGGTATTACTCTCAGTAGTTGCCTGAGTAAGTTATTCTGTCATGTAATTAACAACAGAATTAGTTCTGATTTAGAGAACAGAGCTCTCTTAAAACAAGAACAGGCTGGTTTTCGGAAAAACCATCGAACATCTGTCCATATAATATTATTTGTGCTGAGAACTATAATTGATAAATATGTTTTAAATGTAAAAAATGGTAGTATTTATTTGCCTGTTTCATTGACCTGAGAAAGGCATTTGATACCGTATGGCATGATGGATTGTTGCTTAAATTAGAGAAAGCTGGGATCAGTGGTAAAATCTACAATGTTATAAAGTCCATGTATAACAGTTCGCATTCAAGGGTTAAATCTAAGCATACAATGTCTGAACATATTGAAATTACTCAGGGCGTCCTTTAAGGTAGTGTTCTAAGCCCCTTACTGTTTAACATATTTATAAATGACATAAGTGATGATTTGTTAGACATTGGTGTTCCAACATGGATACTATACGACAGACTGCATGCATGGTAGTTAACCCAATCAAGGTTGGCAACTTTGCTTCCCTCTTTAATTGCACGCCGGTGGGTCAGGCCTCAGATTCTATGACGGCTCCAACGTAAAGGCTTATCGAGAATTAGAGAGATAATGTTGGTTGGTGCCTGATGCTCTGTCTCTGGTCGGGCTCATCGGAGTCTAACTGTTGGTTTTCTTTTGCTCCAGCATTTCAGTGGTTTCTTGCTGTCGAGTCCTCACCGTTGTCTCACCTCTGTGGTTCTTTGATTTTTGTGTTCACGGAGATGTTGCACTGATGAGTTAGGAGGCCTTCATGCGGACTGAATACATTATTTGTCTAAATCGCGACGGAAGTAAGGGCGAGGATTGTGGCCACGTAAAATCGATTTAAGCCCCCCAGTGGAAATCTTCCATTAACCGTTCCAAGGCGGCTCTTCTGTGGCGATTTATTTATGTTGTTGTTTGTTACTTACTGTGTGTATCACTTGTGTCTTTTAATTTTGGATGGCCATATGGCCATTTTGTGGGAAAGTAACTGTCCTTATGGCCTTCCTTTGTTTAGGTTTCCATTATGGTCTGGTCGCTTAATGTTTGTATTTCTTTCCCTTTGGTGTCTTTTATGGGTGGAGTAAGTTAATTGTATCAATTCCTGATCTTTGTTTTACTTCTACTTTGAATGGTCATAAAATAAGTCACTTGCTTTATGCAGATGATTTATTACTACTTTCAACATCTGAAACTGAATTGCAGTGTAATATAACTAAGATAAATGAATTCTGTAATAAATGGGATCTTTCTGTAAATGCAGACAAGTCTAAAGTAATGTTTTTTTCAAAAAGTGGGCGTATGCCAAAAAATCAATATATATTTACCATTGGGCAGACAATTTTGGAAAATGTGAACCAATATAAATATCTTGGGATCACCATATCTGCTAATGGCAAGTTTTTGGCAGCAGAAAAGAATTTAAGTTTAAAGGCTAGCAAGGCATTGTTATCGATTAAGCAAGGTATTTTTGACAGTTCTATCAAGCCTTCTGCAGTTCTGCGAATATTTGATTCAGTTATTAAACCAGTTGCCATTTGTAATAGTGAGATTTGGGCAGGGTATAAAACATGTTACCATAAGAAGTCCATTGATGAAATGTTTGAAATGTCGTTTAAAGGTCATAATGATTTTGATAAGATTTCTACACGATTTTCCAAATATGTCTTAGGAGTACATTTCTAAGCTTCCAATTTTGCTGTTTTATGTGAGCTAGGTCAGTTTCCTTTAGTAATCTCTATTATAACCAGTTGTATTTATTTTGGCTACATACTTTACAATCAGATAGAGAGTCACTTATATCTGCAGCATATTGGGAACAATGTAATAACCCTGAATTGAAAAGCTTGTGACTTTGTTTTACTAAAACTGTATTAAGTGATTTTGGATTTTCACATGTATGGGATAATCATAGTACATTCAATGTACCTGCTTTACTTGCATGTATAAAAGCCAAGTTGAAAGAAAGGTTTATTTCATTTTGGAAGAAAAGTATTAATTCTGAAGTTGGAATGGATAAGTTAAGGACATATAAATTGTTTAAGTAAAAATTTGAATTTGAAAAGTATTTGGATATTCTACCAGACAGAAAACAGCGAAAAGCTTTAACAGCCTTCAGAATAACTGCACATCATCTAAAAATTAAAAGGGGAAGATATTCAGGGCAAAGACTGGAAGACAGACTATGTAATATTTGAAATATTTTAGATGACGAAATACATTTCTTTTGTGATTGCTCTAAGTATAATGATCTGCGAAATAAAATGTCTCAGAACATGGCAGTTTTAAATCATTCATTACACTCTAAAAAAGAGCATTTCGTCAAATTTATGGCATCTACAGACGATACTATTTTGAAAACAGTTGGATTATTTGTAAGTGAATGTAATATATCATAGCATATCATGGCTCTTATGACTCGAGGCTGTTATTATTTTTTTTTCCTTTAAATTATTATTTATTTATTATTTTTATTTATTTATTTATAAAATTATTTTCATATCATTAAAGATTGTATTATGTCTACTCATTTTTGATTTTTATTTGTTTTACTTCTACTTTGTATTTGCTTGCCTTTAACCCTTATAGGGTATAGTTGTGCAGTAAATAAAATTCGGTTTTCTTTCACCGAGAAAAATAGGTAATTCATTGTTAGAAATGTAGTAAATTTAATTATTATACATCAGGAAAACTGTATTACTTTATCTTGATCCATTTTTATATTTTGAATTTTTCCAGATCGCTTTGGTCGTAAAGTTGTTATGGTGTTTAGTCACATAGGATTGTTTGCAATTGTCCTTGGAACATCGTTCTGCGAATCTTATCCTGCATTCATTGTTCTTAGAATTCTCACAGGAGCAGTACAGCAGGTATTGATTAAAATCACTTATAGCATTAGTGAGACGCTAAGGGTAAGCTGGATAAAATGGCACCGTCAAATGCATATAAAATGGAGGTGAATGCAATGACCAGGCATCGATACAATTAACCAACAGCTCCCATCAGAGACACCAAGGGAAAACACAAACATGAAATAACTAGACCCTAACGGAAACATCACTAGCGGAAAGCCAAAAGAACAGTTACTTTCCAACAAAATCGCCAATTGGTTATCCAAAGCAAAATAATATAAGCGATATACACACTCAGAGACAAACCATAACAAAAATAAACCACGAGAGAAGAATCGACTCGGAACGGTCAGTGAAACTAATTCCACTGGGGGGCTCAAATCGATTTTACGCGGCCACCATCATCGCCCTTCCGTCGCGATTTAGACAAATAATTTATTTAGTCCGCATGACGGTTTCCTAACGAATCAGTGCAACATCTCCGTGAACACAAAAATCAATCAAACAAAGGGCTGAAACAACGGTGAGAAACGAAAACCAACAGTTAGGATCCGATGGGCCCAACTAGGGACAGAGCATCAGGCACCAACCAACATTTCGCTCTAATTCTCAGTAAGCCTTTATGCTGGAACCGTCATAGAATCGGAGGCCTAACCCACTGGCGTGCAATTAAAGAGGGAAGCAAAGTTGCCAACCGTGATTGGGTTATCTATCAACATGCAGTCTGTCGTATAGCATTTATGTTGTATCCAATCTTTTTATATCGAAGAACGATTTTACGAAATTGGGTACTGAAGTCATTGCAATTATATACATATTTCTGAACTTATAAATCTTTTTGTTTCACTGGGCGGCAGGGCTTGAGATGTCATTTCATCTTATTTAATGTCGGGTAAAAGTCTAACAAAATTGGAAATTACCTAAATAATGTTGACGGGAACGTTAAACCTCAATTCAGACAAACAAAACAAAATATGTCATACACATATGTGCATGATTGTGTTGCAAAACGCATGTAATGATACCTCTAACGACGAGGTAGCACTATAAAGTAAACAAGATAAGCAGCTTTTGCAAAATGGACAAAATCGGTGAAACAGCAGTGATTCAATATTTGCTTAGTAAAGGTATAACACCTATGGATACCCATAATGATATGGTAGCCACACTAGGGAAAGATGCCCCTTCTTATACCACAGTGAAAAGGTGGATTGCAGAATTTAAGCGCGACAGACAGAGCCTTAACAATGACCCCAGTCCTTGAAGGCCTGTCAATGTTGCAACCCCAGAAATGGTTCATGATACTGTTATGACTGACAGAGGAGTCACAGTAAGATATATAGCCAGTAGAGATGGCATTTCACAGGAAAGAGTTCATTTCATTCTGACAAAGGATCTTGCAATAAGAAAGATTTCGGCCCGATGGATACCAAGACTTCTAAAAGTTGATCAGAGGCACATCCGGCGCACAATATCGCTTGCTAATCTTAACCTTTTTTAGGTAAATCCTGTCAAACTTATTCAGAGATTTGTCACTATGGCTGAAACATGGGTTCATCATTTTACCCCAGAGGCCACAATGGAAGCACCCTGACTCACCCACGCGTAAGAAGGCAAAGTCTGTTCCATCAGCTGGGACGGTTATGGCCATGTTTTTTTTCTGAGATGAAGATGGTATTCTGCTAATAGATTATCTCCAAAAGGGACAAACAATCAATGACACATTCTATGCTTCACTTCTGACGCAGTTACGGGAAAATATTAAATTTAAGCGCCGCGGAAAGCTCGCTAAAGGCGTATTGTTCCATTAGGACACTACTCCTGCTCACAAGTCTGTCATTGCTATGGCTGTCATTCACGATTGTGGCTATACATTGATTGAGCATCCGCCTTATTCACCTGATCTCGCTCCTTCAGACTTTCATTTATTTCCAAAACTGAAAACGGCTATTTCAGGCACACACTTTCAGTCCGAAGATGACGTATTATATGCAGTGGATGTCTTTCTGTACAGCCAAGAAAAGGAGTTCTATAAACGTGACCCTTAAATACCGCTGGCAAAACTGTATAAATACTGAAGGGGATTATGTTGAAAAATATTACAATATATCCGACAAAATCTAAATCCTTCAATATGAGGCTCACAACATATCAGTCAGCCCTTCCCCGCACCCCTTACCCGAAATTCAGTTAAATAAAGCAGATTCTTCTGATACTGAAGCCCCGTCTTTGGATTTATATCTACATATATCCATTGTAGATGTTTTTTTTTTCCTGCAAATTTTTGATAAGCGCGATGTTTTTGATTTTGAGATTGTAAATTGTCCATTCGTGGATGGTGATGTCCTCGTGCGGCATCCTATGGCGTTTATAGTTCGCAATTAATTCGATTTCCCAGAGTGTCTAGTCATGTACCCGACCTCAACACTCATAAAAATTGTTAACTGTTAAACTTCTTAATCAGTGTTATCGGTATCATAATATACGCAAAGCCTTTTCAAATATTTTGACGTCACTCCGATTTGATTTCAAAATTCAATGTTGGACTTTAATCTCTTCTGCAAAAAGGTCTATCGGAACCCGAATTTAATGGTGACTTAGTATATAAATTCAGCAAATTATATTCGTAAAATTAGTCTTCGGTATAAAATGGTTGGATACAACATAAATGTTATACGACATACTGAATGCATGGTAGTTAATCCAATCGCGGTTGACAAATTTGTTTCCCTCTTTCATTGCAAGCCGGTGGGTCAGGCCTTGTTGAGCATAAAGCCCTTAAGGACTGGAAACTTGGCATTTTAAAACTAGTGAATAAACGCATTTCTTTCTATTCTCAAAAAACTAACTTATTACCTCCTGAGCCCAAGACGTCTTTACGTCATCTTAAACTAGGTATTCAAGAATTTCATAAGAAGTTTGTTTTGGCCCCTGCAGACAAGGCCGCTAACAACGTCGTCGTTGTGTGACGGCTCCACTATGTTTACACGCTTAAGCAGGAGCTTGGTGGTACTAAGGCCTATGAACTTCAGCCTTTAGCTGAAGAGAGAACTATAGTAGATAAACATGTTTGTCATTCAGCCACCAAGTTTGCTGTATGTGTTAACGAAGGCCAAGACAAGCTTCCTACGCTATACCGGTTACCAAAACTTCATAAAAGACCTTACAAAGGATTTCTAGACACTTCGGCCCCACTACCACCTCGGCCCCTAGACAGGTCGGCCCAAAACCAAGTCGGCCCTAGACACCTCGGCCCTAGTCACCTCGGCCCTAGACACCTCGGCCCCACTGTCACCTCGGCCCCTAGACATCTCGGCCCCAAAGACACCTCGGCCCCACTTTCGAAATCTGTTAGGGTAAGGGCATTTATATCATGTTAAAATCGACCCCGCCCATCGGGACTTCAAGAAACCGACAGTCTGTGGCATGAGTACTGGTAAATCGCTTAGAGGTTCTAAAGTGGTGGGAGTCGGACCTTTCATACCTATAAACCATATTGGTTTCATTGGGCTGCAGGGCTTGAAATGTCATTTCATCTCAATGTCGGGTAAAATTCCCACAAAATTGGAAGCAACGCATCCAAAATAACCGAGACTGTGTTGATAGGGGTGTTAAATGTCAAATCTAACAAACAAAACATCATGTTAACAAGCCCGTGTAATAACCACCCCTCTAAACTCCTGTTTATATAGGGAAAACTGGGGCTCATAGGGGCATACATTATTTACATCACGAAGACACGCCTTTGAACTCCACTTTTATATAGTAAAACTGGGGTTTTCAGGGGTAACCTTTATTTTTCTTATTTCTGCTCTAAAATATGAATTTTGGGTACTCGTTAGAAACGCCTCGATGAGGCGGTTCTAATGAGTACCCACACTCTATATTTTGAGCAGAAATTATACAAAATATTACATGTTTTTTCTCATATAATGTTCGTTGTTTTCTGCGGTAAAGTTTACAATGCATTTATATAGGCGTGTTTTCGTAATTCTTATTTCTGCTCCAAGATACAGGTTGTGTGTACGGGTTAGAACCGTCCCAATGAGCAGGACTGAGCAGAATGCATCTGTGACAACCTTTAATCACAATTAGTTTAATATTGATCCATGTTTATGCAAACTAGTCAATTCTTAGATCCCTTTCATATAAGTTAACAGGTCTATGCGATAAACCATCTGCTTGAGAACGAGTGAACCAGTATCAAAGATCTATGTTTTCGAGCAGAAGTAAGAAATATAATTTTTGTCAGCTTTTCGTTACATAATTTTGCTTTCTTCTATTAAGTTTTTAGGGAACAACATCAAATTATTTTATTGCTATTTTTATTTCATTTACAAAAAAATAACCAATGGGACGTTTATAATAAATATAACAACGCATATACACAACAGTTTCAGGTTACCTTAGACTATTACAACTAGAAGACACTCTGAAGGACAGCTAATCCCCATTCAACCGTGACGTTGAGTTTGAGTCAGCATCATTGGCGGGTTGTTCTAATTGTGAATATTTGAAACCGATAGTCAATGAGCCTTTTCTACAAAAATACGGGCCATGAAGACTTTGCACTCAGTGTGCATCCAGTTCTATCTGATCTGGATCTACAATGTCATTCAGTTTGCAAATTTTAAATGAATACAATATACATGTATCAAGTAATTTGAAGGGGCTGATAGTCAGAAATGGGACTAATAAATAAATAAATAAATAAAGTATATGGTATACTTGTTACTGTCCGTCTTTAAATATGAGCTGAAATGAAAATCAAATAGGAATTTCTAAATATGTGAAAATTGATAACAATGGAAACATACTGAGCAATTCTTACAAAAATACGAGCAGTGAAGACTTTGTACACAGTGCACATCCAGATCCACACTGTTTGCCACTAATATATACATATAGTATACATGTATCAAGTAATTTGAGTGGCAGAAATGTGACTAATAAATAAATGAATAAATAAATAAATATATAAATAAATAAAGTATACAATATACTCGTTACTGTCCGTCTTTAAATATGAGCTACAATGACTATCAAATGTGTGAAAATTGATAACAATGATCTGTTTATTGGGGAAAGGGATTAGTAACGCCTGGTTATTTATTGAGCTTCACACTTAACTAATTGTAGTCAATAATTGTTCTTCTAAAACTTTTTGTTTGTTCATGCCAGCTAAATAGTGTACTAACCTGAAATTGATTAACCCTTAACGCGCTGAACACGATAATCCTTATCTTTGTAAACAGTGTAGGTCCTGATCAGATTGCTTCTGCCCTCTGAACCGGATCCGCACCGTTTTTCATGCAGATTTTGAATTACATACATTATATTAATTTGTTAAGTTACGAGGATGATTCTAGTTCAGTGAACCTGAACACTGATAATTACCTATTAAATAAATTGTTTGTTTGTATTGGAGTTTAACGGCCCAGTCAACACTATTTTAGGTCATTTTTGAGCCGGTCAGTTCACCTATCCACACTTTTCCTGGGCAGGCTTATACGTAAGCGGTTAACCAGTACAGTGTACATTTTTCGCCAGAAAGTGACAACTGCCCTTCCTGAATCAGCGGAAGGGAGAGAATGACCGTAGAAAATGTTTCATAATCAATCTACACAAAAGAATGTTGTCGACTCCGGTAGGTATCGAACCCGCGTCCTCCTGATCACCAGTCAGGCGCGCATCCGACTTAGCCACCGAGGCCGGATAAATAAATAAATAAATAAATAAATAAATAAGATTATCCCCCATCATCACCATGATTGACGAAACCGAGGAATGATGTCTTTTTTTTTTTTTTTTTTTTTTTTTTTGGTTTTATGGTTTTACGGCCCTAACAAAATTATTTCACTCATATCGAGCCGAGCGTTGATCAGTGGCAGAGGTGGGCGAAAACCGGAGTACCCGGAGAAAAACCACCTGACCTACCGTTGAAGAATTTGGCGTACCACATGTGACCCGAGCCATGCTCATACAGACGCCAGATACATAGTGGGGTTAAAAACTTGTACAGTTGATTCCTTGTATAAGGTTTATTCCGTAAATTTTTGTGTTGTTGGATTAAAATGTGGTATTATGGGGTTAGTGGATGTACAAATCTACATTTTGGGGTTAAAGACTCCATGTAGTTAACATGGGGAACCCCAGAATGTACGTCTCGTAAGAATGTCCGAAAATACGTCCGTACGTCTATCCATCAATCCATCCACCCACCGATCCATCCAGATTTCCATCCAAAAAAAAAAAAAAAAAAAAAAAAAAGAGCCTGTCATTATATTAATCTTTAAAGAATGCCGCAATGCAATTAGAATTATATATTGAAATAAAAGAGGAGGATTTTCAAATGTATCTTCCATTCTTCTTAAATGGGTATATAGATTTTCTATATAGTAACGTTATAATATTAATAAATCTATATAATATAGGTTCAAATATTCGTGGCTCCCTATCAAAATAATCAAATCAGCAATAAAATAAAACAAAAACCTAATTGGGGATCCAACCCAATCTCCTATTTAAGTGGAAGCCCCGTGAGAAGCAAAGTGGAGCCGAAGTGTCTAGGTATATGGGGCCGACGTGTCTAGGGGCCGAGGTGTCCAGGGGCCGACCCGTCTAGGGTTTCAATTTTATGTGGGGCCGAGGTGGGTTTGGGGCCGAGGTGTCTAGGGGCCAAAGTGTCTAGGGGCCGAGGTGGTTTTGGGGCCGAAGTGTCCTGTTACCTTACAAAGCACGGTTTATTGCATCTTCTAGCTCTTGCACTACCACTTAACTTTCTAAATTATTAACTTCCTGTCTTACTGCTATTAAAACGCATGTGATTAAATATTGTGATAAAGTCTTTGAAAGATCGATCAGGAAGAAATCTGTTTTGGTCTATAAAAAATTCGAATGAGGTTTTCAATAAATTGAAATCCAGACATTTTCGTGCTTCAAGTCTGTCTACTTACGATTTTTCCACTCTTTACACTACACTTCCTCATAATCTTATAAAAGAAAAGCTTAATGATTTAATTGAATGGGCTTTTCACAGAGAAGATTCTCTCTATCTTGCATGTAATGTCAGAAATGCATTTTTCACTTCTAATGAGCATAAGAATTATACACTTTGGTCATGTCAGAAAGTGTGTGATGCCCTCACCTTTCTACTTGACAATATTTATATTAGATTCGGTACTAAGTTATTTAGACAAATTGTAGGTATTCCGATGGGTACGAATTGCGCACCTCTTGTGGCTGATCTGTTCTTGTATTGTTATGAAAGAGACTTCATGTTGTCGCTTTCCATTGATAACCAATCTGAAATTATTGAAGCTTTTAGCTCCACTTCTAGATATTTAGATGATTTATTAAATATTGATAATACCTATTTCGATGGTTTGATCAGTCAGATTTACCCCCGAGAACTTCAGTTAAATAAAGCAAATTCTTCTGATACCGAGGCCCCGTTTTTGGATTTACATCAATCTATTGTAGATGGATTTGTTTCGTGCAAAATTTATGATAAACGCGATGACTTTGATTTTGAGATTGTAAATTTTCCTTTTTTGGATGGTGATGTTCCTCGTGCGCCATCATATGGCGTTTATATTTCGCAATTAATTCGATTTGCTAGAGTGTGTAGTCATGTAACTGACTTCAACACTCGTAATAAATTATTAACGGCTAAACTCCTTAATCAGGGTTATCGGTACCATAAACTACGCAAAGCCTTTTCAAAATTTTATAGACGCCATTCCGATTTAATTTCAAAATTCAATATTGGACTTAATTCTCTTCTGGAACAAGGTCTATCGGAACTCGAATTTTATGGTGACTTAGTATATAAATTCAGAAAAAATATATAACCGCAATGACTTCTGCACCCAATTTCGTAAAATGATTCTTCGATATAAAAAGATTGGGTACAACATGGATATTATACGACAGACTGCATGCATGATAGTTAACCCAATCACGGTTGGCAACTTTGCTTCCCTCTTTAATTGCACGCCGGTGGGTCCGGCCTCAGATTCTATGACGGCTCCAACGTAAAGGCTTATTGAGAATTAGAGAGATCTAATTCAAGGTAATGTTGGTTGGTGCCTGATGCTCTGTCTCTGGTCGGGCCAGTCGGAGTCTAACTGTTGGTTTTCTTTTGCTCCAGCATTTCAGTGGTTTCTTGCTGTCGAGTCCTCACCGTTGTCTCACCTCTGTGGTTCTTTGATTTTTTGTGTTCACGGAGATGTTGCACTGATGAGTTAGGAGGCCTTCATGCGGACTGAATAAATTATTTGTCTAAATCGCGACTGAAGTAAGGGCGAGGATTGTGGCCACGTAAAATCGATTTAAGCCCCCCCCCCCCAGGGGAAATCATTCCACTGACCGTTCCAAGGCGGTTCTTCTGTGGCGATTTATTTATGGTGTTGTTCGTTACTTACTGTGTGTATCACTTGTGTCTTTTTATTTTGGATGGCCATATGGCCATTTTGTGGGAAAGTAACTGTCCTTATGGCCTTCCTTTGTTTAGGTTTCCATTATGGTCTGGTCGCTTAATGTTTGTGTTTCTTTCCCTTTGGTGTCTTTGATGGGTCGAGTAAGTTAATTGTATCGATTCCGGATCTTTGTTTTACTTCTACTTAGATTCTATGACGATTCCAGCATAAATAAAAATCAAAAATGAGTTCCTTTAAGAGCAATGAAAACATTCATAAGAAAGAAGATGGGTCAAACTACGTAGTTTCGGCTGATAAAACCTCATCAGTGACCCTGTAATGATCCGGCAAAGAAAGCCAGAGGAAACATACTGCAATTTTGCGAATTTCGAATAGGCAGTCGATACAAAGACTGATATAAATCAAAATGGGGTCCAAATAATTAAAAACGTGTCTAGAATATGAGTCTAAACCAATAATTTATTTCTGATTTCTCAGAATATTCACGCTGATCTCAAAGGACCAAAAGTAAAATATAAACTGCACTATGGTAGATAAAGGCTTACTGAGAATTAGAGAGAATTAATTTTATTTAATGTTGGTTGGTGCCTGATGCTCTGTTTCTGGTTGGGCCCATCGGAGTCAAATTGTTGGTTTTCTTTTGCTCCAGCCAATTTCAGTGGTTTCTTGCTGTCGAGTCCTCATCGTTCTTTCATCTCTGTGGTTGTTTGTTTTTTTTGTGTTCTCGGAAATGTTGCACTGATGAGTTAGGACTTAACAAATTATTTGTCTAAATCGCGACGGAAGTAAGGGCGAAGACTGCGATCGCGTAAAAGCGATTGAAGCATCCCCCCCCCCCCACCACCACCACAAACCTCCCACCAAGTGGAATTCGTTTCACAGATCGTTCCAATGCAGTTCTTCTATCGCGGTTTATTTTTATTATGGTTCCTCTTTTAGTGTGTGTATCGCTTGTATTTTTTGTTTTGGATAGCCAATTGGTTATTTTGAGGGAAAGTAACTGTCC
Organism: Lucinisca nassula; assembly: GCA_963580285.1. Taxonomy (NCBI): domain Eukaryota; kingdom Metazoa; phylum Mollusca; class Bivalvia; order Lucinida; family Lucinidae; genus Lucinisca; species Lucinisca nassula. Next base: position 22,512,734 of record OY757018.1, read on the forward strand.
TTTTAGCTTTCCACCATTGATGTTTCAATCGGGGTCTAGATATTTCATATTTGTGTTTCTTTCCCTTTGGCTTCTCTGATGGGAGCTGTGCGTTAATAGTATCGATTCCTGATCGTTGCCTTCACTTCTATTTTAAACATGTATTGTGACATTAGTTAGATCCAAAAATGGAAGAAAATTACCCTGAGATCTAAATTGACAGTTAATCCCATTTGGTAAACTACTTGACTTACAGAATCAAAGTCGCTGTAATGTCCCCGACTTTTTGCATAAAATTCAAATAAACTTATTGCTTATTTTGATCTTGTATCTTAAGTAATATTATTTGTGTTCCTTATTTATCACTTAACACCTGATCAAATCCAATAGTCGTAAGTGATCTAGTTATTAAGGGCTTCTGTTAAAACAAACAGAAGTGTCATATTTTCAGAAAACTATTTATTTTCTGTTGTCTCAAACTAACCCTGAATGACTATTAATTTCTTTAAAATATTTATGACAATATGCTCATTTTTACCCATCGTACGTGTTCTGTCATTGCAAGCTGTTGTCTGTTGATTTCTGTGATGTTATGGAAGGGAAAAACAAACAAATAGATTGTCGCGTACATTTCTCACTATCAAAATTTTTCTCAATACCGACATATTTCTGGCTGTTGGTATAAAGTTCTCATTTCTTGATCAAGTAATTTTAACTGATCGAACAAATTGACCTGAGACTGGTGAACTCTATTAACATTATTTCACACCCGACTGGATGCATATATTTATCCTCACCGTCTCCCGACAATGGCGATATTGTTTTTCAATACATAGAGGTCGGTAAACGGGTCGCTATTCACGAGATACCGAAAATTCACGAGAAGTTTACGAAAGCCGACGTATTCGGCGATAACATTGGCTAATTTATTCCTTGCATAAGGGTCTCATTTCAAATTGTTCGAACTATACATGTTGATATTTTATTGTGACTGAATCTAAGTAACTTTATAATTAAACAGGTTTTACAACGGATAACTCTGGTTATTAAAATGATGTACGTTGGCGGGCGAGGGCGGGAAGTGGCGGGGGTGGGGGTGCGGATCTCAACAATTCGTTTCCGGAGCATACCTCGCAAACGTTTGAAATATTTAATGATACTTGCTCGGATTATAGAACAGGTCAGTGCGGAGTGTCGCGTGCACGAGTGACAACTCTGCTTGTCTTCCTTTTCGAATTATCTCCCCTGATCAATATTATTGAAGATTTCGTTTCCGAAGCATACTGTACAACCGTTTGAAATATTTTAATGATACTAAGTAGGACTATAGAACAGTTCAGTGCGGAGTGTCACGTGCAAGAATGACAACTCTGCTTGTCTTCCTTTTCGAATTTTCTCCCCTGATCCCTATTTTACTTCATTTTTGTATCCGGAGCACACGGGCCTCCGTTGCCTAGTGGATAAGAGCGCTGACTCTTAATCATTAGGTCTCTCACCGCTGCGGGTTCGAGCCTCGCTCGGGTCACATGTTAGATGCGAAGTTCTGCAACGGAAGGTCAGGTGTTTTTTCTCCGGGTACTCCGGTTTTCGCCCACCTCTGATTAACGTTCGGCTCGATATGAGTGAAATAATCTTGAAAGGCCGTAAAACAAACAAAAAAAACTCCGCTGCCGTTTGAAATATTTTAATGATACTTGGTAGGATAATGGAACAGGTTAGTGCGAAGCGTGGCGTGCAAGAATGATAACTCTGCTTGTCTTACTACCGTTTGAATTATTTTAATGTTACTTGGTAGGACTATAGAACAGTTCAATGCGATGTCAAATGCAAGAAAGACAAATCTGCTTGTCCTCCTTTTCAAATTACTTCCCCATATCGCTATTTTTATTTCATTTTCGTTTCCAGAGCATGACTCGCAACCGTTTGAAATATCTTGATGATACTTTGTAGGATTATAGAATAGGTCAATGTGGAGTATGGCATGCAAGAATGACAACTCTACTTGTCTTCCTTTTCGAATTATCTACACTGATCCCTATTTTTATTTCATTTTCGTTTCCGGAACTCGCAACAGTTTGCAATATCTAAATGATGCTTGGTAGGATTATAGAACAGGAGATTGGCATGCAACAATGACAACTCTGCTTGTCTTCCTTTTCGAATTATCGCCCCTTATCCCTATTTTTATTTCATTTTCGTTTCCGGAGCATAACTCGCAATCGTTTGAAATAACTTAATGGTACTTAGTAGGGTTATAAAACATGTCAATTTGGAGTTTGGCATGCAAGAACGACACCTCTGCTTGTCTTCCTTTTCGAATTATCGCCCATGATCCCTATTTTACTTCATTTTCGTTTCCGGAGCGTAACCCCGCAACCGTTTTAAATATTTTAATGATACTTGGTAGGATTATAGTACACGTCAGTGCAGCGTGTCGCGTGCAAGAATGACAACTGTACTTTATGAACTGCATCGCCGAGGCGGTTCTAACGAGTACCCACAATCTATACTTTAGAACAGAAATAAAAAAATAAGGTTTGCCCCTGTAAACCCCAGTTTCACTGTATAAAAGTGGGGTTCAAGGGGGTCAATATTATATAGGCGTGTTTTCGTGATGGTTTGCATTTTCGCGCAGTTTAACTTAACTTGGGCAGTATCAATAAGGCTGCTGCAGTATTGTTGTCTGATACGATTGATAATCAAGGACCAAAATAGATAAAACAGAAGTAAAGGCAATGATGAGGAGTCGATACAATTACCTCACACCTCCGATCCAAGACTTCAAATGGAATGAAATACGAACATAAATTAACATCACTATTCACCTTATTTGCATTATCTGCTGGTTCCTAGTCTGACGGTTATCAGTGTTGGAAAAACAGGTAACCAGACCCCCCTGACCTTGCAAGGTCAGGGGGGTCTGGTTACCTGTTTTTCCAATATTGACAATGTGCAAGCTGGGAGCCAGCAAATAAGGCAAATATGGTGAATAATGAAAACGCCACAGGCGGAAAGGACAAATTACTTTCCCCAAAAACGGTCAAACGGCTATCCAAAGAAAAACGACCAAACGGCTATCCAAATATAAATGGAATACACGTATGAAAAGTCGAACAATAATAAACCACGACAGAAGAAGCGCCTTGGAACGGTCAGTGGTGAGGGTGGAGGTCGGGCTCATATCGATCCCACATGGACACAATCTCCGCCACTGGTTCTGTCGTTGTTTTGACAAACAATTTGTCTGCTAAAGAATGTGCTGAGGATCAACTCTTAAAAGAGCAGTTAACCAATGGAACCAAGAAAATGAGTTAAACCGTATTTCTCTAATTATTTTAACACATCAACTCTTTAGCTTACCTACTCTGAAATTTGAACAAATAATATTTACTATCCGATACTTTGTCTAAATATAGCTGGATGAGTGGCATATAGTGTAGACCCTGATGAGACGCCATGTTCTGTGGCATCTCCTTTGGGTTTACACTAAGATAGTAAGTACGGTAATTTATCATATGACGTCGCGTCTGAGAATGTAATAACGCCATGCATTATTTTCGATAATCCACTAGTGTATTAAATATGCAAATAAGCTAGATACGTTCCGTAACGTTACATGTACGACGTCCTTAACGACGTCGCGTTTACTAATGGCGGAATATTGACATTTTTTGTAAACAATCGTGAATAAAATGCGTTTAAAATGCCATATGATAAATAGAATCTTGCATTCGTGCTCTTGTATTATTGAATTTATTAAACTCGTTGAGGAAAAGGAATAAAATGCTCGGCAAAGCCTCGCATTTTATCCCTTTTCCTCAACTCGTTTAATAAATTCAATAATACATGAACACTCATGTAAGATCCTTTATACAGTCGCCTATACATGACGGATATAAGAAATAGAAGTGAAGGCAATGATCAGGTATCGATACAATTAACCCATGGCTCCCATCAGAGACATCAAAGGGAAAGAATCACAAACATGAAACAGCTAAACCCTAATGGAAACATCAATAGCGGAAAGCCAAAAGGACAGTTACTTTCCCACCAAATGGCCAATTGGTTATCCAAAAGAAAAAACATACAAACGATACACACACTCAAAGACAAGCCATAACAAAAAAAAAAACAAAAAAAAAAACAAAAAAAAAACACGGCGACAGCATTGAAACGGTCAGTGAAACGAATTCCGCTGGGAGCTTAAATCGATTTTATGCAGCCGCAATCCTCGCCCTTACTTCCGTCGTGATTTAGACAAATAATTTGATCAGTCCGCATGAAGGCCTCTAACTCACCCAGAACACAAAAATCAAACAACCACAGAGATGAAACAACGGCGAGGACTCGACAGCAAGAACCCATCGAACTGCTGGGGCAAAAGAAGACCAACAGGTAGACTACGATGGGCCCGACTAGAGACAGAGCATCAGGCACCAGCCAAATTACATAACATTAAATTCTCTCCAATTCTTAGTAAGCCTTTACGCTAGAATAGAATCTGAGGCCTTACCCACCGGCGTGCAATTAAAGAAGGAAGCAAAGCTGTCCACATTGTTTGGGTAAACTACCATGCATGCAGTCTGTCGTATAACATTTATGTTGTACCAGATATGCAAGTTCAGAAGTTCAATCTTCATAGCAATGCTGATTGAATAAAACTAACTGCTACAAGATAAAATAAACAAAACCAGGGAAGCTACATAATTTTATCAAAAGTGAACCGCTTCATAGTTGCCTCCGGTTACATCAAAACACTTACAAAAAAGGTGCACTCTTGCAGCGAAGAAAAAAACAACAACTAATAATAACATTACACTGCGACAAACTCAGTGAGCTATCAATGATGAACATATTTAGCTTTAAATACGAGTAAGTTTATACTAAAAGATTCATACAATGAACGTTCGAATATGTTTCCTACTGTATTTCACTATAAATTATCTCGAACCCGTAACATATCAGAGAAGGTTTGCTTGTCCCATAGAATTTGAGTTTTAAAACTATTAACTGAAGGAACACGGACGGGTACCGTCTAAACTATGAAAGATTTGCCACTCTGACACATGTTCTGTTTTCATAACTTTTATACACCTATTATTATAACAACTCCCTAAAATTCTATACAGTAAAATTCCGCTATTAAGACCACCTAAGCCCATAGGGGCTTGAAGAAATATATGGGCTGCAATATGCTTCCACGCAGAGCTGAATCCGGCCCGCACACTAGCACTGGTAAACCGCTTAGAGGATCTAAGCCTGTCCAGGAACCGCGGTGCGAGGCGGACCGTCCATGCTAATAAACCCTATTGGTTTCATTGGGCGACAGGGCTTGAGATGTCATCTCATCTCAATGTCGGGTAAAAGTCCCACAAAATTGGAAGCAACGTCTCCAAAATGACCTTTAAAGTGTTGACGGGGACGTTTAACCTCAAATCAAACAAACAAACAAAAGACCACCTAAATTTAAGACTAAATCTGCATTTCAAAAGTTATGGAGAAGGTTTCAGTTATTCTTTCTTTGCGCTTTCTATACCTAGTGTCTCCTATAAAGAGACCACGTTTGGGACTGTTCAAAAGTGGTCCTAAAGACCACTTTTGAACAGTGCCAAAGGTAGTCTTAATATAGGAATTCTATTGTATATTTTCAGGGTGCTCTCGCTGGTACCACTCTCAGCCTTGAGACATTCCCGACAGAACACAGAGCATACACGGAACCTATAGCCCTGGCTGTCTGGACTACCGCTATATGTATCATGTCTCCTATAGCGTACTTTTTACGAAACTACACATGGCGGTATCTGCAGCTGACGTATGCTCTCATGAGCGCTTGGTCCATCTTCCAGTGGTGGTATGCAAATACGCGTGAGCCGAGAAATAACAAAATCTGCAAAAAGACCTATACGATCAGCAAAGTTTGTTTGTTTGATTTGAGGTTTAACGTCCCCGTCAACACTTATTAGGTCATTTTGGAGACGTGGCTTCCAATTTTGTGGGACTTTTACCCGACATTGAGATGGAATGACATCTCAAGCCCTGTCGCCCAATGAAACAAATGGGGTTTATAAGCATTGACGCTCCGACTCGCACCGATTTGCCTGGGCAAGCTTATATCCTCTAAGCGGTTTACCAGTACTCGTGTGCGGTCGATTTCAGCTCTGCGTGGAAGCAACATGCAGCCCATCTATTTATTCAAGCCCCGATGGGCAGGGGCCGCAAAGACATACAGTATTAAGGTCAACTTTGGGGCTGTTCAAAAGTGGTATTTAAGGCCACTTTTGAACAGTCCGAAAGATGAACTCTTAGCAGGAGAAACTGGGAGTAGAAAACACAAAACTTCTAACTAAGCTTTCAAAAGTAGATTTACTCTTAACTTTAGGTGGTCTTAACAGCGGCATTTTACTGTACTTTATTAGATAAGTATTCATATTCGACCGGTCTGTCCCTTAGTCTTAACTTTAACATGCATTTTTATAGCCAGTAGGCTATAGAAAGTTCAATACCCTGATCCGATATTTTGCTGGTCGCAGACTTGTCGTGTCCTTGTAGGTTTTGTAGGTTTTATCTTTCTCCGACTCATGTAGACAGTATACTGTAATAATTACAAATAATTTTCTCAGGTCCAGCATGAGCTACTCATTCAATTAAAAACGACTCTTGGTGGCGATTTGAATGAGTACGCACAACGTAACTTTAGCCAATTACAATTCTAAGACTGAAGAGATTCAGTGAAACATATACAATTTTTCCTTTTTTCGTTTCGTAGTGTCTTCTTTGTTTCCAAAAGAGCATCTTTTATGAAGGCTTGCGAGAAGGCTAAAAGCTTTGAGAAAATCTGCTATGTTTCTTCGGTGATTGGAAATGTTAAACATGTGTGTTTAAAAGTGAGGGACACGTACTAATTTTATCTGAAGAAACTGGTGAGGGACGGTATGATAGATGATGCAGCTAACTCCGTTATAATCTATTTATATTGGAAAATGTGGTTAAAAGGGTTGACATTATATGTTTAATTTTCGCTCCAAAAATGATGTTATGGCTATTTTTGAGACCCTCTCTATTAGGTCGGTTCTCAAGAGCTCCCACAGTCTATATTTCACGGAGAAGTAAGAAAAAATCCGGCATTTCTGTCATTTGCAGAGATATGAAAAATACTTTTATCTAACATGGGTGTGTATCGCTAATTATTTCGTACTTATTGGAACCTTCAGCCCTATACGATAAAATTCCTATATTAAGACCACCTTTGGGACTGTTCAAAAGTGGTCTTAAAGACCACATTTGAACAGTCCCAAAGGTGGTCTCTGACCAGAGTACACTTTAGAAAATACAAAGAACGAATAACTGCACCCTACTAAGTAAGCCTTTTAAAGCATAATAAGTCTTAATTTTTGGTGGTCTTAATAGCGGAATTTCACTGTATATACAGCCCATTTCAAAATTTAAGGGTGTCAGGTTATGCTATCTTTATTTGGAAAATGTATGAACTTTTTTCAGACAGCGTAGGCTGATCTGCGGCGTATGATCTGGGCCTTCAAGAATTGCCAGTATCCCGCTTTTTGTTTTCCAGTACAAAAATGGATTAAATAAAATGCCTTATTTTGTTTTTAACCTCTTCTGTAGCATCAGCTATGTGTTATAACTGACCGAATTTCAAAATTTTATTTCAGGATGCTTGATGAATCATTAAGGTGGCTTATCGCTAATGGAAAACTTGACAGAGCCAGAGCGGTGATTAAAAACGCTTGCAAATGGAACAAGAAAGATTATGCTAAAGTTATGGCCGCTGGCGGTTTCAAAGATGCCGCCCAAGCAGAAGGGAGTCCTCAGGTTCAATTAAAATCTTTAAAGAAAACCCCAGATGTCGTCCAGAAAGAAAAAGTAGACGAAGCCGACAGAAAATCTGATAATGGATCACAAGAGGTCGCAGAACAAACGAAGTTCATTGGAAGTGACCAGGAAGCAGAAAAAGTTCTCGTTCAAAAATATACTGCTATTGATATAATTAGACACGGAAGAATTCTTCGAGTGTCGTTAATATTATGGTTCACATGGTAAGACTGTCTATATGAGACCAATCTTTGTCGAATGTGATATTATCGAACACAAAACTCATTGTACTCCACAACAAAGATTTCCATGCATATTGGTGTCCTAACCATGACTTGATCGATATATCAATCAATTGAATTCGACAGATGAGCAAACTTTCAAAGATCAAAGAAGTCCACTAATTTCGATTTCTGCAAAGACTGATCGTATCAAGTCGAATTCTGGAAAGACTGGTCGTATGGTTACGACGATGTTTTCTTTTATTTTTTATTTGAGGTTTAACGTCCCCGTCAAGACTCTATAGGTCATTTTGGAGACGTTGCTTCGAATTCTGTGGGACTTTTACCCGACATTGACATGAAATGACATCTCAAACCCTGTCGCCCAATGACACCAATATGGTTTATACACATGGACGCTCCGACTCGCACCGCTTTACCTGGCAGGCTCAGATCCTCTAAGCGGTTTACCAGTACTCGTGTGCGGTCGGTTTCAGCTCTGCGTGGAAGCATCATCTATTTCTTCAAGCCCCGATGGGCGGGGGCCGCGATGGTTTTGTAGTTATTGATAAAGAATTGACTTCAACAATATTTATTTCATAATATATTGCATATTCATACATGGATATGTATGAATTGAGTCAGGATCTGCTGGTGCAGGGCTTTTATTGCAATGCTGAACTGCGAATCACTGAGAAAATTGTGCCATTCATTATTCTGTTTTCAGTAACTTAAATGTAAGAATTCTTGGAATAAAGGTATTTTTTGAATAATGTTGTATTTCGTAGTGCACTTGATACTTTAATATTCTTTGGGATTTTTAGCATTTGTTTAAGCTTTAAAAATGAAATTCTACTCATGAATTCGCCCATCGCGTTAACAATTCCGTGCAATGAATAAATAAAAATAAATAAAAATAAATAAAATAAATAAATAAAAATCAAAAATGAGTTCCTTTAAGAGCAATGAAAAAATTCATAAGAAAGAAGATGGGTCATACTACGTAGTTTCGGCTAATAAGGCCTCATCAGTGACCCTGTAATGATCCGGCAACGAAAGCCAGAGGAAGCATACTGCAATTTTGCGAATTTCGAATAGGCAGTCGATTCAAAGACTGATATAAATCAAAATGAGGTCCAAATAATTAAAAACCTGTCTAGAATTTGAGTCTAAACTAATAATTTATTTCTGATTTCAAAGAATATTCACACTGATCTCAAAGGACCAAAAGTAAAATATAAACTGCACTATGGTTGATGTACGGGGAGACGTTTTACGGCCGCCACACGGCACAACACCAGCTGCAGTGAAGGCAAATAAAAATCAAAAATGAGTTCCTTTAAGAGCAATGAAAAAATTCATAAGAAAGAAGATGGGTCATACTACGTAGTTTCGGCTAATAAAGCCTCATCAGTGACTCTGTAATGATCCGGCAACGAAAGCCAGAGGAAGCGTACTGCAATTTTGCGAATTTCGAATAGGCAGTCGATTCAAAGACTGATATAAATCAAAATGAGGTCCAAATAATTAAAAACCTGTCTAGAATTTGAGTCTAAACTAATAATTTATTTCTGATTTCTCAGAATATTCACACTGATCTCAAAGGACCAAAAGTAAAATATAAACTGCACTATGGTTGATGTACGGGGAGACGTTTTACGGCCGCCACACGGCACAACACCAGCTGCAGTGAAGGCAAATAAAAATCAAAAATGAGTTCCTTTAAGAGCAATGAAAAAATTCATAAGAAAGAAGATGGGTCATACTACGTAGTTTCGGCTAATAAAGCCCACTTTATATAGAGAAAATTAAGGTTTAAGTGGGTATACATTATTTTCGTTATTTCTGCTACCAGACATAGGTTTTGGGTACTCGTTTGAACCGTTACATTGAGGCGGTTCTAACGGGCATCCTCAACTTTTATTTGGAGAAAACAGTAAGAAAATACATCGCTAATTTTCATCAGGAAAGTGTTTTGTTTTAGATATAAAAATACACTATGTCACATGGAATTGTTTCTTTATTCATTTCTGTTCCTATACATTGGTTATTGGTACTCGTTAGAACCTCCTCATAGAGGCGGTTCTAACGGGCATTCCAAATCTATATTTGGAGAAAAGGTAAGAAAAATATCACAAATATTCATCAGAAAAATGTTTGTTTTTGAGATAAGAAAACAAAAACACTATGTCACACGGATGTGTTTCGAAAGTAGTGTTTCAAACTACTGTAATGCACATGAAGCGCCTACAATCTATCGGTATATTTAAGGGATAACTATTCAAAGAAATTTGGGGAGGCAAATCGTCGGTTTTACGGTCGAAATTTTCGTTTAACGATCAATCTCCACGAAAGCCGGCAGGTATCGAAACCGCGACCTGCTGATCTCCAATAAGACGCGCATTGGACTCAGCTACCGAGGTTGGCTTCTGCTCTCCTGTTTCTGAACTGATGAACTACGTTTTTTTACTGTTTTCTTTAAGGCTGACAGATAGTTTGGTGTATTACGGACTGTATTTGATATCCTCAGACTTGTATGGTGATAGATACATCAACTTCTTTCTTAGTGCAGTCTGCGAGTATCCTGCATGTGCTTTTGAATTCTGGGCACTTAACAAGTAGGTGTTCACTTCTTTTTATACCGCTATCAATATTTGTTGGAGGTGCATATATACAGTGACAACTTGGTGTCAGGTGACACGTTTCTGAAGGCAAACCTTGTTTGTTTGTTTGAATTGCAGTTTAACGGCCCAGTCAACACTATTTTAGGTCATTTTTGAGCCGGTCAGTTTACCTATCCACACTTTTCCTGGGCAGGCTTATACGTAAGCGGTTAACCAGTACAGTGCACATTCTTTTGCCAGAAACTGACAACTGCCCTTCTTGAATCAGCGGAAGGGAGAGAATGACCGTAGAAAAGATTTCATGATCAGTCTACATGAAAGAATGTTGCCGACCCTAGCGGGAATCGAACCAGCGTCCTCCTGATCACCAGTCAGACGCGCATCCGACTGAGCTACCGAGGCCGGCTTAAGGCAAACTCAAGACTTTTTCGCAAACCAGGCGTAACCTATATTCGTCCTTGTGTACAACGAATTTATTTTACATTTCGGTGGTTCGGGTAAAATGCTTGGTCGCCTAACTGTAACAACGTGTTCGGTCATTTTTAAATTTGTTGATGTCATGACCATCGTTGAGCTAGGAGTACTGCATTTGATCATCTTGTTATTGTTACAAGCCGGGCTGTAACGTATGCAACCTTTTGTTTTATATTAAGAAAGCACCCTTAGGTTCTACATTTGTTTATTTATTTATTCATTTATTTATTTTGATGCAAACAAAATAATATTTCTGCCAGTTTTGACAGTTAGACTGTCATATCAATCATCCGTCAACGTTGTAAACTGCCATTGTCCTTTGTATGATTTGTTTTTATAAATTAAATGAGTAAAGATACTGCAAGGACTGATCAATCAGAAACCAAAGCCTTCCTATACATTAAGGGGAGATACGCAAGGGGAGATAAGCAACAAAGTCACATTCGAAAAACGAGTTAGCAGCTCTCTCCCAAACAAGTGGCGTTCAGTTACCTTTGATGAACAAAATAATTTGGATACACAGAAGTGTTAGAATAAAAACACTTAAAAATACGACACCAAACATAAACAAATGAAAACGTAACAAACGTTGCGCCTTGGGGCGGCCAGTTATAATTACCAGGGATGGGGGGGGGGGGAGGCGGTTTTTCCATCACGAAAACACGTCTGTATAATTTTAACCCCCCTGAACCCAACTTTTATATAGTAAAACTGGGGTTTACAAGGGTAAACTTATTTTTATTATTTCTGCTCTAAAATATAGATTTTGTGTACTCGTTCGAACCGCCTAGATGAGGCGATTCTAACGAGTATCTAACCAGAAATAAGACAAATATCACGATTTTTCATCTTAAAATTTTCGTTTTTCCGGCGGTAAAATTTACAATGTATTTGTATAGGCGTGTTTTCGTAATGCGGAGCCCCAACCTTTTCCCTTATCTTTCGCCGCGGTTTACATAATTTAGTTAGCTGCTCGGCTCGCATGGAGATCTCCATCTTGATCAATGTGTCACCATGGGCAACAAGTAAAATCAACAATATGGCTGTGATGAAGCATGGATGAGAACTTGAAAGTATCAACGCGTTGAGAGACCAGGGTCCAAAAGTTCAAAGCATCGTTAGCTTATCGAGCTCGTTAGTGGTCAAACTATTAACTATTCTAGCACGTTTAATACCTAACATTTTGTTATTTTTGCTGAAAAAAGTAAGTATTTTTGCCATATTAAATGATAAATGATAGTTTTAACAATACGTTAACTAACGACGTCGTTAGTTTTGAACAACTTGCCCCTGGAGATCACTTCATCATGAACACCACTGAACAGTTTGGAGCAGAAGAAGGCCACCAGCTGAATGTAATGCTTCATAGAGGATCTTGAGTGTTCATGTATTATTGAATTTATTAAGCGAGTTGAGGAGAAGGGATAAAAGCGAGGCTTTGCCGAGCATTTTATCCATTTTCTTCAACGAGTTTAATAAATTCAATAATACATGAGCACGAATTCAAGATTCTATTTATTATATGACATTTAAAACGCATTTTATTCACGATTGTATAACAAGAATATCAATATTCCGCCATTAGTAAATCCGACGTCGTTGAAGACGTCGTACATGTTACGTTACGAGGCATATCGCTAACTAATTTGCATATTTAATCCACAAGTTGATTACCGAATTTATTACATGGCGTTATTACATTCTCAGACGCGTCATATGATAAATGTAATGCTGCATCTACTAGGGCCCCTTTATACTCGTAAAATAGATCAAGGCAAACGGATGGACATAGAGAGTACCATATGTTGTAAAGAATAACATAAATCGATATACCCTTTAGTTATGTGTCTGATTTCTCACAGAAATGTTTACAGTTTAACGCTCTAAACAGACGAATGAGGCAAATATATTAGGAGGATATGTTTTTCAATAATATTAGACCACTGCGTCAGTCTTTACAAGGACAAAACAGCAATTAAGATGATGAACATTTAACAGAAACCCGCTCAAATAATTATATTAATCTATAATAATGACTGGTGACTAATGTATTACAAATTCAGAATGGATCTAGAGTTTGTATATAGGATCATATCAGTCAACAGAGTATATGGATAAAAACAACCATTTTCAAAGCTGTGGTTTGCCTGCATTTCCTCTTTTATTCCAGGTTAGGTCGTCCATTGACATGTATAATCTGCCACCTTATAGCGTGCTTTGGATTGGTGTTGGCTACGATATTTACAACGTTAGCAGGTTATTAATTTTTGATATTTCGAAAATTGTTTCGATCTTATGCTGTTTGTAAAGTCTCCAAACCTAGATGACAAATTAAGGTTCTAAGGGTTACGGAATTTTAAATAATACTTACTTTGTCTGGTCAATAATAAAGCAAATTTGAAAAGTGAAACATTTCGGTGTATTTTATTTCTTGATGGACTATTTAGTACTCAGACTAAATGTAAACGTGCGTGTTCGCTGTGTACTGGTTTCAAAAGCAATATTTTATGGTACGGAAAGGCCTTTATTACGTCAAACTAACCACGCAAAACGTGATGCGTGTAACTGTAAGACTATTTTTGTAATCATAAATCAACTACAGGGGTCTTGTCATTAGCGTAATCATGGTGGTTCTTGTTGAGATATCCTTTCCGTTTTATGTCTGAGTATATTGTGCCTCAACTTACTTGTATATGATGAATTCTGTTATTGTACACTTTATACCGCAATAACATACATATATCTTTAACACTGGTAACATAAAGCTTCAAAACGTTAGGTTGACGACATAAAAATGGATACCATAAACTCGGTAGCATAAGCTGCAGGTTATCTACCACGTGTTGTATTTCTGTAGTATCATATTCTTTTTTCTGTTTTGCGCTGTTATATTAATGCATGATTCCAGTCATTTACCTTTCCTTGTTGCAAAAATACATATGCACACAGACAGAATATTGGTGTTCTTGTATACGCCAATGCGACTTGTAGCTATCCATTTCAAGGCAGTTGTTCCTCATACCATTCCGCATATTAAGGTTTTGTTTGTTTGATTTGAGGTTTAACGTCCCCGTCAACACTGTAAAGGTCATTTTGGAGACGTTGCTTCCAATTTTGTGGGACTTTTACCTGACATTGAGATGAAATGACACCTCAAGCCCTGTCACCCAATAAAACCAATAAGTTTATTAGCATGGACGGTTCGCCTCGCACCGCGGTTCCTGGACAGGCTTAGATCCTCTAAGCGGTTTACCAGTACTAGTGTGCGGGCCGGATTCAGCTCTGCGTGGACGCATCATGCAGCCCATATATTTCTTCAAGCCCCTATGGGCGTGGGCCGTCCGCATATTTAGGTCTTGTACTGTTTATGCCGGGGTGTTATGCATTTATTTCACCTTTAACTTAGTTGAATGACATGGATGGGATGCCCTTGATCTTCGATTGTAGTTTCTTCAGTAGCCGTTTCTCATCTTTTGCCATACTTCAAAACAACACCCGTCAATCATTTAAAAGCTCTGAACCTGAGTCTCTCTGGTTTTATACAAACAAAAAGATTATTTGAAAAAAAAAATGTTTATAAAATAGCAGTCCAAAAACAGCAATCTTATCTGAATATTGCAGTAATATATTATGAGCCCCGCCACCAAAAAATCCAGCTGGCTCCGGGGTGTGCGACAAGTTAAGACGCTAATCGGACTGTATAGCTACCAAATAACGATACTACAATTACACATCTGTGTGACATAGTACATTTTTTCATATCTCCAAAATAGTTACTTTTCTGATGAAAATTTGTTAAAATTTTCTTTTTCATACTCTAAACATAGATTGTTGGTGCTCGTTAGAAGCGCCTCATTACTAACCTATGTGTTAGTGATAAAAAAACAATACATACCCACTGAAAACCAGAGTTTACTCCATATAAATTGGGTTTAAAAGGGGGTGCTCATTACACAGACGCCTGACTAGCAAGTGACTTGAAAAATTAGTTTTACAGAATTTAATCAAAGCAGCAAACACAAAGATGTTGATCAGACAGCACGTATGCGTAGACTGTTCTGCGCCAACGGCAGCAACAGGGTTTCACGGTATGCTTCTCATATCATAAAAGCATGTTCCAGCCAAAAGCATTTGCATATTCTACAAATGTCTTAGAAATCTCAGTACTACTTCTACCATCAACTTTATTTATTTCAATTCAGGTCAGTACATGGCATAGAAGTAATGTACAATATATAAATGAGCATGCGCACGGATACTGGCAAGGGGTAATAAAGAAATTGGGCACTTTGATACCTGGTATTAGGGGAGTAGGGATAGGTGGGGTAGGGGGAATGGGAGAGGTTTTAGGGAGAGAGATAGTCCTGTAGAGAACAAATGGACAGGCAGAGAGGGAACATGTCGAACTTTAACGGACATCCAGGTAACTGCAGTCGGTTAAAGTTAATACATAGATTTATATAGGACATTGATAATTATTTCCCCATAATTTAAAAAGTAATAGCAATATCTTTACTGTGTCAGCGGTTCCTGATTCTGCATTCTTTTAAAAATGCCCACATGTATTTTTTATGAAGTTTTATCAGCAACTTTTTTGGTCCTTTTTACATTTAATTGGAGGCACCCTCTAAATGTATAGAATATATAGTAAAACTACTGAATGAAGCGACAAAAATTGATGAATATATTGTCATAATTTTTTTATTCTGTGCAAGCGGGAGTATATTGGCAAATGTATTGTGAACATGTCCATATAAATTTTGTAAAATAGAAATGAGAACAATTTAGTCCTTTTTGAAAATGAAATACACTACCCTCCTTTCCTATTGCCAGTTTACCTTGGTAACCAGCAGTCAGGGGGTTGTTACTAAGGTAAACAATGACAAAGAATACGATATCACGCCAACGATGTGCTTCTTGAACTGTATGGTTCGAGATGTATTATTTATTTATTTATTTATTTATTTATTTATTTATTTATTTAATCTCAAATGTAAATGCTTCCGAATTCAATTTCACAATAGCAAATACTAAATTACGCCTACGATGTGCTACAGAACTATGTTCGAGAATTATTATTTATTTATGTGTTTGAAATGGAATAATGTGTTTGTTACATTTTTCGAGGTTTGGTCTGACTATCATTAAACACGCTGCATAATTTTGACCCCCTTAAATAAAAATCAAAAATGAGTTCCTTTAAGAGCAATGAAAACATTCATAAGAAAGAAGATGGGTCATACTACGTAGTTTCGGCTAATAAAGCCTCATCAGTGACCCTGTAATGATCCGGCAAAGAAAGCCAGAGGAGACATACTGCAATTTGGCGAATTTCGATTAGGCAGTCGATTCAAAGACTGATATAAATCAAAATGGGGTCCAAATTATTAAAAACCTGTCTAGAATATGAGTCTAAACCAATAATTAATTTCTGATTAAACCCCACTTTATGTAGTAAAACAGGGGATTACAGTTGTACACATCTTTCTGCTTAAAAACATGGATTGTGAGTACCCGTTTGAATCGCCGAGAAGGTTATAACGAGTACCCACAAACGGTTCTGGTGAGTATCCACAAACTATGTTTTGAACAGAAATTAGAAAATTACGTACTTTTTTTACAGATGATTTTCATTTATAGTGATTTTGCTTGACTCTTTGTTTGTAATGGATTTTATCGGCCTGTCAACACTATTTAGGTCATTTTTGAACCGGTCAGGTTACCTATCCACATTAATCCTGAGCAGGCTTATACATAGGCGGTTAACCAGTAGAGTGAACATTCTTTCGCCAGAAACTGTCAACTGCCTTTCTTGAATCATTTTAGTAACCTGCGAAACTCAGCTTATTCAGCTTGTGGAAGATCTTGCAAGGCAGCTGACTTTGGGCAAACAAACCGACTTAGTACTTTTGGACTTCAGTAAAGCCTTCGATAAAGTTAACCATCTAAAATTATTGTATAAACTTTTAAATTTTGGCATAACCGGAAAAAACACTAAAATGGATTGAATCCTTCTTAATTGGACGTTCCCAAACTGTTGTACTAGATGGGGAGTCTTCAAATGAGGTGCCGGTCACCTCTGGGGTGCCCCAGGGGTCAGTCCTGGGCCCGCTCCTCTTTCTACTGTACATAAATGACCTAATGGATAATATTCAGTCACAAGTTAGGCTCTTTGCTGATGATACCGCGGTTTACTTGGCTGTGTCCAGCCCAGCAGATACACAAGTTCTACAGTCTGACCTTGAAAAACTTCAGCATTGGGAGGGAACCTGGGACATGGAGTTTAATCCCAGCAAGTGTCAGGTACATGTCTCTAGATCTAAAACGCCAATTAAGACCCAATACTTCATGCATGGTCAGGAACTGGAAAGTGTGGACTCAGCCAAGTACCTTGGGGTGACCATCGGCAAAGACCTTAGCTGGAATTCACACATATCAAATATTACAGCCAGTGCAAACAGGACCCTCGGCTTCGTCAAAAGAAATGTTAAAACAAAAAGTCAGGAAATAAAAACGTTGGCATATAACAGCTTGGTTAGGCCACAGGTAGAATATGCCTCGGCCGTTTGGAGCCCCTATACAAAAGAAAATATCAACAAGATTGAAATGTTGCAGCGTAGGGCAGCCCGTTGTGTCACAAATGATTTCTCCCCCTACAGCAGTGTTACAGACATGATGGATGAGCTTGGATGGCGGTCACTTGAGCTCAGACGCTATGATACGCGCCTTACAATGTTTTATAAAATCGTTTACGGTTTGGTCGCTATACCAGTTCCGTCACAGTTCGAACGCCTAACGACAAACACGCGTCACCACTCTCTGGCTTACAGGCAGATACACACCTCTGTCTCGTATTATTATTATTCATTTTTCCTATGTCGGTTGTTCTTTGGAATAGGCTACCAGCTGATCTCGTCCTGGTTTCTGATCTTGACACTTTCAAGTTAAGAGTCAGTTCGATAAACCACAGGTTCCCTTAAGGTAATACTGTTTTTATCCTGCTTTTAAACTCTCCTTACTAACACCCAAAATCTTTCATCTATGCTCACCTTTCTTTTATTCTTTTAACTCGGCACTATCACACTTTTACTTTTCTTACTAACACACCATGCGCAGCCATCCTAATAACACTCGGAAGAGGGTTGAGGATTATATAGAGATAGATAGATAGATGTACATGTGTATTTGAATAGGCCTGTATTCGTAATTGTTTAGTTTCATTAAGTGACGTTATGTTCTAAATGTGGCTCCAAGCTGTATTCAATTATCTTAATTAGATTTGCAGACAGGGGGCAGAAAAGACAGATAATTTTATTGTTCTGAAAATTGTGAAGATTAGGAAAAGTTTTACAAACCTGCAAATTATTGCTAAAAAAAATTATCTCGTTTACACCTCGACAAACTGAAATCTAGTCAGAATACTTTGCAGCTCATGGCATTTTCACTAAAACCTCGCCAGCCTAAAGACTACCAAAATCTAGATTCTGGTAGGACTTTGCAATTGGAGAAATGGACCTTAAAAATCTGTCCTGGAATGGATAAATATTTATTAAGAAAAGACAAAGATCTCTCTCTTTCTCTCTCTCTCTCTCTCTCTCTCTCTCTCTCTCTCTCTCTCTCTCTCTCTCTCTCTCTGTTCCATGCACGTAAGTTCATGTAAATTACTCATGCGTATTAAAACATAAGACAAACAACATTTTCTGGATTTATTTGACCCCCTTAAACCCTCTTTTATATAGTTTAACTGGGATTTATATATTCTTATTTTAGCTCAAAAACATAGACTTATATTGCACGACCCGCAGAAAAAGCGACCGACTGAAGTCGGTTGATTTCTAAGAGTGCCCTAAAATCACCGTGTCATTCTGTCATTCTGTCAGTCTGTCAGTCTGTCATTCTGTCATTCTGTCTGTCCGTCCGTAACCCGTTTGTGAAAATTGGTGATAGTGACTTAACCGCTTGGAATATTTAAACAATTTTTGGCATACTGATAGATATCAATGAGATCTAACCAATGAACTTGCGAAATATTACATTCCATTTAGTATAGCCTCGCCGAGGCGAAAAATGTGAAAATTTTCGAACTGCTTCTCCTCGGAAACCGTTGGGCCGATTGAAGTCAAATTTCATATGGAGCCTCTATGGGATGGGAGAAACCAAAATTTGCTCATGGGGTCCAGGTCACATGACCAAAATGGCCGCCAAGCCATATATGGTCTGTCTGTCTGTCCGTCCATAACCCGTTTGTGAAAATTGGTAATAGTGACTTGACCGCTTGGAATATTTAAACAATTTTTGGCATACTGATAGATATCAATGAGATCTAACCAATGAACTTGCGAAATATTACATTTCATTTAGTATAGCCTCGCCGAGGCGAAAAATGTGAAAATATTCGAACTGCTTCTCCTCGGAAACCGTTGGGTCGATTGAAGTCAAATTTCATATGGAGCCTCTATGGGATGAGGGAAACCAAAATTTGCTCATGGGGTCCATGTCACATGACCAAAATGGCCGCCAAGCCATATATTGTCTGTCTGTCTGTCCGTCCGTAACTCGTTTGTGAAAATTGGTGATAGTGACTTGACCGCTTGGAATATTTAAACAATTTTTGGCATACTGATAGATATCAATGAGATCTAACCAAAGAACTTGCCAAATATTACATTCCATTTAGTATAGCCTCGCCGAGGTGAAAAATATGAAAATTTTCGAACTGCTTCTCCTCGGAAACCGTTGGGCCGATTGAAGTCAAATTTCATATGGAGCCTCTATGGGATGGGGACACCAAAATTTGCTCATTTGGTCCATGTCACATGACCAAAATGGCCGCCAAGCCATATATGGTAAAAACCCTTCAAAAATAGTCTTCTCCAGAACCACTGGGCAGATTTCCACGAAACTTGATAAATAGCATCTTGGACGTAGCCCCATCATAAATTGCTAAAATGGTGACCTTGGGTTGACCTTGACCTTCTTTGTGCCTAGGCCAAACTTTGACACATATGCTTTTGTTGGATATTTAAACAATTTTTGGCATACTGATAGATATCAATGAGATCTAACCAATTAACTTGCGAAATATTACATTCCATTTAGCATAGTCTCGCCGAGGCGAAAATGTGAAAATTTTCGAACTGCTTCTCCTCGGAAACCGTTGGGCCGATGGAAGTCAAATTTCATATGGAGCCTCAAGGGATCGGAGAAACCAAAATTTGCTCATGGGGTCCAGGTCACATGTCCAAAATGGCCGCCAAGCCAAAAATAGTCTTCTCCAGAATCACTGGGCAGAATTCCACGAAACTTGATAAATAGCATCTGGGACGTAGGCCCATCATAAATTGCTAAAATGGTGACCCTGGGTTGACCTTGACCTTCTTTATGCATAGGTCAAACTTTGACACATATGCTTTTGTATTGGAAAAGTGAGAATGCATTTTATCCTGCAAACGATTCAGAATACAGAACTAAAGTATAAAATATATTTTTGCTCCTTACGATAAGGCGCATTTATTTGGGGAACCGTTTTAGGTCAAGGTCACATGACCAAAATGGCCGCCATTCCAATATATGGTAACACTCATAAAGCTAAAGGCATCCGGCGGGTCGTGCACTTCAGCTGAAGCACTGGTTACTCGCTATAACCATCTCGCCGAGGTGGTTCTACAATGTAGCCCAAATCTCTAGTTTGAGCAGAAATATGAAAAAATACCAGAATTTATGGGCAAATTATCATGATATGGTGGTAAAATGTTCGTTTTGTTTAACTAGGCGTACTTTTGCTCGTGTAACAAAAACCGTTTGAGTCCAGGATTATTCCCTGCTGTCGTTTATTGTCCATTTATTGCACTGTTGAGTAGAGCTGATATACACATCGAGGCGCGAATCGACGCGTGTGAACTATACCCCCAAGCGGGCGCATTTTTCTTCGATATGTGAGTTAACAGTTTGTGTTCAAATTTAGATCATCCAAACTCTTTCAGACACAACTATGCAAAAGTATTGGATGAACCCTCACCAAAAACCACATCTATATAATTTTGACCCCATTAAGCCCCACTTTTATAAAGTAAAATTGGGGTTTACAGGGGTAAACATTTTTTCTTATTTCTTCTCAAAAACATAGATTGTTGGTACTCGTTTGAACCGCCTTGTTCTAACGAGTTCCCATAATCTATATTTTGGGCAGATATATGAAAAATATCAGATTTTTTTTCTGAAAATTTTCCTTTTTTGGTGGAAATTTTTTGAATATATTTGAATAGGCGTGTTTTCGTAATTTTTCTAATATTATTTCTAAAATATAGATTTGGGGTATTTGTGATAATAATACAAATAATAATATACTAATTAAAGTCACAAAAATATGGGTAATAATAATGAAAATAATGATAATAATAATAATGATAATAATAATAATTCAGTCTGATTTTTTTTTGTTGCTTTTCTAGAATGCCTCACTCTCTGTCAGACTCTTTTATTGTCGTTATATAGACAAAAACAATAGTACTATACGAGAAAATGACCTTGGCGTAACAAATCAATGATTATATAAATCCTTGTTAAACACCGCGAAATATAGCGAAGTCACGGTGGATTTTGAAGATAGACTGGGGACCGCCTTACTGAGGCAGTTGTAACACATATTAACTAAATATGTTAATTAAATGAATAGACAGCAATCATCTAGCTTATTTTCTTGCATCTATTTATTTATTTATTTTTCTGATGCTCTCGGATAGTGTAATACGAACGAGTGCAGCCTGATCTGAGTCATTGGACTGTCAAAGCACGCAAAAACTAAATCATGGGTTCCGGCTCAATATTATGACCTTATGTGCAATCAACAAAGACTGGGATCAATTTGCGAATACACGCAGTCTGGTCTGGGTCTGTTTAATTCGCCTGAAGGGAGATGAGATACTGCTACCAACAGAGACCCGATGAAGAATTTTACAGATTGCGTCTTCGATTGATCGGCTAAATATTATTCAATGTAATTACCATCTTCAGATGAGAAGCACTACTATACACCATTCTGTAGGAATAAGTAGCAGACGACACTTTCAGATATTTTATTTTTATTTTCCAACGCGTATCAGGCTTGACATTTCGCGCGAATCGTTTGCTGCAGACGATTCACACGTAATATAAAACCTCATTTGCGCTTAGAATTAACAACAAAAATTTTGAAAATAAAACAACAACAAAAAACACACACAAAAAAAACATGATAACTAGATCATTTTCGTCAGACTAGTCATGCTGTGTTTAACAACTTTGCGTTTCGTGAGCCTACGCTAATGATCGTTTTATTTTTATTTTATTTTACATCATTTTTCATTTCAGTCATTCTTGAAAATTTATGTTGAGCATTATGAAATGTTCAAACCCTTGTTGCATTTTATACTGTTGGTTTGTCATTTTATGTATTTATTTTGCTAAGTTGACACTAGAAGATACTATTTGCAATCATATACATATCGTCTATGTATATTCTTTTTCATTCAATTGTATTTGTTTTTTTTTGTGTGTGTGTCTGTGTGTGTGTGTTTTTTTCTTTTTTTTTCTAGATACACCATAACACGATCTCCACTTTCTTAAATTATAACAGTGAGCTATATAATACATAAATGCGGTGTCTCAAAAATGGTACGAGTTACGATTTGTCTGCGGCAATTTGCACATATGGTCAGCGAAAGGATTGGAAGTCACCTGGATAGTTGAGTCCTTGGGGAGATAACCATTTATTTTCTGTCTTGTTCGCGTTAATTCCCTTGATTAGCAGCACAGCTGAGAAACACAGACGTGTCAGCAATTATACATACAGTACATATGCTTGAACGAGACATACCATGTCTTACTTGTTCTCTTGGGCTGCATGTTGCTTCCGTGCAGAGTAATAAAAGTGAACTTCCACCTGCTTATTATTATTATAGGTGACAATACGTCAATGATGGTAGCAGCTACAGCGTTTACTATAATAGGAAAAATGGGTGCTACAGCTGCCTTTAGCTGCAGCTTCGTCCTCACGCCGGAGATCTATCCAACAAATATGAGGTAAGAAACATAACGTACGTCTTCGCATATTAGATAAATATTTCATAGCACAGTTGAAGTTCTCATAGCAGGTACAAAACAATTTAGTATAGTTAAAATGTAACCAGAGGATGAAAGAACGATAATGGATGGTTTCGTCGTTTTATCATCACGTGAACAAGTCCGTGAAATGGACATCACCTTAAACCCCACTTTATATAGAGAAAACTGGGGTTTACGGGGGTATTCGTTATTTTTCTTATATCTGCTCCAAGACATAAGTTGTGGGTACTCGTTAGAACCGCCTCAATGAGGCGGTTCTAACGAGCACCTGCAACCTATGTTTGAAGTAAAAATAACAAAAAAAAAATCACAGATTTTCACCAGAAAAGTAGCCATTTTGGAGATGTGAAAAAATGCATAATGTTGCACAGGTGTGTCATCGTAATGTTAAGATTTTTGGTAAGCGGAGTCATAGATGGAAGTCTTTGAATGTCATATGATGTGAACTTTACCTGAAAGTGTTATGATTTCTGAATAGAATGAAAAAGTTTCACAGAAAAGGGCCCAGAAAGCTGAAAACAACCACAGAAAGAAGAGAAAGAGTTGGTTACAGGAACACAAAAAAAACAAAACACAACACCAACACAAATATGTTCTATAAAAGAGTTATCCTTTGGAAGCAAGGAATACACCACAGAACTTAAAAGGACTAGTCTCCATAAGGGGGTTTTCCTGGTACCTAAATTTCTCAATAATATTTTGGGAAAATATAGCCACACAGAGGGGACATTCATCCCTGGTAAGTTTGAATCAAACAGAACTCTAGTTTTGTGATAAGGGTTTATCAAAAGTGGGTGGGGTAATTCCATATCAGTTCTACCAAGGACAATTAATCAGCAATTGACTATATTAAAATAGCGCACTGACAAAACTTTTTGCCATGTAATGCATAGACTGTGGGTACATATTAATGTGAAATAGGGTGATTGTATATTTTATTGAACTTTGCTAAAATATAATAATTTATTTGCACTTTGCGGATTTTCATTAATTTTTCATCTATCAACTTTGCCAAAAAGTTGAACATTTCTCTATTAAGCAACACATTCTTACCTCTTTTCTAGAAAAAACTTATCAATGCTTGGCCATTGCAGAATTGTAAGGATTTTTTTTATAAATGGTCTTTGACATGAGTTATGTGCCCTTGAAAAGAGAAAATTGCAGTAAAATGCGATGAAATTATCAAAACTTTGTTTTGCCTTTTTGCTATAAGTTTACTGGCGAGAAATGCTTAGAGGAGTTAAATTCTAATGTATTTATCGTGTAAAAGGGTTTAACTATTGTAGCAGAGACTGAATTGGTATCAGTAAGGGTCAAAATTACTTAGGTTTTAAGAGTTGGATATAACTGACACACATTTGCTCATCTCATTTAGTATCACTTTCTTGTCAGGAGTCGCTGTTGGTATCCCAAACTTCAGCTGCAGCATCTGTTAGAAAATCCATGTATTTATTATGTATCTTAGGCCCTTTTGTTTCTGGCTGGTGTCGCTCAAATCCAAATACCATAAGACTGATGCAATATGGGCCCAGCAGCCCACTACTCTAGCCCCTGATTTGCATGTGCAAAACCAACCGACGATAGGTTATAAGCATGTGCTGTATTCAATCCATAAATTATAGGTCTTGCTACTGGTATGCCTTGAACGTATTAGGGACTTGAGGACACCTTCTTGCTCTTTGTTTATAAGGATTTCATATTTGGCGTCATCTGTTTCGTGTTCTTTCGTGTAGGATTTGGCCTGGGGAATCTGATACCCTCCCATTGTCAGGTCTCTTAATTCTGCTTCGTTCAGTTGGGGGAAATCGGGCATTTCAGATGCATCCATACTTTTCCAAATTGTGCACCGTTTGTCCCACTTATTGTCAGTCACCTTTTGTTGAAGTTTATTCGGTGACTTTGCTAAGGCCATCATTCGTTTGGCTATGACAACATCTGATTCCAAACTAGTCACCAAGGGTGGCCTGAAAGCGTTGCAAAGGGAGCACACAATTCGCACATAATTGTCAGCGAACGGGATTTGCGAGTTGGGAAGCACATTACTTAAAGCTTTCCATTGCTTTATACGCCCATATGCTGACTCAACAACCCATCTCACTTTGGTAACAAGTCTGGATTCATTTGCTTCCTCAGTGCTATGCTGTTTCTCTTTTTTCTTCAAGAAATGAGGCATTTCAGTATTGATCCCACAATCATTAATTAAGTCTGTTACATCCCTAAACCCCCTATCAACAATGAGAACAACCCCTTCATTGAACCGATTTCTTATATCCTCACTGTTGCTCTTCAGCATATGCTCTGTTATTTTGGCATCTGAGTTTTTATCATCAGCCAGGTAAGGTCCAAGCACTGTAAGTATGTAGCCATCAGTTGCTACAAGCATCATCGGTTTAAGCAATGGGCGACCTTTATGGACAGAATAAGAACGCCTTTGGAATGAAAAGTTTCCGCTTTTCTCTATGTACACAAAGGTACCATCAGCAACAGCAATAGCAACATATTTCTGTGAATAAGCAAACAGCACCCTTGCAAATTCTGTAGTGTGATTTTCAATTACTTTATTTCGTTCTATATGTGGCAGGCCAAGATATTTTGGAACGAAATTGGACATTAGACCTGCTCTGGCTGAAAGGATTGCCTTACTACAAGTAGTTTTCTTTACCCCAAACAATGTTGAAAGAACAGCCAAGGACAGACCAGTCTGTCAGTTTTACAAGCAACATGGCAAGGGCTGTACGAGTGCTCCTTGCTGACGTAGAACGCAACGAGGAGAGCGATTCATGTACATCATTGAACTGATCCTTTGTTATGCCTGTCAGTCCTAAGTTTTACAAGCAACATGGCAAGGGCTGTACGAGTGCTCCTTGTTGATGTAGAACGCAACGAGGAGAGCGATTCATGTACATCATTGAACTGATCCTTTGTTATGCCTGTCAGTCTGACATAGTCTTCACCTTTCTTTTCATCAGCGTTGTCAAAATTCAGTACATTAGATTTCCTGTTTGCCGTTTCGAAATAAAATAATTGAAGATCACACTACAGAATTTGCAAGGGTGCTGTTTGCTAATTCACAGAAAGATGTTGCTATTGCTGTTGCTGATGGTGAAGCGATGACTTTTCATTCCAAAGGCGTTCTTATTCTGTCCATAAAGGTCGCCCATTGCTTAAACCGATGATGCTTGTAGCAAATGGCGGCTACATACTTACAGTGCTTGGACCTTACCTGGCTGATGATAAAAACTCAGATGCCAAGATAACAGAGCATATGCTGAAGAGCAACAGTGAGGATATAAGAAATTGGTTCAATGAAGGGGTTGTTTTCATTGTTGATAGGGGGTTTAGGGATGTAACAGACTTAATGATTGTTTTTGTTTGTTTGTTTGATTTGAGGTTTAACGTCCCCGTCAACACTGTAAAGGTCATTTTGGAGACGTTGCTTCCAATTTTGTGGGACTTTTACCCGACATTGAGATGAAATGACATCTCAAGCCCTGTCGCCCAATGAAACCAGTAGGGTTTATTAGCATGGACGGTCCGCCTCGCACCGCGGTTCCAGGACAGGCGTAGATTCTCTAAGCGGTTTACCAGTACTAGTGTGCGGGCCGGATTCCGCTCTGCATGGAAGTATCGTGCAGCCCATATATTTCTTCAAGCCCCTCTGGGCGGGGGCGGATTTAATGATTGTGGGATCAATACTGAAATGCCTCATTTCTTGAAGAAAAAAGAGAAACAGCTTAGCACTGAGGAAGCAAATGAATCCAGACTTGTTACCAAAGTGAGATGGGTTGTTGAGTCAGCATATGGGCGTATAAAGCAATGGAAAGCTTTAAGTAATATGCTTCCCAACTCTCAAATCCCGTTTGCTGGCGATTATGTGCGAATTGTTTGCTCCCTTTGCAACGCTTTCAGGCCACCCTTGGTGACTAGTTTGGAATCAGATGGTGTCATGGCCAAACGAATGATGGCCTTAGCAAAGTCACCGAATAAACTTCAACAAAAGGTGACTGACAATAAGTGGGACAAACGGCGCACTTTTTGGAAAAGTATGGATGCATCTGAAATGCCAGATTTCTCCGAACTGAACGAAGCAGAATTAAGAGACCTGACAATGACAATGGGAGGTTATCAGATTCGCCAGGCCAAATCCTACACGAAAGAACACCAAACAGATGACGCCAAATATGAAATCCTTATAAACAAAGAGCAAGAAGGTGTCCTCAAGTCCCTATTACGTTCAAGGCATACCAGTAGTAAGACCTATAATTTATGGATTGAATACAGCACAGGCTTATCACCTATCGTCGGTTGGTTTTGCACATGCAAATCAGGGGCTAGAGTAGTGGGCTGCTGTGCCCATATTGCATCAGTCTTATGGTATTTGGAGTTTGAGCGACACCAGCCAGCAACAAAAGGGCCTGAGATACATAATAAATACATGGATTTTCTTACAGATACTGCAGCTGAAGTTTGGAATACCAACAGCGACTCCTCAGAAGAAAGTGATACTAAATGAGATGAGCAAATGTGTGTCAATTATATCCAGTTCTTAAAAGCCCTAAAAGTAATTTTGACCCTAACTGATACCAATTTAGTCTCTGCTACAATAGTTAAACACTTTTACACGATAAATACATTAGAATTAAACTCCTGTAAGCATTTCTCGCCAGTAAACTAATAGCAAAAAGGCAAAACAAAGTTTTGAAAATTTCATCGCATTTTACTACAATTTTCTCTTTTCAAGGGCACATAACTCATGTCACAGACCATTTATAAAAAAATCCTTACAATTCTGCAATGGCCAAGCATTGATAAGTATTTTCTAGAAAAGAGGTAAGAATATGTTGCTTAATAGAGAAATATTCAACTTTTTGGCAAAGTTGGTAGATGAAAAATTAATGAAAATCCGCAAAGTGCAAATAAATTATTATATTTTAGCAAAGTTCAATAAAATATACAATCACCCTATTTCACATTAATGTGTACCCACAGTCTATGCATTGCATGGCAAAAAGTTTTGTCAGTGTGCTATTTTAATATAGTCAATTGCTGATTAATTGTCCTTGGTAGAACTGATATGGAATTACCCCACCCACTTTTGATAAACCCTTATCACAAAACTAGAGTTCTGTTTGATTCAAACTTACCTGGGATGAATGTCCCCTCTGTGTGGCTATATTTTCCCAAAATATTATTGAAAAATTCAGGTACCAGGAAAACCCCCTTATGGAGACTTGTCCTTTACTTATAGGAACAAGGTAGAATTTATGAAAATTCAGACAGTAAGGTCATGAAATATGATTATTTACACAAGTCGTTTTGTTGATCTCTGATGTGAGATTCACTGCTAGATATGAAGTGTACATGTTTTCTGTGCCAGACTAGCTACTTTCGGCTAATTAGGCAAACGGGGGTGACCGCCTTGTGACGGTCAGCAGAAAAAAACTACTGGGGGACTTCAACATACAAGACAATACAGCAAAATTCCTGTATTAAGACCATTTTGGACTTTTCAAATGTGGTCTTCGAACAATTCCAAAGGTAGTCTCTTAATAGTAGACAATAGGTGCAGAATTCAAAAAGAAAGAATAGCTGAAACATTCTCAATTAGCTTTTAAAAGCAGCTTTATTCTTAATTTTAGGTGGTCTTAATAGCGGAGTTTTATTGTACTTTTCTCTTTTTCTTTTATTATTATATAATTATTATCATTGTGCATTTGAATATTTGAGTCAGCGCATGGCAAAATCTACAAGAAGGCATGGGCGACCAGCGAAGACTCAGATCAGCCTGCGCTGATCGCATATACCTACTATCGGCTAATATCTGTTCAAACAGACAAACGCTAAAGATCTTGTCATAGTGGTTTGGTGCGCAGGTTGATTTGAGTCTCTGCTGGTCACACCGGTCTTATTGTAGGTTTTTGTCATGCGCCGGCTCATACAAAATGTTAACAATAACAATGACACATTTTATATTCTGATTGTGAATATTGTCTGCAAGATTTTTACCTGATAGTCGGGAACATTAAAACTGCACAGAATCTTTGCAAAAATACTCTTGAATTTCTAGCAGAGTACATAATCTCCACAATGAAGCTGCAAACAAACGTGATCACCGGTCTGTACACGACTTACTCTCACCGCTGCTCGTTCATACTGGACAAACACAGGACCATTCAATACTTTTCCTGAGTAAGTGATGTTGTTTTACACTGTATACATATTTTCTAGGAATGCAGGCCTCGGTGTAGGATCATTTGCAGGGAAGCTAGGGGCTATGGTGGCTCCATTTACGCGTAATTTAGTAAGTATTATATGCATTTTAGTTTTCTTTACATTGCCATTCTTATTTCATGTCTGTGTTTCTTTCCCTTTGGTGTCTCGGATAGGAGCTGTGGGTTAATTGTATCGATTCCTGATCATTGCCTTCACTTCTATTATGAAACATGCACTTCATAACTACATGTATATAACACCCATGTGCTAAAATGGCTTTCCGCTATTGATGCTTATAAAAGATAAAGAAGCTTAATTTAACGTCGCATATCCGAAACAAATAACATAAGCTCTGTAGAGCTTTTATTACGACAAACAAAGTATCCTTTAACAAATACTTACCTGCCTTCATTTATCTTCCTAGGACTACCCCTGATAATGCGAGCGTCAGCCAAGGGAGCTCCTAGTACCATTTTTCTCGTCTTTGGTATGGCGCGGCCGCGGATCGAACCCGCGACCTCCCATTCGGTCTCGGGTCGTTTCGCCCGTGAGTCGTTTCGCCCATGAGTCGTTTCGCCCGTGGGTCGTTTCGTCCTGGGTCGTTCCGCCCATGGGTCATTTCGCCCTGATTAGGTGGGTCGTTTCGCCTTTATTTTTTAAAGCCCTATTGATTGAGGTTATGTTTGTTTTTGGTATGTAAAGGGATTGATCTGGGTATTGGGAGTTCCGAAAATGTGTTTTTGCCCTCGTTTGGTGCATCTGGACGACCTTATGACGGCTTAACTCCTTAATCAGGGTTATCAGTACCATAAACTACGCAAAGCCTTTTCAAAATTTTATAGACGCCATTCTGATTTAATTTCAAAATTCAATATTGGACTTAAATCTCTTCTGCAACAAGGTCTATCGGAACCCGAATTTTATGGTGACTTAGTATATAAATTCAGAAAAATATATAACCGCAATGACTTCAGCACCCAATTTCGTAAAATTATTCTTCGATATAAAAAGATTGGGTACAACATGGATGTTATACGACAGACTGCATGCATGGTAGTTAACCCAATCACGGTTGGCAACTTTGCTTCCCTCTTTAATTGCACGCCGGTGGGTCAGGCCTCAGATTCTATGACGGCTCCAATTGAGAATTATTGAGGCTTATTGAGAATTAGAGAGATCTAATTCAAGGTAATGTTGGTTGGTGCCTGATGCTCTGTCTCTGGTCGGGCCCATCGGAGTCTAACTGTTGGTTTTCTTTTGCTCCAGCATTTCAGTGGTTTCTTGCTGTCGAGTCCTCACCGTTGTCCCACCTCTGTGGTTCTTTGATTTTTTGTTTTCACGGAGATGTTGCACTGATGAGTTAGGAGGCCTTCATGCGGACTGAACAAATTATTTGTCTAAATCGCGACGGAAGTAAGGGCAAGGATTGTGGCCACGTAAAATCGATTTAAGCCCCCCCCCCAGTGGAAATCTTTCCACTGACCGTTCCAAGGCGGTTCTTCTGTGGTGGTTTATTTATGGTTTTGTTTGTTACTTACTGTGTGTACCACTTGTGTCTTTTTATTTTGGATGGTCATATGGCCATTTTGTGGGAAAGTAACTATCCTTATGGCCTTCCTTTGTTTAGGTTTCCATTATGGTCTGGTCGCTTAATGTTTGTGTTTCTTTCCCTTTGGTGTCTTTGGTGGATGGAGTAAGTTAATTGTATCGATTCCTGATCTTTGTTTTACTTCTATTCTACTTCAGGTTTTAGCATCTGCGCTACCACCTTTTTGAGAAAGATATTCGAGCTCACATAGGGTTATAAAGTCTTTGCAAAAAAAATGGGATTTATTGTTGTGAAAATGACTGTTTATATTTCAAAAATGTCACATATTTTTCTTTCTGCTCAAAACATAGATTTTGGATTATAGAACCGTCCAATTGTCTAAATTCAAGAATCAGAAATACATGTAAGAGAAGTAAAGTATATAGGAAAACCCATTTTTACTGTATAAGATGGGTTTAGGGGGACGTTGTTGCATAGACTTGCTAATATGATATTTTATTTACTTATTAGTTGTTCTTTCTGCACAAATAGTGACGTGATATAACTGGTTACATTATTACGTTAATTGTGTTGACGGGGACGTTAAATCTCAGTTTCAACAAACAAAATATTTTTAAACAGTGGTGTCTGAATAAAAGTTAACAAAAATGTCACTTAAAGAGTAATAATTAATATTACACATTAAGTGTCATGTGTAAAAGTTGGTTTAATTTTTATACAGACTCTACTGTAGCTCAACTTTGGTAGGAATAGAAACATAACGTTTTATACTTTCTTCTCATTTTCCCCATAATTTATGCGTAACAAAACACATATTTTACATTATAAATATATAACAAAGCAAAACATGAAACTATAGCATCACATTAACAAGTCCGTGGAATGAACACCCCCTAAACCCCACCTTATATGGCGCAAACTGGGGTTTATTGGGGTATACATTGTTTTTGTTATTTCTGCTACAAGGCAAAGGTTGTGGGTACTCGTTAGAACCGCCTAAACATATGTTCGCAGTATAGATAAGAAAAAATACCACAGCTTTTCATAAAAAAAGTAAAAATAAAAGTAGTCATTTTAGAGATGTGAAAACCTGTACTGTGTCGCACGGCTGTGTTATCGTACTGGTCTGTTTAATAGTTTGCATTACGAAAACATGCTTATTCAAATACTGGAAAATTCTACCACCAAATAAAAAAATCAAAAATGTTCTAATCAAAGATTCTTATATTTTTCTTATTTCTGCTCAGGTGCTCGTTAGAAACGGTCCGTTCATCAACACAAGCATCACTTCATTTATTCATTCATTCATTGCCGTTTGTCCAGCTTCAAATACTCTCCATTCATTCATTCATTCATTCATTCATTCATTCATTCATTCATTAACTTATCTATCTACGTATATTAAAATGCCGTCCGTTTATGCGTACGTCCGTCCATCTACCAACGCACAACTCCATTCACCCATTTATTCATTTATTTATTCATCCATCTGTCCATTTACTCATCCATTCCGTTTGTCACTCCCTTAAAATATAATTGCGGTGAAACGACCCACGGGTGAAACGACTCACGGGCGAAACGACTCACCAGGTAAGGGCGAAACGACCCATCCCCAAAATCAGGGCGAAACGACTCAGGGCGAAACGACCCACGGGCGAAACGACCCGGAACCCCCCATTCCCGAAGTGGACGCTCTACCACTGAGCTATCGGGGCCTTGCTGGCTTCCATTAGGGTCTAGTTATTTGATGTTTGTGTTTTTTCCACTTTGGTTTCTCTGATGGGAGGTGTGGGTTACTTGTATCGATTCTTGATCATTGCCTGAACTTCTATTTTTCATATCTCCAGCACAAGCATTTGTGGGATGAAAATTTCTATATTTTTCCTATTTCCGGCCTAAACATACTTTGCGGTTGCTCGCTGCAGCCGCCTCATGGAAGCGGTTCTCTTAAGCACACACAATCCAAATTTTGAGGCAAAATAAAGGAATTAATGTATACCCGTGTACAGCCAACTTTTCTCTATACAGGGGTGTTCTTTACATGGACATTTTAACCCATTGTATACTAGTGGACTCTTCCGCTGCTATATGTTGGACTAGTCCATTTGGAATATAAGAGTGTCAGGCCTATTGTTTTCTTTTTTATTCTATTTTTGACAGAAATTCTGTTAGCAAATAGTGCAGGCCCTGATCAGACGCTGCTTTGGGCTTGTACTGTTTATTACGGTACCCCTTTAGGGTTTTCCCGCATACAATGGGCTAATCTAAGGTCCGCTGTTCATAGTATATTAAAACGTTCGTCGACTACGACCAATACTACGGAAGTTACTAAGCTTTGATTTGAATCACACCTGTGCCTGTGATCCCATGATGTTTTCAAGCACTAGAAAAGTTAATCTGGGTACACAAGACCATGATGATTATTTTTTAAATCAATCTTGGCTTTGCCTGTTTGCTGGATTATTTTCAGAACTTTAGGACAAGGATAATTTATATCAGCATCAACATATTGGCGTACTTGAAAAGCCACCCATATGTAACCCATTGTATACTACTTGACTATTCCATTGCTATATGTTGGACAAGTCCGTTTGTCATACAAGGGGTGTCAGGCCTATTTTTTTTTTGTTTTTATTCTATTTTTTCGTTTTTATTCTATTTTTGACGGCAAATTATGTTAGCAAATAGTCTAGGCCCTGATCCAAAGCCGCGTTCTGCGGCGTCTGATCTGGACCTGCACTGTTTGCCAAGGTACCCTTTTAGGGGCTTCCCGCATGCAAGTCATAAGAAACCTGTTTTGTTGTTTGCGAACAGAAAAGACACAGACCAGCTTGTGCATTTGCACAATCTGATAAACAGATGAGTATTTACCATTTGGATAGAAAAATACTTCTATTTTCCATATCTAAACTTTCAAAACATTTGCTAGTCTGTGCAACTGAGCAAGCCGGTTTGCGTCTCATCTGGTTGCAAACCACACAAACAGATTACATTGTGACGAGTCTCATACTGTTTCAGGCTGAAAGGGTGTTGTGGGCCCCTGGAGCAATTTTCGCTGGATTCTGCTTGGCTGTATGTGCGGGGCTGATATATGTTCCTGAGACATTAGGCGTGGAGTTACCTCAAACTATTGAAGAACTGTCGACATTCTACAGTGATAACCGTATTTCTTGGAAACGTGTTCGACAACGTCTTAAGGAGATGAAACGAAAGCAAAAGGAGAGCAAAAGGCAACTGGGAAACACAAACGCAATGGATTCACGATTATAAATTATTGGGGCATTTCTATCTATAATTCCCTTGACAGTGCATTTTTGCCGATCTTTTTCCGCATGTCTTGGTGACTATGAATTCATCCGATATGCTGTCTGCTTTTTCGCATTTGCAACTTAATTGACCTGATATTTACATTCTGTAGACTGAGCACTGTACCCTAAACTACAGAAGCAAACTTGGCGTAAACTGTTATTCAAAAGGGAGACACGCTATTTTGTGCCTATTATTCTTACTGAAATCATAATGTATTCTTCTTTGGTGCATTTATATACAGAAAAGAAGTACAAATAATAAAGTCATTATAATTTTTATACGATTATTCGTCTAGCGGCAAGCGAACAGTGGTCTTCGAGCATTTGGACTCAGCGTAGACTTTTATTATCAGAATCAGAATTGTTACTGATGACACATCAAATGGCATTCATACACTAGGACCTGTGATATGGGAAGTTAGTCCCTAGCTCTCGCCAAAGAGAGGTAAACTTAGCTACACTATACTCTACACCATCAGCAGTGGATATGATCGAATGGGAAAAAGCATTCCAACCTCTAATGGTTCGAGGGAAGAATGATACTTTATAGATGTCAGTGCTTGCAGAAGGGGTCTGGAACGCCTGTGAATGATGATTTCTACAGTGCCTAGCTAGGGGAACAAGGTCAACTGTTGGAAAGATGGCAGCACCCTTTAGACCTTTGTATAAAAGTACGAGCCTACTGTCTCCTCTCCTTTTCTTGAGAGACTTCCATCTTAGTTTTTCTGGTATTCCACTCATGCTCCCAGTTTCAAAGCAGTAATTGCTTGTAACAAATCTAGCAGCTCTATTCTGAACTTTTTCAATTTCTTCGTTAAGGACCACTCCACTGGGGTCCCAGATGCAAAGGCCATATTCAAAGATTGGACGAATAAGTTCCTTATATGCTGTGTTCTTTTGTATGCCGTTATGTTTGTTATTCTGATTTCCCCTTTTTGGTTGTTCATTTAAGTTACATTTGTCCTTCCTATTTAATGTTTGTTATGTTGGAGATTCTGATGCGTTCCCAATTATGTATATAGACAATTTTTAGTTACCCTTTGGATTATCTGAGCCTCCACCTGTTTGGAAAACAGCTGCTGACTCCGTTTACCAGTGGTCTGTTTTGTTTAATGTCGTCACTCCATGTTGCGACATCTTTCCCAAGTAGTGATATTGTAGGGAGGATTATGAATCTGACTGTAAAAGTTCCAGGTCATTGCCCTTTTCAATTTTCAAATCAGACTGTGCTATTTGGAAAACCATGACACAAAAGTTCTTCTTGCAGCGAGGCAAGGTTGTGATCTGGACCAGTTGTTCAAAGCATTGTTAGCTTAACGAGCTCGTTAGTGGTCACATTGTTAGCTATTCTAGTAAGCACAATATTTGATATAGTGTTATTTTTGCTGGAAAAATGTGAGCAGCTTTTGCATTTGCAAAAGTGTGTGTGGTAAAACTCGGCCCAACCGCTGGCATCCTGAAACCTGGTGGTGGAATGAGCACGTTGATAAGGTCATTGCAGCCAAGCGGCAAGCCTTCAAGGCATGGAAGACTAGTAAAGGCACTAGGGCATCATATTATGCGGCCAAACGCAAAGCCCGACGTGCGGTGCACCATGCTCACCAAGACGCCGACAAGGACATCTTCAAGAATATTGACACTAAGTCTTCCGAAGTATAAAGCCTTGCTAACCATATGAGAAGAGAGAATGCCGATGTTGTAGGCGACAAACCAGTAAAGAATGATGTAGTATGGGGAGGGGGCTGCCAATGAGTGAATAATCAAAGCAGAGGGCCTGGTTAGAGCACTACCAAAGGCTATTCAACGTTGAGTTTGACTGGGACCTCAACCACTTTTCTGATGAACCACCAGTGGAAGGGCCGAACATCCCTATCACTATTGACATGGTTAAGAAGGCTATCTCTCAGATGAAGGTTGGCAAAGCACCGGGCCCATCGGGAATAGTGGTGGAGATGGTAAGAGCAGCAGGTGATGTGGGTGCCTCAATGATCCGTGACCTTGCAGCTTCAATTATCCGTGATGGCGAGAAACCCTCTGACTGGGAACAGAGTTTGATTGTCTGTCTCTACAAGGGCAAGGGCGGTGTATTGGACAGGGGTAACTACCGTGGTCTCAAGCTGACATAACAGGTCATGAAAGTCCTAGAAAGGATTGTGGATGACTTCATTTGACAGTTGGTGTCGATTGACGACTCCGAGTTTGGTTTCATCCCAGGAAGAGGCACAACAGATGCAAACTTAGTTGTACGGCAGCTTCAAGAGAAATATCTTGCGGCCAACAAGAGACTCTAGATGGCTTTCGTAGACATGGAGAAGGCATTTGATCGAGTGCCTAGTGCGAGTCAGACCACCCATGCATATAAACCCTATTGGCGACAGGGCTTGAGATGTCATTTCATCTCATTGCAGGAACATTGCTGGAACATCACGTTAACACGTCCGTGTAATAAACACCACGTACGCCCCACTTTATATAGAGGATCTTACATGAGTGTTCATGTATTATTGAATTTATTAAACGAGTTGAGGAAAAGGGATAAAATGCGAGGCTCTGCCGAGCATTTTATCCCTTTTTCTCAACGAGTTTAATAAATTCAATAATACATGAGCACGAATGCAAGATTCTATTTATCATATGACATTTAAAACGCATTTTATTCTCGATTGTTTACAAAAATGTCAATATTCCGCCGTTAGTAAAGGCGACGTCGTTCAGGACGTCGTACATGTAACGTTACGGGACGTATCTAGCTAATTTGCATATTTAATCCACTAGTGGATAATCGAAAATATTACATGGCGTTATTACACTCTCAGACGCGACGTCATATGATAAATAGAGAAAACTCGGGTTTACAGGGGTATACATTTTGTTTCTTATTTCTGTTTTAATACACTCGTTAGAACCACCTCAATGAGGCGGTTCTACGAACACCCTCAACCTATGTTGGAGCATAAATAGAATATGAATTTGGATATATGAAATAATACACTATGTCACACCATTGTGTTATCAGTAGATACAAAATGGGGCCGCGAAAGTAGATTTTCTAATTAGCATATTTAATCCTTAAACCTCATTAGCATTGCTTAAGATCTTATATTTTCCCAAAGAAATCAATAGATCTTATCTTTTTCCAAGGAACTCATTAGCATATCTTAGATCTTATCTTTTTTTTTCTTTTGTCTGCTTTTGAGTCAACAAATCTTACGCGCCTCTTCTCATTTCATTAGCATATTTCAACTTTAGACCTATCTCCCCCGCTGAGACAATTTCCACATCAATAGATTTTATCTGTTTTCTTTTGTTAATCATGCAAACCTAGGACTTCTAACAACACAACGAGCTTTTCAGTGACCTGAATAGATGTTTATCTCCATATTACTTTAAATGCATGAAGGCGGGAAAAGAACGGTGCAAAGAATTGTTTGAAGCATAGCACTGTCCTAAAGATCCGTAAAATGCTGCATATTTAGCCAGCTTACTGCAAATGGGGTCACATTTGGTTCATAACACTAATAATCCGTAGAAGAATCATGCGGCGTTGAAAAGAGTCAATGAGGCGGTTTTAAGAGTCGAAGAGGAGTCATCGAGGAGGTTAAAATTTCAAGGAGGAGTTATTTGGGCGATTAAAATGTCCAAGAGGAGGTCTTGAGGTGGTCAAAAACGTCGGGATATTTGATTTTGAAACAAATAGCACTGTCCAGCGGGTTTTTCCGAAGATTCTTCAAATGCTGCATATTTAGCCATCTTACTGCACATACAGCCACGTTTGGCTCATAACATTAATTATTCGAAGAGGAATCAATGCGACGTTGAAAAGAGTCAAACAGGAGTCAATGAGACGGTTTTAATAGTCCAAGAGGAGCCAACGAGGAGTCAAGGAGGCGTTAAAAAGTCCGAGAGGAGGGTCTTGAGCTCGAAAAAGAACGTCTGAAAAGATGATTTTGAAGCGTCAACACACGTTTGGGCATGTTTGGTTGAATTAAAAAAGTCCGAGAGGAGGGTCTCGAGGTCGAAAAGAACGTCTGAAAAGATGATTTTGAAGCGTCAACACACGTTTGGGCATGTTTGGGTGAATTGGTATAAATGCGTAGTCAGTATTCACTATATATATTTTTGACCGTTTTTGAAGGTAACTCTGATCTTAAACCTGCTTAAAATAGTAACATAGTCAACTCGATGGTATATAAACTGACTTCTGCCATCTGTCATTTCTCTAGAGCCTGGACGCAAACATGATAAGGTGCGATATTTGTGATAAAGGTTTTAAAAGACGTGATAACATGCTCCGTCATAAGCGTACTATACATGGTGCCGACGATGAAAAATTGACAGATGAATACAACAAATCGGTCTTTGAATACGATGATGACATTGACAGTGATCTGGAGGAGGCTTCAGGCCAGGAGGAGAAGGAGGAGGCTTCAGACGAGGAGAAAGAGCCTTGGAATGAAATAATTGATGAGGCATTTAAAGAATGCCAGTCAAAGTTTGAAGACAGAGTGAAGGATTTAATGGAGTCTGAGAACTTAGACCAACGAGCTGCCCGTTCAGCAGCGTTTAAACAGTTGCGCTCGTTGTATCGAAAGGCTGTCATCAACCATTTTGTGGAAAAGATGTTCTGGTATAAGTCCATTAAACATGATCGCATTTTCCAAGCTATTAAAGAATCCGTAAAACGTCTAGTAGAAGAAGAGGATTATGACCTGGATGAAGCCTGGAAATACGCAGCCTCGAAACGGAAATACATTTTCGATGGTTTGTTAAAGCAATATCTCCCTCCAACTGTTGAAGATGAGGACGGAAACAGTGACATCGAAAACGAAAACAGTGACATGGAGGATGACAATTGACACAAAATAATCTGAATCAAACTGAACTAATTCAGTGCTGAACATTAGTAACTATCTTTGTTTTGCTTGTCATATTGTTAATGTATATAAATATATTAGTGTAAATGTTGTTATTGCCAGATGAATTAAAACAAAAAAAAATTCTATCGTGTTTTTGTTTATATTGCCAGAACATTGGGCTTTGGTGCATGGAGACGCTTCAATAGAGCCAGACAGTTCAAATTTCAAACGAATCTGAACTCTTATATTTGAAATACAAAGCAGTGTCAGTCAACTGCAATGACATCTTTCGAAAGTTGATGACTGGACTATTAGATACAGCCATGTTACTAAATCTGACCAATAGTTTATAAACTAGAATTTGTTTTCTATATCTACTATCGAAAAGGTACGCTGTTCGACCAGACTGAAGTGTTATCTCCGATGGACCTCATCCGCTCTCGTTCGCATAACATACTCTGCGAGAATGTGAGAAAAACGACTGAGTTCTTACGATGACAACGCTGGCTTCAATTCTCATTAGCATACGGCCATTATTATATTTAAATCAGAACGTTTATATTGTACTTTTATTATAACGAAATAAATATATCGCAAAAAAGATTTGTGTTCGTCATCCTTTGCCCTAAAGCTTTACAAAATGAGATTACATGATTTTCATGAACACAATCAATCAGGCGACATATGATAAGCGAAATACATTTGTACGCGGTAAATAACTAAACCATATGATTTTGGTTAAATGCTAGCTAGAGTCTCTTCAGGAGATTCGGATATTAGAAGTTTAAAACGCGACTTACTTCTAATACGGCAAATCAGAGGGAAAGTCATTCAAGCGAGACAAGAAGTCTGCGAGGGTGCCAAAGACAGTCGCAGACCGGTGCAACGTATTCGTGAGGGCCCCTAGAGGTCGAAAAAAGCCTTAACTCTTTTGGCACCGGGAATCCTGGAAGTCTGCGAGGGTGCCAAAGACAGTCGCAGACCGGTGCAACGTATTCGTGGGGGTCCCTAGTGGTCGAAACGAGCCTTAACTCTTTTGGTACCGGGAATCCTGGAAGTCTGCGAGGGTGTCAAAGACAGTCGTAGACCAGTTCTATGTACTCGGGAGGGGCCCAAAAGGTGAAAAATGACCTTAACTGGTTTGGCACCGACGGTTCCTGGAAGTCTGCGAGGGTGCCAAAGACAGTCGTAGAGCGGTTCAATGTACTCGGGAGGGTCCGAAAAGGTCGAAAATGGTCATAACTGGTTTGGCACCGACGGTTCCTGAAAGTCTGCGAGGGTGTCAAAGACAGTCGCGGACCGGTTCAGTGTACTCGGGAGGGTCCCAAAAGGTGGAAAATAACCTTAACTGGTTTGGCACCGACGGTTCCTGGAAGTCTGCGAGGGTGCCAAAGACAGTCGTAGAGCGGTTCAATGTACTCGGGAGGGTCCCAAAAGGTCTAAAATGGTCATAACTGGTTTGGCACCGACGGTTCCTGGAAGTCTGCGAGGGTACCAAAGACAGTC
The DNA here is from genome assembly GCA_963580285.1 of Lucinisca nassula. Taxonomy (NCBI): domain Eukaryota; kingdom Metazoa; phylum Mollusca; class Bivalvia; order Lucinida; family Lucinidae; genus Lucinisca; species Lucinisca nassula. Next base: position 22,553,396 of record OY757018.1, read on the forward strand.
GCAGACCGTGGTAATGTACTCGGCAGGGGCTCTAGAGGTCGAAACGGGCGTAAACTCGTTTGGCACCGAGATTCCTGGAAGTCTGCGAGGGTGCCAAACTGCAGGGATAAAGACTAACTGTATTGATTCAGGGGCCCAGACTGTCAAATTTCAATATTCAACATTAGCTGTATAGGCATTTGCTCCCAAAATTCAGGGGCCCGGCCCAAAAATTTAGGGGCTCTGGGCGACTGGGCCCCTCTTAGTCTGCATCACAGCAACGGCAGACATGTGCAATGTAGTCAGGAGACGTCCTAGAGGTCGAAACAAGCGTAAACTCGTTCAGCACCGGGGATCTTGGAAGTCTGCGAAGGTACCAAAGACATTCGCAGACCGATGTAAATGTGCTCGAGAGAGGCCGGGTCGTGAACCGCAACCTCTGGCTTCTCAGTCAGACGCACGGGCGGGTTGTACAACTTCTGGACTTATAGGTTAGGCTTTAGCATGAACACTATTACAATATATTTAGGTGAAAGGAGGTAAGCAAACTTTTTTTTATTAAAATCACTTGCTGTGACATTCAATTAAAATCTACCCAACAGGATACCAATAAATATATGTAAATTTAAAGGTAGCTTTATAAAGAGTGAAATTTTCAATTATACATTTCAAAGTTAGATTTGTAAAGATGAAATTTTTCAATTATATTTTGAAGCGAAAGATTGCATATTAGATTAGTGACAGTTTCAAAAACAGTTCAGTTGGATTTTATGCGTGCTAGGATAGGAACGTGGTACAGGAATGTTATCATTAAAGCAGAATTTGTGTATTTGTATGGAATTATTCTATGGGATAAATAAAAGTCCAGCACAGGTAGGAGATCAAATATGTCATTAAAGTCGATTTTAGATTATAACCAGAACTTTTCCTCAAATAAAGAAATCACAGCAGACTGGAAAAATCAGGTTATGAAAATTATGAATATATTGTATCAATTATATGAAAAATAATATATGTACAGACAGTCAGCTGGATAGATGATATTTTTTTTTACAAAGGATTGACAAACAGAAATGACATAGTGTCTTTGATCTGGGAATCATGCTGTGTAACAATTGAAGTGTTCAGCTGGATTTAACAACAATATCAAATGCGACATAAATGCTTTTGGTATGATAAAACTGGAAAGGAAGAATGGCCAAGTGAACTTGATAATTCAATATGCGAATAGTCGACAACCTGCAATGTTTTTCACATAAACTATGATATTGTAACGCACGCTATGAAACATTTAGACATGGTTAATGCGAACACGATCGCTAGTACTGTGACTACCTTTGCTTAGTTGCTGGTAAAATCACGAAATGTTTATACGTATAATTGCCTTCCCGCGGCAAGGTGTAAATATTTAAGAAAGGTAGATTTGATGATGATGTAATATATTAATTTGACTTTCAAGTGTGCTTAGTAAGGTACGGCAAGTGTAAAATAAATTTTAAAAACATATTTAAATGATAGATATCTTGGAATTTTATGAGCAACCGTGAAAGAAGAACTTATTTATGTGATACATATCTTTGACTCTTATAAGCAAACATGAACGATTCCATTTGTGATTATTTCAATAGTCGATCATCCAACGAAAAGAAAACGTACAACATAGCAGTTAAACAGAGAACAAAGCGCGTTCATTATAATAGATATACTTTTGACCCTTTTAGTAATAACAATAAAACACAGGTCCATTCAGTATTGCAATATAATAGCATCTCCGTTACTGGCACGTATCAAGCAGGCTGGTTCTGCTGTATAAATGCACTATTATCGTAGTCAATCAAAAATAAAACACATCATGTTGGTATATAATATATGCAAAAACTGGTAGTTGTAGAGTTATCTATATTCTGATCAAACATTTACCTGATACACCGCTAGACATTTAAATGAATTTGCTTTAAAAGAGGACATGATTTGATTTTAGATAAGAGAAAAAAATAATAATGAAATCGATTTAAAGACGACGTGATTTCATTTCAGATATAAAAATAATATGGAAGAAAAATATCTCCGCAGCCCTTAAAGAAAACGTGCAACATAGAAGTTCAACAGAGAAGAGGTCCATTCGGCCTTGCTAGATAATAATCTCTCCATTACTGACACGTATGAAGCAGGCTGGTTTTACTGTTTAAATGCAATATTATCGTGGTCAATTAAAATAAAACCATCTTGTTGGTATATACTAGATGCAAAAACTGGTAGTTGTAGAGTTATCAATATTCTGATCAAACATTAACCTGATACAAACCTATACATTTTAATAAGTTTGGTTTAAAAGAAGACATGATTTAGTTTTATATAACGTTATGTTGGATGATCAGCAATTGAAAATAAACAGAGCTATATTTCTATACACAAATGAAACCCTTCATGTTTGCTCATAAGATTCATAGATATGTATCACTTAAATAAGTTCTTCTTTCAGGTTTGCACATACAATTCATAGATATGTATCATTTAAATATGTTTTTGAAGTTTATTTTACATTTACCGTACCTTACTTAGAAAGTCATAATATATTTATATCATCATCAAGTCTACCTTTTCTTGAATATTTATGCCTTGCCGCGGGAAGGTAATTATTCGAATAACTATTTCGTGATTTTGCCAGTAATCAAGCAGTCGCAGTACTAGCTAGCGTGTGAGCCTTATTAATTACGCCATGTCTAAATGAAGTTTTTTTTTTAAAACTGTCACAGCATGTGTTCCAATATGCTAATATTATACGAAAAGCATTGCAGGTAGTCGACTGTTTGAATTAACAAGTTCACTCGGTCATTCTTTCTTTTTAGTTTTATCAAACCAAAAGCAATAATGTCGCATTTGACACTGAATCTCGCACTTGACACGGAATCCAGCTGCACATGTTTGAGTGTAACTCAGCGTGTTTCCTAGATCCGCTTGTTTCTGTTTGGCAGTAATTTACTTTGTAAAAACTGTCACTTATCTAGCTGACTGTCTGCGTAGGTATTATTTTTCATAGAATTGATACAATATATTCATTATTTTCATAACCTGATTTTTCCAGTCTCCTGTGATTTCTTTACTTGAGGAAAAGTTCTGCTTATAATCTATAATCGACTTTAATGGTATATTTGATCTCCTCATCCTTTTAAACCAGTCATCAAGTAGTTTATCCTCATCAATCTTTCCCAGAAAACAATCAAAATAAACATAACTTAGTACATCATAATGCGTTATTTTATTGTCATTCGTAGTCATACACTCCCGTCTTATAGCTCTCTCATTCTTGTTCAAAAGCGATTTGATGACACATTCATGATGTTTTTTGAACGGATGTTTTATCCTACAGCCTGGATTCTGGTCTTTGATAACATCCTTGCTGCCTGCTAAAAGAGCACTGATGAGTTAGGAGGCCTTCATGCGGACTGAACAATTTTTTTGTCTAAATCGCGACGGAAGTAAGGGCGAGGATTGTGGCCACGTAAAATCGATTTAAGCCCCCCAGTGGAAATCTTCCACTGACCGTTCCAAGGCGGCTCTTCTGTGGCGATTTATTTATGTTGTTGTTTGTTACTTACTGTGTGTATCACTTGTGTCTTTTAATTTTGAATGGCCATATGGCCATTTTGTGGGAAAGTAACTGTCCATATGGCCTTCCTTTGTTTAAGTTTCCATTATGGTCTGGTCGCTTAATGTTTGTATTTCTTTCCCTTTGGTGTCTTTTATGGATGGAGTAAGTTAATTGTATCAATTCCTGATCTTTGTTTTACTTCTACTTAGCATAAAACAGTTTAAGGTACGAATCCAGCAGTTTTAAATTACTTTCCATTTCTTTCTCATGAAACACTTGTGTTCAATATTGATATAGCATCTAAACTTTCTTTATTTTATACGTAAAACTGGCCTGAATCGAACATGTCCACACATGCCCGATCTTAAATGATCTCTAGCTGTGGATATGAACCTATGAAATTAGCAAAAGATTGATGTGAAATCGGTTTATACGTTACTGTATGCTTTCCCTGGGGACAATCTGAAGTTATAGATACGGTTTCATTAAACAGCTGGAAATGTTAAATAATTTTATGAGATAAACATTTAGTTTAATACCATGCTCGGCGGGTTTTCTGGCTTTGAAATTATGAAGCCAGCAGATAATCGAAAAATGATGGGAAACAGTTAATAAATTACTTCATACCTTCCCTGCGCCATATAAAGGAATATACGCAATTGCTAATAACAGCATGAGATAGTGAATAGTCTCTCGAGATAAACATCTATTCAACTCGCTGAAAAGTGGTTGTTTGAAGTCCTAGGTTTTCAAGATCAAAAGATAAAATCTATCGATGTGAAAATTGTCACAGCGGGGAAGACAGGTCTAAAGTTAAAATATGCTAATGAAATGCGGAAGAATACGCGGCGAGGACATTTTTAGATGCAGTTACATTAAACAGTTGGAAATGTTGAACAACTTTACGAGATAAACATCTTTAACATAACTCTGAAGTCCTAGGTTTGCAAGATCAAAAGAAAAAAAGATAAAATCTATCGATGTGAAAATTGTCCCAGCGGGGAAGACAGTTAAACTATGCTTATGAAATGCGAGACGTAAAATTTGCTGACACAAAAGGAAAAAGATAAGATCTAATGAGTTCTTTGGAAAAAGATAAGATCTTAAGTATGCTAATGAGGTTTAAGGATTAAATATGCTAATTAGAAAATCTACTTTCGCGGCCCCATTTTGTATCTACTGTTATCGTAGTGAAAGTCCCATAAAATTTGATGCAGCATCTCCAAAATGACCTATATAGTGTTGAGAGGGACGTTAAGCCTCAGCCTCAAATCAAACAAATAATCTCTGTTTAGAGTATAAACGAGAAAAATCTCACAAACTCTCCTAAAAATATTCTTGAAGGCCGAAATACCTCATGTGGGCGGCAAAATTAAAAAAAGTGTCACACGGGCATATTTACTTAATGATGAAATTCAGCAAATATGTTTCTACAATCGTTTGCAAATCAGCTGCAAATATAGTCAGCTCATGAAAATGGGTAATCATCACAAAAATACGCCTATATAATTTTAACCCCCTTGAATCCCACTTTTATTCAGTAAAACTGGGGTTTACAGGGGTAAACCTTATTTTTTTTATTTTTGCTCTAAAACAGATTGTGGGTACTCGTTATAACCCTAACGAGTACCCACAATCTATGTTTTGAGCAGAAATAAGAAAAGTATCGAATTTTTTCATCCTAATTTTTTTTGTCGGTAAAATTTACCATGTAATTGTATAGGCGTGATTACGTCATGTATCGCATATGCGAGCAGCAAAGAATCAGGCGAGCCTACGCATACGCCTACGCATAGCACCATATCGTCAGAGCATTCGCTGCTTGCAGACATGTATTCGTTTATTAGGCATAGTGCGGCAGAGTGCATTATTTCATATGTCTAAAACGGTAATTTTCTGACGAAATTTTGTCATATATTTCTTATTTGTACTCAGAACATAGGATTTTGGTACTCGTTAGAACAGCCTCATTGAGGCGGTTCTAACGAGTACCCACAACCTATGTCTTGGAGATGAAATAAGAAAAAAAATGCATACCCCTGTATTCACAGCTTTCACTGTATAAAGTGGAGTTTAGAGGGGTATTCATTGCACGGACGTGTTAACGTGACGTCAGCGGAACCTTTACATATAAATGTCCTTTTCGAACTACCTGGCTCAAATATATTATGGAAAGAACCGAATGTTCGGTAAAATCATGAAAAGTCACATTATTTCTCCTCCTCTTTTTGATACAAGATTTCACTCTTCTGCTGCACGTTTGCAGTGCTGACATTTCTTCGAACTTTCCACTTGTTATTGGTGTAATGGGCCGACAACTCTTCTATCGTCTGAGGCAGTTCAATTCCGCTTGTTTCTGGGATAAACATCATACCAAAGACAACTCCTAGACAGCAAACGGAAAATATGGCCCCAGGTGCCCAAAGAGCCCTTGCCGCCTAAGGAAGAAAATCATCATGAAATTTTAACAATACCTAATCCCTCGACGAGGATGTTTGCCAGTACCCACAATCTATGTTTTAGAGCAGAAATATGAAAAATAACAGAATTTTATCTGAAAGTTGTTATATTTATTGGTGGTAAAATTTTCAATACTTTCGTATTGATGTGTTTTCACATTGAGGTGCATCATGTTAAGTTCCATTAACCCTTCTCTTGCTGAATATTCAGTTTAGCCACACCCATTTCTGACTTTGAACCAATCAGATTACTTGATGTTATTTATTCCTACAAATTCATAAATTGAATGTCAAACGGTGTAGATCCTGATCAGATGGCTTCTTTAGAAGCCATCTGATCTGGATCTACACTGTTTGCAAAGATAGGGGTTGTTGTGAACAGCTGGATTAGGGTTAACCTAAAAGACTTGGCGTTTGAGAAACAGGGATAAACCCACCTACTTAAACTTAATATTGTCAATGAGGCGCTGTCTTTTCGCGTAAAAGACGTTCATGACGTTTAAATGAATATTTTATTTCCTATTTCTTGTCGGATTTACCAGTGCCCAAAATTTTGGTTTTAGAGCAGAAATAAGAAATATTATTATCCTTGTAAACCCCACTTTTTCCGATTTACAATAGTACCGGTATCAGCGGTCGTGGGTTCGATCCTGGGCTTCTTCAGACTTTCGGATGAGTCTTTAAACCGAGGTCCTGTCTCCGTACGACCCTAACTGTTGGTGGGACGTAAAACAAAAAACCCACATAAATGCCGGTACATAAAGACATAAGTTTGCTATTCAAACACTTGTCAGAGCATCACTTCAAAAAGTCACTGAAATGAATATCCCTGTAAATCCAACTTTAAATAGAGAGAAATAGGTTTTACAGTGGTGCAACGGATTTTCCCTCTTTTTTTGCTCAAAACATTGATTTTGGCCACTCGTTAGAACCGCCTCAGTGAGGAGTTTCTAACGAGCACTCATAATCAATATTTGAAAAGAATCATATTTTTTAATCAGAAACATGTTATTTTATAGCCATAAAAGAATTTACATTTTAACCCATAAAATGCCAATCACGACATTAATTTTGTCGTCTGCTTTGTCGTCTGCCGGTTACTTTAAAAGCCATTTTGCAAACAGTGTAGACCCAGATCCGACTGCTCCTCTAGGAGCAGTCTGATCTGGGTCCACACTGTTTGCTTGTATGCAAAAAATATTTTTAAAAAGTTTGCAAGAAGGTTCAGCAGACGACATAAGCTGATGACTTTTTCAGAAGTAGTTTTTCTCGGCACCTTGAGGGTTCACGCAGGTGTAACAAACTAATGGCATTGGATTTGAATTAAATACTTACCAGATTTCTAGAAAAAGGAGCTATAATGCCCCCAACTTTTCCAACTACTGATGCAACGCCAATGCCCATAGTCCTGCAATATACAAAATGATTTTAACCCATATATGCCTAGCGACCCTTTTATGGGACATTGTCAAACAGTGCAGCGCCAGATCAGACGCCACAGAACGCGGCGTCTGATCTGGGTCTGCACTGTTTGCTTAAAGTGCAAACATTTTTGCGAAACTTACCGCAAACAAAACAGACCTGCCACCCCTATAACTGCAAATGGACCACTCCAAACTTATTACGTGGATTTTGTTTATTTGTAGTTTAACAGCCTAGTCAACACTATTAAGGCCATTTTTGAGCCGGTCAGTTTACCATCCACACCTTTCCTGGGCGGTTAACCAGTACAGTGCACATTCTTTCGCCAGAAAAACGTATAAGGTGGAAGATTCCATTGTCATATATCTATTAACATTATTTCATAGCTTTCGCAGGTCCTTGCAATGAACACCCCTGTAAACCCCACTTCATGTAAAGACAACTTGGATTTATTTGGAACATTATTTTACTTATTTCTGCTCCAAAACATAGATTGTAGGTACTCGTCAGAACCACATCACAGGCGGTTGTAACGAGCACATGCAATCTATGGTTGAAGCAGAATATGATTGAACATAACAATGTTGCACTGTACAAATATCAGTATTTGTTAATTTGAACTGACGTTTACGTCCCCGTCAATACAATTCAGATCAGTTTAGAGACGTTGCTACCAATTTTGTGGGACTTTTGCCCGACACTGAGATGAAATGACATCTCAAGCCCTACCATCCAAACAAATCAATAGGGTTTATATGCAGGGAACATCCGAGTCACACCACTTTGTCTGGGCAGGCTCAGACCATGTAAGCGGTTTACCAGTACTCCTGTGTCATCGGTTTCGGCGCTGTGTATGAACATTATGCACCCAATCTAGTTCTCCAAGCCCCAATGGGCGGGGGCTCATATCAGTGTTGGCGACATGACGATTACACTATATCAAATGGGCGTACTATTACGCTAACACACCCGTGTGACAAAGTGCATTCTTTCATTTCTCCAAAATGGCTACTTTTCCGATGAAAATTTGTGATATTTTTATAATTTGTGCTCTAAACATAGGTTTTTGGTGCTCGCTAGAACCGCCTCAATGCTCCAAACATAGGTTGTGGATGCTCGTTAGAACCGCCTCATTGATCAATGGGCGGTTCTAACGAGTAACCACAACCTTTGTCTTGGAGCAGAAATAAGCAAAATAATTCATACCCCTGTAAACCCCATTTTTTTTTCTAAAAGTGTTTGTATTGGAGTTTAACGGCCCAGTCAACACTATTTTAGGTCATTTTTGAGCCTGTTTCCTCTAAATAAAGTGGGGTTTAGAAGGATATTCATTTTACGGTTTTCTTAGCATGCTGATTGGCACTCGTAGGGAGTTTGGTGTCGAATAGGGCGATTTCAAAAGGATAACACACCCATTTGGAACATCAGTATACTTTATGTCTTTGAGAATGCCTTTTTTTTTCTGGTGAGAAACTGTGGTATTTTAGCACACCTGAGCATAAAATGCTCATGGTGAGTTGTTATGATCAGTAAATGTCCGTCGTGGGAGTGCGACGTTAACAGTTTGCTTTGAATGGCAACTCATCCTATGCCAATGGGACTACTTGAGGTGACTCTCTACCAAAATAGTTAATAAAATAGTTTCGCTCAAATGAACCATAATTACATCGCCATAATTACAATGTATAACCAAAAACACGTCCTGTGCTCTCTTTCAAAATTCACAGCAATGTTACCAAGGTGGCCCTCTACAAAAATAACTAAAACGGTTTTCAATGAACAAGATGGTTTCCAGAGATAAGTGTGGAAAAATCTTTAAATGACACATGCTTGTAAACGACACCTCCTCGTATACCTCATTTAAATGACACCGTCGCATATACCCTCATTTAAATGTGACAAATGGTATCCGAAACTTGCTTTCCCTAAAAATGGAATAGTCTCATCACGCTTGAACTTTGAACATTCAAAGAGTTTTGCTCTACTATAGAACAGACAGGATGGCCCGGACAGAATGACATCTCCTTTGTTCATGAGCCAATATAATTCAAAAAGTATTTGTTGTCGTCTGTTACATTTGTATATACTGTTGTCAGAGGATAAGTTGAAAGTGACGTCAGCGAATGTTTTTGTTGTTGAGCATTGTCCACTGTTGTCAAAGGGTGACGACGCTTCTGTATTGATAATTATAACAGTATAGTCTGTCTTGCCAGCCAATGATTGGTATGATTATAATAACGGTGCAACCTGTCAAACCTACCTGTGGTGGTATACTCTTTTACGTCACTGTCTACTTATCCTCCGACAACAGTATCTATTTACTGTACTACTTTCTTTTATATTCCATGTGCGCTGTTACTGTTGTCGGAGGATAAGTAGACGGTGACGTAAAAGAGTATATCACCATAGGCAGGTTTGACAGGTTGCACCGTTATCATTATCATACCAATCATTGACTGGCAAGACAGACTATACCGTTATAATTATCATTACCAATGCTTTGTTACCTTTTGACAACAGTGGACAAAGCTTAATAACAAAAAAAAATCGCTGACGTCACTTTCAACTTATCTTCCGACAACAGTACCTGTGCTACTTTAATACTGTACACTTGTTTGTCGAAGTAAAAACCCATAAGGGCTTATGTCGACTGTACCACATATTCGACAATAAATAAATATAATATATCGATGTCTAGATCTATATAACGGTCCTGTCCTACAAAATGGTCAAAAGAGCAAAAATACAAAAAGAAGTAAATTACAAGCCCTTCTGTACATTTACTCCAGTTTCATTCAAACTTCACAGGAGTGTTGCATAGGTGACCCTCTACCAAAACTGCTAAAAGGGTTTCGATCAAATGGATAGAGCTAAAAAAACAACAACAACAAAAAAACATTAATGACAATCCTTCCTTTGCCTTTCGTTATTCCATTCAAACTTCACAGGGACGTTTTAGACCCATGAAAGAATAAACTATGCCTCAGGTCTGTTTTGCAAATAATTTCTTAGTTCTTATTTCATACATCAGAAAGCGCGTGCTTTCGCTGTGGTTCAGTGTGTGTGCGTGCGTGCGTTCGTTACAAATTGTACGTTTTAACAGCAACTGCGCATATTTAAGGGGAATGGGAACACCTAGCACATTTTCCGCCATTTTTTTCAAAGGGAGACAACTTTCGGGACTTCCTGTTCGCTTTTCTGTAGGCTCAGTCCCACTAAAGGAAAATAAATTGCACCTCAGGAGCAAATTCTTTTCTTTAAGAGTTGACCCCTATTGACATGGGAGGCAAGAATACTTTTGCAGGAGTTGCCCCCGCTGAAGGTGTTCCCATTCGCCTTAAATTATCGTAAATAACAAGACTGTATGTATTTGTACCTCAAATTTGTAGGATATAATTCTGGTGTAAGGAGGTAATTCGTACTAAAAGCAGCTGAAATCCCCATCTTACCGATCAAAGTGAACGCAGTCGCCGCAGCCAACATTAATGTATTTGCTCCTGTAAAAAAAAAAAGATTACACTAAAGCTTCAGAGTAGGTAGAAGTGCTATGAAAAAATGTCATTTTTGGACGCAAAAACTAGAATACAGAACTGAAACCTGTGGAATGTTCATTTTCTGACCTCGTCAGTGACCGTCAGATATTTACAACTTTCGCAGTTGAATCAATGATACCAAAGTACTAGAAAATAAATTTCACACTGCGATGTAGGACAGGGAGACTTTTTACGGCCGTCATACACGCCACACAATACTGCCTGCACGGCCTAGCGTTTTCAAAATATCAAAATGGAGTCACATTTACCAAAATAAAAATATAGGCCTACCATGCAAAATGCACTGAGATGAAATATGTGCACATAAGAGAGTGAAACTACTGACAATATCAAATTATACGAAATTGATATTTCTTGCACACCAGATAAGGAAATCCGTAGTTTTAGCCTAAGAAATTCTGTTCTTACCCAGGGACATGGTAAAAAATCGAATGTTTTCACCTGTTTGATATGCACTGGTTGAATACGACCTAAAATGCGCCGTCGTTAAGGTTGACGTCACAGCACGTTGTGTGACGTCACTAAACTTCACACTATCGTCATAACAATATGGAGGACGTCGGCGACCGAAATGACTGCATTAGTAAGAGTCCATGCTAAGAAATGAAAGGTATGCAAGAAAAAGAATCTTACATGTGAGGGCTGAACAGAAAATCCGTCCCTCGGGCTCACAGTATGGCATCTCTCGGCAAGCCTCGTGATGCCGGACTGTGACCCTGGAAACGTATATTTCTGTCCACCCATCTCACCATGTAAAATTCTTATATTCTCTGTGATATAGATATAATTCCTCAGGGACTCTAAAACGAGTCGTTAGCCATTCATATTCGAGTTGTTGTAGTTTTAATCCATTTGGAACTCGCAGAAGCCTGCACGGACACGATTCAAACATGCGAAAATGGTAAAAGTTATACCTGCCATAGTCGTAAATACTGTTGCTAATATAAGGCCAACAGCTGCAATGCCGTGGCAAAGCATGCAGGCAAATGGACGACCCAACCTGAAATGAATAATGAAACTAAAATGATGATACAACTATTTCCATAAAGCAAAGGGGCTGAATGATTGCTCTGAGGTAGAAAGAGACCCCTTTAGACTTGCCCAAGTCTGTTAATTAGGTGTAGAAATAATTGTTTACAAAAAAAAAAAATAATAAAAAAATAAATAAAATAAATAAACAAAAATACATTGTAAATGAAATAGCAATACAGTCTTTTAACGAAATTGTGAAATTAAGAGAGATGAAGACTAAAGAGACTTTTACATATTTTTTTTTTGTTTAAAGGGACTTTCATTTAATAGCGCTACCGTTTAGGTTGACGTCACAGCACGTTACGTGACGTCACTAAACATTCAAGTAGAGTGTCATCACGATATGGCGAAGTGACTGCAGCTTTAATACTCCGCGCTAAGAAATGGAAGGTATGAAAGACAAAGAATCCTATATGGGTGTGAGGAGTGGATAGAAAAATCCGTCCCTCGGGATCACTGTCCGGCATCATTCGGCAAGCGTCGTGATGCCGGACAGTGACCCTTGTGACGGATTTTTCCATCCACCCCTCACACCCATATTAGATTCTTATAGTTCTACACCATGGTGAAAAAGTGGGCTGCAGCATTTAAAACAGATAGTTTTAACCTTTACCACTCCTAGTCTAATTCAGCAGACGACAAACTGTTGATATTTTTCTTATTTTCCCAGAAAACAGGACTTGACATCTCATGCAAATTGTCTCCAAAGGAGACGTCAAATCATGTTTTCTAGGAAAATTAGAAAAATATTTCAAAATGTCGTCTGCTGCGAAAAAATACCCAGCATCTATAGTGTTAAAGATAACCCTGTCCTGACAGGCCACCAACTGTCAACAAACAAAGGACACCACTGATATGATCATGGGAGGCCAGCTGAATAAGGCGGTTCTAGCGAGCACACGCAATCTATGTTTGGGGCATTAATAAGAAAAATATCAAAATATTTCATCAGAAAAGATATTAGTTTTCAATGTAATGTTGGTTGGTGCCTGATGCTCTGTCTCTGGTCGGGCCTGTCGGGGTCTAACTGTTGTTTTTCTTTTGCTCCAGCATTTCACTGGTTTCTTGCTGTCGAGCCCTCACCGTTGTTTCATCTCTGTGGTTGTTTGATTTTTTTGTGTTCACGGAGATGTTCCACTGGTGAGTTAGGAGGCCGTCATGCGGACTGAACAAATTATTTGTCTAAATCCCGACGGAAGTAAGGGCGAGGATTGTGGCCACGTAAAATCGATTTAAGGGGGCTTCAACCCCCCCCCCCCCCCCACCACCACCACCACCAGTGGAATTCATTTCACTGACCGTTCGAAGGCGGTTCTTCTGTCGCGGTTCATTTTTGTTATGGTTTGTCTTTGGGTGTTTGTGTCGCTTATATTATTTTGTTTTAGATAGCCAATCGGCCATTTTGTGGGAAAGTAAATGTCCTTTTGACTTTCCGTTATTGATGTTTCCATTAGGGTCTGTTGTTTCATGTATGTGTTTCTTTCCCTTTGGTGTCTCTTAGGGGAGCTGAGGGTTAATTGTATCGATTCCTGATCATTGTATCCACTTCTATTTTGATATATGAATGTATGCACTACCAAAAAACGAACATTTTCAGATAAACAATTCTGATATTTTTCTGCACAAAAGATAGATAAGGGCCACTCGTCAGAACCGTTCCGGCGAAGGCTGTTCTTACGCGTTCTATGTTTTGAGCAGAAATGAGAAAAGCACGGTATACCCCTGTATCCCCAGTTGTACAATATAAAAGTGGGGCATTAGTGGGTAAAATATATTGGCATGTTTTCGTGTGAAAAGCAGTAAATTCAGCAATCATGATCTGCAAAATCTTAGTATTAGAAATTGGCTTGCCTAATGTCTAGCAGAAAGCTACACTGATAGAGAAAAGTAACGTTATATGATAATCATTCCCTGTCTATAGACTCGATTAAGCAATCTATCAAGCCAAAAAAAAACAACAACAAAAAACATCTGAAAACTTCTTGCGTTTTGTCGTCTGCTACGCCTCCTTCCTAACGTTTTATGCCCCCCCCCCCCGAAAATCTTTGATTCGGGGTGGGGGGGGGGGGGCATATAGTATTTGCCCTGTCTGTCCGTCTGTCTGTCTGTCTGTCTGTCTGTTGTTTGTTTGTTGTTTGTTCGTCTGTCTGTCCGTCACAAAAACTTTAACCTTGATCATAACTTCAAAAGTATTTGACCTCGCCCCGTGAAACTTCACACACTATTTCACCATCACAAGGGTTACATTCTGACCAAGGGCCATAATTCTGTTGTCATTTTTGGCTGAATTGAAATTTTGCATAAACTCAGAAACTTACTCCCACGGGGGGGGGGGGGGGGGGCCTGGTCACCTATAGTGACAGCTCTTGTTTAAAAATACTTTTACGTACTGGCAACGAATGTGGACCTTATTTGTTGCAAACAGTGTGGACAAAATTAAACTGCTATTCACTCTGTTTGCAACAGTGACTAGGGGGCAAAGCAGACGACATTTGATGTGATTGACAGCTGAAGGATTAAATTGTAATGTGTGTGTGTGTGTGTGTGTGTGTGTGTGTGTGTGTGTGTGTGTGTGTGTGTGTGTGATTTACCCCATTGTCCCCCAGCAACTAAAGTCATACGGAGACTTACGACCCCTGGTTTATGAGGCGATAGTTAAATTGTAATACAACTAACCTTGTAAATGCATAGAGTTCGAACGCAACAGCAGGATATTCACATAGTGCACTGAGAAAAAAGTTGATATATCTATCCCCGTATAGATCGGAAGATATCATAAACAGCCCATAATAGGTTAAATTGTCTGTAAGCCTAAAACATAAAAGGAATGTCAAATAAATATTTTAGCACGGGCCTCCGTGGCTTAGTGGATGAGAGCGCTGACTCTCAATCATTAGGTCGAGCCTCCATTACGAAAACACGCCTATATAAATACATTGTAAATTTTACTGCCAAAAAGTGAAAATTTTAAGCTGAAAAATTGCGATATTTTTCTTACTACAGCTCAAAAATTAGATTGTGGGTACATGTTAGAACCGCCTCATCGAGGCGGTTCTAACGAATACCCACAATCTATATTTTAGAGCAGAAATAATAAAAATCAGGTTTACCACTGTAAACCCCAGTTTTACTATATAAAAGTGGGGATCAGGTGCGTCAACATTATATAGGCGCGTTTTCGTTATGGCTCGGGTCACATGTGAGACGCCAAGTTCTGCAACGAAAGTTCAGGTGGTTTTTGCCTGGTACTCCGGTTTTCGCCCACGTCTGGTTAACGATCGGATCGAATTAAGTGAAATAAATTTGAAAGGGTTGTAAAACCAAACAAACACATACAAAACAACTAAAGAAAAAAAACAAAACAAAAACAGATTTTGAATGAATAATGTGGCGGTCCTACGAGCACCTACAATTTATATATGATTGGTATATATAAGAAAAAACATCACACATTTTCATCAGGAAAATAACCGTTTGGAAGATATGAAAGAATTCTGTACGTCATACAGATGAGTATATACGATTTTAGATGGAATAAAGTAACTAGAGATTATCTTTGGGAACAATCGTCTTGCTGTGCCACTATGGAGCAAGTCCGTGGGACCATGGAGACGTAAAACACCAGAACTTTACTACTACTACTTTGGGAACACAGAACACATTATAGCCTGATAGAAAAAGTGAGTCTTGGTGTCACTGACACTCTTCATTAAAAGGTTATGGAGTTTATTTCTCTACTTACGCCCTATATCATATCCATTCTCAAAAATACCACAATGGGCTCAATGATTAAGCCCAACTGCGATGTTGCACAGTTGCGGCATTCTCCAAATCCGAGTGTATGCCATCCGGAGGCTTTTCCAATGCAAACCTTTCCAATGTACCTGGTATGTTGCTATTTATGTTAGCTACGATGTCCGTTATGTTTGAAAAGAAGTGTTTATACTTAATTCAGAAGATGTGTTTCATTTTTTTCTCTCTGTCCACTTCTGCGGATATCAGATTATTTTACTTTATGTCTCAGTAGAATTCACTGAGAGTTACAGTCAACGTGTCTTATTCACTTATGGCAAAAACTAATCGATCTTCCGTCACTGCAATAGCAAACATTTTCGCTTAGGAACGAGAATTTAAAAAAAAAAAAGAAAGAAAAGTCTCAAAAATTATGAGCGTGTAAGGATTGTTTTATTATAGGAATGCATTTCTTTTTTGTGGATTTTATCGATGTGTAAACTCAGGCGAATCACTCACAAACGACGTAAAAGGCTTCATGCTAAGATCGTTAGATATTTGCTGGAGTTCACACATCGATATAAGCGACAAAAATTCCTTGTAATGCCAACTTTGCCATCGAAATGTTAAAAATGTCACCAAAATGAAATGTTTTTAGGAATTCTCCCAAAAGCGGAATAAAGAAAATATAATAGAGTTCCTAAGTCATTATGGTACAAATGATGTACTTTTGTTTACATATGGATCAGCTCTAGGTAATCAAGGATGAACAGGAGCTGTGTGTCGTAGTCTGTTAAGAGGGTTATTCCTGCAAACTAATGTTAATGATCAAGGGAGTAAGTCCTATAGGAAATAATAATTATAATAATAATTCGTCTGTCATTACTGGCAATGACCAATCTTCATCATAATTGAGAAATGTTACTGTATGTATGTTCATATATAGCTGATGGCACCAATTCTAGCTCTGAAATGTCTATTGCAGATATAACAACAGAGGTAAGAGGAAGACAGCTGATGGTGATGCCTTAGCTCTGGGTTTTCGCTGTGCGCGTTTCTGCTCAGCTTTGCTGATTCGTTTTGCCTCATATTCACTATCACCCCTTCCTATAGGAAACAATTATACTGGGGAACTGGTGGGTTTACTGATTGGGCTAGAATTCTGGGCTGACCTTGATTTGATTTCAAAGTCAGGGTGGCTCATATTCTGACTGATTGTCAACCAGCGACTAAAACTGCATTCAGCAAACAAGACTGAAACAGTTCTTAACATCAATGAGAGCTTAGCAAAGGTAAGGACTATGGAGAATACTATCAACGTTCATTTGGTACCTGGGCACAAAGATATTGAGGATAATGAGTTGGCAGTAAGGCTGCCACGATTAATCGTATAATCGATCAATCGATCGATAAATTGCACAAAAATGATTATCATTTCTGATTTGCTTTTAATCGATTACTTGATAGGTACATTTTACTACCCAAAGTTATGCCTAAAATAGCTGGATGAGTGGCAAACAGTGCAGACCCCGATGAGACGCCGCATTATGCGGCGTCTCATCTGGGTCTACACTGTCTGCTCAGGCCTTTCTGTTCAAATATACATATGGTAAAGTGCAACATATGGTAAAAGTCATGCTCAGACAGAAAGCCAGACAGGTAAGATAATGACAAAAATCTTAATGATTACTAATCGAATATCGATCGCAATGACAGGACTGATAATCGATTATCTTTTCAGCTCCAATTAGCCAGCCCTAGTTGGCAGATTAGCAAGCAAAGACAGCAGCATCAGAAATTAAAAAAAAACACAATAAACAATGAGGTAAAACCAATCTTGGACAAGAAAGCAGCAGTAGGGGGATGTAAAATATATGGTAAGGAATATAAAGGAACGAAGGTACTATTGCTCAGACAAAGATAATGTATTGGAGGAAATATTTGTGGAACTTGGAAAAAGGAACTGTCATGGTGATAGGGACAGAAGGACATTCTCTTCAGTGAATCAGTTTCTCAGTGGGCATTCACTATTGAATAATCACCAGGTCAAGATTAAAAAGATTTTTCAAGTTTATGTGAGGTGTGCAACATGAAAGCGAATGTAGATCATTACCCGTTCTACTGTCAGAGTTGTACTGCAGAAAGGGATATTTGAGAGCATACAGTTGAAAAGATTCTGAGAAGGGAAGATATAGGGTTGATAACAGACATCAACTTGAAAGTGTTAACAGGTATTGTGGAAGATATAAGTAAACGAGGACAGATTGAGGTTATGAATGCACTCATGGATTACATCAGGAGCACAAAAAGATTTTGAATTGTAACATATTTACGCATGCGCACATATAGCAGCATGTGTTCAGTACCATGAGTAACGCAAAAGAGGTTGATTAAAGCACCTAGTGGTTATAAGCAGCGGTATAATTCTTTAGAGGCAAACAAAAACAACAAGAATATTACACGGACATAACCACTGAATAAGGTGTAAATTAGGTTACCGTACCATGGCATTTTAATTGCTTTATCTCCTAAGTATAATAGAAGGCGCTTTCAATATGGCGTCTATACAGTCTATATGGGTCGGACCCATCGGAGCCTTACTGCTGGTTTTCATTTGCTCCGGCATTTCAGTGGTTTCTTGCTGTCGAGTCCTCAGCGTTGTTTCATCTCTGTGGTTATTTGATTTTTGTGTTCGCGGAGATGTTGCACTAATGTGTTAGGAGGCCTTTATGCGGATTGAACAAACTATTTGTCTAAATCGCGACGCAAGGTTCTTCTGTTGCGGTTTATTTTTGTTATGGCTCGTCTTTAAGTGTGTGTATCACTTATATTATTTCATTTTGGATAGCCAATTGGCCATTTTGTGGGAAAGTAACTGTCTTTTTGGCTTTCCGCTATTGATGTTTCCATTAGGGTCTAGTTGTTTCATATTTGTGTTTCTTTCCCTTTGGTGTCTCTGGTGGGAGCTATGGGTTACTTGTATCGATTCCTGATCATTGTTTTCACTTAAATATTGTTTCAGTCAGCTTATGTGTAACTGCGCCCACAACCGTTTGCAGGGATTGTATGTTAAGAGTTTACTGTACTTAGAATTAAATGCAATATCAAAATGCATGTAATATACAGTTTATTGACTCGGCTCATGTTAAATATGGGATTTATAAACCTCGGGAGGTAGAACTTCCGATGAAGAAACTCGTGCGCACGGATGTTCTACCTCCCGAGGTTTAAAAATCCCATATTTAAAATAGGCTGATTAATGAACTTAATTTTCAATGATGTTTATTGACAGTTTGAATATTCCATAAATATATTGAGCCTTTCGACGATCTCTTTATAAATTTAAGATTATGTTTCAAATTTATCTGAGGTTTCTCGACATTTTCTATTCTTTAAAGCTTCATACCCAGGATGATAGCTCCATATGCTTATGTCTATTTGATTATATAGAGGATCTTACATTCGTGCTCATGTATTATTGAATTTATTAAATGAGTTGAGAAAAAGGGATAAAATGCGAGGCTTTGGCGAGTTTAATAAATTCAATAATACATGCGCACGAATGCAAGCTTCTATTTATCATATGGCATTTAAAACGTATTTTAGTCACGATTCTTTACGAAAAAAATGTCAATTGTCCGCCATTAGTAAACGCGTCGTCGTTAAGGACGTCGTACATGTAACGTTACAGGGCGTATCTAACTAATTTGCATATTTAATCCACTAGTGGATTACGAATTTATTACATGGCGTTATTACATTCATAGACGTGACGTCATATGATAAAAAAATTTCCTCTGTAAGTCTTTGACAAAGCATAATTGACATTGGATTGCTTTGCAAAAACTGAAGCAACTTCATATCATGTTGGTAACAACAACATGCAAATTGTGTATACAGAGGACTCTCGTTATAACGACAGAATTTGTTTCCTTTAATTTTATCGTTATAAAGAATTTCTGCTACAAAGAAATTGTTATTAGGGATTAAAGGGCCTTTCCTACTTAATAAATTTGGAAACAAATGCTGTGGGCATTTTCACCATTTGTGCATTGACGTATTAGATTGCACGAATCTTTCATGACTATGGATTCGATATTTCCATTTAGAGGGATGGCCGCGCAGATCGGAACCGAGGTCGCTATGCAGTGAGCTAAGGATTCGTTTCATTGAATTTGTCATTATAACGAGTTTTGGTCGTTCTAAAGAATGTCGGTATAAGAGGTTACACCAAAATTTACCATGTGAACCACAATATAAGAGACACACGCAGTATTCGTGGATATCTACATATATCAATAGCCGTGTATCGCTGTACTTTTGCTTCGTTTTGATCACCATGGATAACATCGTTTTTCTCTTTGTCTTCCTGTAACAAACCAACAGCTTCTTTGGGAACAATCTTGTTTCCGTTAATGACGTCTTTGTCTGGGATACTGACGTGTATTGCAATGGTGTCTTTTGTCTCATACAATTTCATTTCCATCTCCTTGATGACACTTTCGTCTAAAACACCTCCGGCATTAACGACTGTGGAGTAGTTTTTCTTGTTCCATTTGCAGGCATTGCGTATAACCTGTCGAGCTTCAGTAATCCTTTCATTGGCAATGAGCCACCTCAGTGATTCATCAAGCATCCTGTATAATTAAGGAATGAATGAAGTTAGAAGTATGAAAAAACTTTGCGCGTGACCCGATGTTGTATTCGGGGTTCACGTAAACTTTGCTCGTGACCCGATGTCGTTCATAATTCGATGCACGTTAATTAATTACTGTAATTAAATTTACATTATTTCCCATCCATCTTATGGAAAAAAAAATCTTGTTTAAGGGCTAAAATAAAAGAAAAGAATTGCACGCAGCTTTCCTAGTAACAGCGGAACTGCGGCGTTGGCGCCATAAGGTCGCCGTCGTCCTATCATTTTGAAGAGAACCTTTGTTTATTTCGACGTCACATACGTCGCGTGAGTCAATGTATTCATTAACTATGAACATAACTGCTTCCCAGGGCTTTCTGAAAAAGCACAGGGTATGTAAATATTAATAATAGAATCACTGAAAGCACTGGTGGGTAATTGTCTCTTACTGCAGACTGGGACAAATACGAAGCCAGCAAAGAATGACGGGCCGACAGCGATTACGACATGGCAACGTCGTATCGCTGTCAGCCCGACGTTGGCACGCTGTTGGGTACTAGCTGGGTAGTCATGAACGGGGACTTATACTGTTTCGTTTAAATCTTAAATGCCATTATAACGTAAGGTATATCACATTGTCAATGCCTATCTCTCACGCGCATGATAACACTCGGAGTGTTCGAGAGCGATTCAATAAGCTTTAAGCTTTCTGATATCGAACTAAAATAAATAGGAATATTTTTTTAAAAAATCCATTATTTTAAGCAAGCAGTATAGACCCTGAGATCTACACTGTTTGCCAAACCCGAAACATGATTCCAGACCAGAGTCTATAGATACCTCTCTTACGCAACACTCGAAACGATAAAAACGGCAAGGCTACTTTCTACATGTACAAATAACCATTATAATACAATGAAGTCACGTGAACATAAAAAAAGAAAAGCTTAACCAAATGAAATTCATACGACTAATTTTCATAGTTATAACAGAAACGGACAAGAAGGTAAGCACTCTGAGAAAAAAATCACTTTCATTGAAATATATATTTTTGTTAATGTTGTATTTTATCATATGATGTCGCGTCTGAGAATTTAATAACGCCATATAATAAATTCGATAATCTACTAGTGGATTAAATATGCAAATTAGTTAGATACGTCCTGAAACGTTACACATACGACGTCCTCAACGACGTCGCGTTTACTAATGGCGGAATATTGACATTTTTGAAAACAATCGTGAACAAAATTCATTTTAATTGTCATATGATAAATAGAATCTTGCATTCGTGCTCATGTATTATTGAATTTATTAAAATCGTTGAGGAAAAAGGATAAAATGCTCGACAAAGCCTCGTATTTTATCCCTTTTCCTCAACTCGTTTAATAAATTCAATAATACATGAACACTCATATAAGATCCTCTATGTCATTGATGAGAGGTCAAATGTTATCTGCAATGATGAACCTGTCGTAAGAACCAAGAACTTACGAAGCATAGTTTGCCAAAACAGACTTCATTAAATTTTAACATGTAGAATGATACAATTATCAACTTAATAAGGTTATAAAAGACACGTTTTAATCAATTGTCTAGTATGGATATTTGAACATCGTTGGAGTTAAAAACTCCAAACAAACGCCTAAGACTGGATTTAAAAAAAGAAGTGGAGGCAATGATCAGGAATCGATATAATTACATTTGTAACCCACAGCTCCCATCAGAGACACCAAAGGGAAAGAAATTCAAACATGAAGCAACATACCCCAACGGAAACACCAACAGCGGAAAGCCAAGAGGACAGTTACTTTCCCACAAAATGGCCAATAGGCTATCCAAAATAAATATGTTCTATAAAAGGGTTATCCTTTGGAAGCAAGGAATACACCACAGAAGTGAAAAATATGGAGTGTACATGTTTTCTGAGCCAGACTAGCTAGTTTCGGCCAATTAGGCCTCATCAGTGACCCTCAGATATATTCAAAATTCCACAATGGAATCAATGATCCCAAAGGACAAGAAAATATAATCTACACTATGATGTAGGGCAGGGAGACGTTTTACCGCCGCCACACATTCCCACACACCAGCTGTAGTGAAGTTAAATATGTTCTATAAAAGGGTTATCCTTTGGAAGCAAGGAATACACCACAGAAGTGAAAAATATGGAGTGTACATGTTTTCTGGGCCAGACTAGCTAGTTTCGGCCAATTAGGCCTCATCAGTGACCCTCAGATATATTCAAAATTCCACAATGGAATCAATGATCCCAAAGGACAAGAAAATATAATCTACACTATGATGTAGGGCAGGGAGACGTTTTACCGCCGCCACGCATTCCCACACACCAGCTGTAGTGAAGTTAAATATGTTCTATAAAAGGGTTATCCTTTGGAAGCAAGGAATACACCACAGAAGTGAAAAATATGGAGTGTACATGTTTTCTGGGCCAGACTAGCTAGTTTCGGCCAATTAGGCCTCATCAGTGACCCTCAGATATTTTCAAAATTCCACAATGGAATCAATGATCCCAAAGGACAAGAAAATATAATTTACACTATGATGTAGGGCAGGGAGACGTTTTACCGCCGCCACACATTCCCACACACCAGCTGTAGTGAAGTTAAATATGTTCTATAAAAGGGTTATCCTTTGGAAGCAAGGAATACACCACAGAAGTGAAAAATATGGAGTGTACATGTTTTCTGGGCCAGACTAGCTAGTTTCGGCCAATTAGGCCTCATCAGTGACCCTCAGATATTTTCAAAATTCCACAATGGAATCAATGATCCCAAAGGATAAGTCTTTCTCACATGTCGATATAAAATTAAATATAAGGCTAAAAATCAGCAAAATACTCGGAATTACTACTTTTATACCTATGGAAACTCAAGGAAAGGATGATAAAATTTCGAACCGGTTTGAATTCACGTTAATAAGTCCGTGTAGTGAGCACCTTTGAACATCTTAGAGAATCTTTGCCGCAGTTTATCCCTTTTCTTCAACGAGTGTAAAAAATTCAATAATACATGAGCACGAATGCAAGAATCTTTTTTTTCATATGACATTTAAAACGCATTTTATTCACGATTATTTAACAAACATTTCAGTATTCCGCCACTGGTGAACGCGACGTCGTTAAGGACGTCGTACATGTAACGGTACGGGGGAATCTATCTAATTTGCATATTTAATCCACCAGTGGAGTATCGAATTTATTGCATAATGTTATAACATTCTCAGACGCGATGTCATATGATTTGTTTGTTTGATTTGAGGTTACACGTCCCCGTCAACACTGTAAAGGTCATTTTGGAGACGTTGCTTCCAATTTGTGGGACTTTTACCCGACATTGAGATGAAATGGCATCTCAAGGGTTGCCGCCCAATGAAACCAATAGGGTTTATAAGCATGGACGGGCTGACTCGCACCGCTTTGCCTGGGCAAGCGTAGACCCTCTAAACGGTTCACCAGTACTAGTGTGCGGGTCGGTTTCAGCTCTGCGTGGAAGCATCATGCAGCCCATCTATTTCTGGGGCCGGCGACGTCATATGGTAAATTTTTATATTAGATAAAGTTTAGTTCGCCTCAGCTGCATGGTGCTTCGAATTCTTTGCAGAGCTAAAATCGACCGAACTTGAGTACCATTAAACCGTTTAAAAGGTCTAATAATTCTGAAGTTAGGTCCTTTGGAAGCAAAGAATATACGAAATAAACGAACAAGCAGACTTGGTTTTATTGACTCTGTTTATGATCAGTACTGAAATGTGCAACACCGGCCTCGCCCTCCAGCGCCGGCTTAAGCAGAACTCTATTTTCAAAATGTTTCAAAATGAACTCAGTGATCCCAAAAGTCCAGAAAACCTGTCAAGGAAAGTGGTGCGAGTCGGACTGGTCAACCTAAGCAGTTTCTTTTGGCGGTTGTGCTTGAGATGTCATTTCATCTCAGTGTCGGGTAAAAGTCCCAACAAAATTGGAAGCAAAGTCAAAAATGGACTAAATAGTGTTGAAGAGGACATAAAACTCATCATAAAATAAACAAACACGATGACTTTCAAAATTAAATTGTTGGTATTCGTCAGAACCGCCGATTTGAGGCCCGTTATCATAATTATCCCATGGTGGTTTTAAAAGTCGCTAAAATGATATTAAACTCTTAGACTACCAGAGAATTTCGATGGTTATTTAAGACTATCTTTTATCGAAAATACTGAGACTGTCCGATTGATCAATCAACACTTATGACGCCAAGAAAGCCTACATCTGAAAATGTAGTCTGTTTATCTTATGGCAAACTTTGCATACAGACAAACAGTGTGACCCCTAGAAGAGCAACCAGATCTTGGTCCACTTTGTTTGCAACAATAACTTTTAAATAACCAGCAGAAAACAAGACAGGCCACAATTGTTGTGATTGGCGTCCTAACACTTATTCCGCTGAGGACGGCAACCTTTACCTTTGCAAACAGGGTAGATCCAGATTCGATGCCTTCTGATGAAGGCATGTGGTCAGAATCTACACTCTTTGTCATGAAGTTTAGGAATTGAACGATAATATGATATAAAGAAATTTGATTGGTGGAAAGTAAGAAGTTGTGTCTAAATTAATTTATTCAACAGGATAAGGGTTAAGCGTAAACACGTTATAACCAGTCATGTAAACGAATACCATTACACAGTAAGATTCATGTATGAAGACCACCTTTGGGACTATTCAAAAGTGGTTTAGGACCACTTTTGAACAGTCCCAAATGTGTCTCTGACCGAAAACAGAAAGAAAGAATAACTGAAACCTATTAAAAAGGTTTTCAAAGCAGAATTAGTCTTAATTTTAGGTGATTTCGCTGTATTTCTCAATGTGCCTGACTGTTTTGAGGAACTGTTGTCTTACCACCATTGAAAAAGGACCCAAACGCCTAATAGGGAGTACGTCAGCTGGAGATAACGCCATGAATAGTTTCGTAAGAAGTATGCAATGGGTGACATACTACATATGGCGGTAGTCCAGAATACCAAAGCAAGTGGCTCCGTATAACAGCGCGCCTCTGTTGGGAACATTTCCAATGCTAATGACACGCCTGCAAGTCCTCCCTGTCGAATCAAAGGGCAGATTTGTTACGTTCATTATTCATTTCGTAACTGTTACAGAAAAAGCCATGGACCCAGTTGTTCAAAACTAACGCATCTAACATTTTTAGCTAATGCATCGATAAAACTTTGATCATTTAGTATGGCGAATAAACTAATATTTTTGCAGAAAAAAATGTGAGCAGCAAACAATGAAATATAAAAATGATATATAAATTTTAAAAGGAAAAATAAAACCTTCAAGTTTTATAATAAAAGGCACTTATTCAGGCAATATTTGGTCCTTTTTATTTTGCTCTCTCACCATTCAAACCTTCAAAATTTGAATTAATAAGCATAAATAAAAAGTCAACTGAGTGGACTGCTTTTGTCTACCTTCAGAAAACGGCAAAACTGTTATTCGTAACGAACAGCAATACGCCCGACATCATGTTAACAAGTCACGTTAACATCCATCACGTGACCAAAATAGAAGTGAAGGCAAGGATCAGGAATCGTACAACCAACCCACATCTCCCATCAGAGACACCAAAGGGAAAGAAGCACAAAAGAAACAAGAGACCTTATGGAAACATCAAGTCTGTGAGATAAAGCCCCCACCCCCACCTAAATCCCACTTTATACAGAGAAAACTGGGGTTTATGGGGGAAAACATAAGTTTCTTTAATTCTGCTGTTAGACATAGGCTGTGGTTACTCGTTTGAACCGGCGGTTTTACGAGCACCCAATACATGTTTGGAGTATAAATAAGAAATATATCACAAATTTTCGTCATAAAATGTTTTTTTTAGATAGGAAAAATGCATTATATCACACGGATGTGTTATCGTAATGCATGTAAGCACCACTTTATGTACAGAAAACTGGGGTTTACATGGGTATATGTTATTTTTATTATTTCTGTTCCAAAACATAGATTGCGTGTACTCGGTAGAACCTCTTGTGCGGTTCTAACGAGCACCCACCATCTATAAGTGGACATTAATAAGAAAAATATCACAAATTTTCCTCAGAAAAATTATCGTTTTTGAGAAATGGAAAAATGCACTTTGTCACAATGATGTTTTATCGACAGCTAACAAAAGCCACAGGAAGTAGATTAACGCGCCTCCATGGCCTAGTGGATGAAGGCACTGACTCTTAACATACAGTATTACGCCGCTGTTGTCGGAGCCTCGCTCTGGTCAAATGCAGGACTTATATTCTGCAATGGTAGGTGAAGTGTTTTTTCTCCGGATGCTCCGGTTTCGCCCACCTGGCTTGCAATAAGTGGAAGGGTCCTGCAACGCGCTTTTGCTTGACGCACCTTAGGAGAAAATGGTTGACTTAAGGGGAGAAAACTATTGCAAAACATTTTGTCCCCATTATCCATTAGGCTTACTCTGAAAGGAAGCAATTTATTGACACTTTTTACTGGAGCAAATTCGTTTCCTTAAGGAAAGCCCCCTTTTTCGCGGGAATGATCTCATATGAAAGTGAACATGAAGTCCTGCAAACTGTAACTGGGGACAACTATTCAAAGCATCGTTAGCTTAGCGGGCTCGTTAGTAGTCAAAATGTTTACTATATCTAATACCCAGGGGCCACTTGTTCAAAACTAACGACGTCGTTAGTTAACGTATCGTTAAAATTTTGATCATTAAATATGGCAAATATGCTAATATTTGTGCTGAAAAAATGTGAGCAGCTTTTGCGGATGCAAAAGCTGTTCACATTTTTATAGCAAAAATACCAAAATTTTACATAATTAACTTGCTAGAACAGTTAACAATATGATCACTAACGAGCTCGTTAAGCTAACGATGCTTTGAACAACTGGGCCCTGGTATTTTTGCTAGAAAATTGTGAGTAGCTTTTGCAACTGCAAAAGCTGCTCACATTTTTAACAAAAATATCAGCATGTTGGCCATATTAAATGGTCAAATTTTAACGATACATTAGCTAACGACGTCGTTATTTTTTAACATTTACGTTAACAAGTCCGTGAATTTCACTTTATATAGAGAAAACTGGGGTCTACAGGGATATATATTATTTTTCTTATTTCTGTTCCAAGACATAGTTTATGGGTACCCGTTAGAACCGGCTCGAGGAGGTGGTTCTAACGAGCACCCGCAACCTGTATTTTGAGTGGAAATGTGAAAGATATCCCAAATGTTCATAGAAAGAAATGCCTGTTCTGGCGATACAATATACACAATTTTAGAACGTAATGTAAGATTTTCGGGTGGGGGGGGGGGCAGCCGGCCGATGCGCGTCTTAATGGTGATCAGGAGAACGCGGGTTCGATACCTGTCGGGTCGGCAACATTCTTTCGTGGAGATTAATCATAAAATCTTTTCTATGTTCATTCTCTCCCTTGGTTACCAGTCTCTGGCAAAAGAATAAGCACTGTACTTTACGTGTAAGCTTGGATTAGGTTAAACATATTTTATTGCATGAAACACAATGTGATTGGATACAAGTTATACAACATTAGTAGATCTCCTCCCTAAACATTAACAGATAGCAGCACATATGGTACAACGGTGTGACAGGAATACGTTTTAAAATAATAAAAAGAGATACAAGACTAACAGTAAGACAAGTGGTAACGGCACAAAAAAAAAACCTATGCAAACATATTGATGTGATTCATTTGAATCTTCCCGTTTCCTTTATAAATTGTAGCACAGAATTGCGTATTTGGCGATTTGTTACTGGGTTTAGAAATTCATTACCATTAATTAGCAATTCAGTGTTGATATCCAACTGGTTAATCGGTTTCTGGGAATCAGGTACAATGGACAGTCAAAGAAATAATGATAGGCATTTTCAATGTTTGGTCCACAGGCACAAACTGGACTCTGGACAATATTATCTCGGTTTAAATCGGCATTTCAGATGCTGCAGTTGTGTTTGATTCGAACTAAGGATATTTCGTGGGCTCTTACTCCGACAAAAACGTAGCTTGTTTTTTTTTTTTTTTTTGTAAAGTTTTTATTTTCCGTTTGAATTCCATCAGCGAAGATCAATTTCTTGTTTCTAGGTCCAGACCGTTCCATAGTCGTAAAGTGGATGGATAGAAGGATTTTTTTCAAATGAACATAATCGGGAAAAGGGGACTTCGAAATTTTGATTATTTCTTAACTGGTATGGTGTTTATTCATTTACTCGATTAGGCATGAGATTAATGAGATAACTTGGAGCCTCATGATTAACTATTTTGTACATTAATGAAAGTTTCTTATTAAATCTCCTCACTGATAAGGTTTCCCATCCAGTTTCTCCGTAAAGTGAGTTAAGAGATGCAAAAATTGGAAGGCTGGTAACTATTCTGGCTGCGTTTAATTTAACCTGCGCCAGTCTATTTGCACCCATTTGAGTACAGCCGTCCCAAACTTCACTAGCATACTCTAAAAGCGGCCGTATGTACAAACCATATAAGGTATTATTAATTGACTATCCTGTATTGATCGGAGATCATCCGTAATAACACTGAGGTCAAAAAACAATAATCATATTTTTAATGGTGTCAAGTAATAAAATTGTCATTAATCAAGTAATTCCATATTGGCCCAGTTACAGGTGCTCGGTCTGCTGTATTGGCTTCGGCCTTCGGCCTCGGACCAATACAGCAGACCTCGGACCTGTAACTAGGCCAATATGAAATTACTTGATTAATAACATTATATTAAGAGTGTCTTAAGAAAAACGATATTTGATTTTCCTAAAAAAGATACTTGTTTAGAGGCTGATTCTATTATTATGTCGATGTGTTTGGACCATTTATTCGTTGATGGGAGGTTTACTCCTTAGTGTTTGTGAATTTCAACAATTTTCAAGATTGTGCCATCCATGGTCAATTCAAAGTTATCATCATGGAAAATGTTCGAAATTAACATGACTTCTGTTTTAAGTGGGTTGATATATAGTTGCCATTTTGTGGGAAAGTAACTGTTCTTTTGGCTTTCCGCTATTGATGTTTCCATTAGGTCTGTTGTTTCATGTTTGTGTATCTTTCACTTTGGTGTCTCTGATGGGAGCTGTGGGTTGATTGTATCGATTCCTGATCATTGCCTCCACTTCTTTTTTGAAGAGTATCTGCCATTTCTTTGCCTACTCACTAAGTTTGCGTAAATTTTCATTCAATACAAATTCGATCTGCTTTAGGTTTGTGGACGAGAAACTCAAGGATGTATCATCTGCAAAAAGTCTGGCTAAGCCAGTTGAGTCATCTGAAATGTCATTAATATAAATTAAAAATAACAGTGAACCGAGAACGGATCCTTGCGGAACGCCTGCCGATAAGATTTTCTCAGATGAACAGATTTCATTAACTAAAACTTTTTGTCGTCTATGTTTAGATAATCTTCAAACCAGTGTAACATGTGCCCGTTAACTCCATAATTTTCCAATTTCAGTAGTAAACCTCGGTGCCAGACCCAATCGAACGCCTTAGAAATATCGCAAAAAAATTGGCAATTGGTTTCATATTTTTCTAGCGCTAAACATGTTTGGTGAGTCAGTTCAATCAAGTGATGTACAGTAGAGTGACCTGGTAAAAATCCTGACTGGTATTGATATATAAGTGAATAAGCGATAAGGTGATTAAATTTATCGAATTCCCGCGGTACGACGTACAGCGGGAAATTATTGTCTTAATGGAACCGGTTTGACCGGTTGGGAACGAGCTATTGGTCATGTGGTAAAGTAAGTGCGGGTGTATAAGGGCGTGAACAAAATCAGTTCTACGCGAGATCTCTCAGAGTAAACATCAACGTTTTTCCTTATTTACAAATTTCAATTTTTGTATCATGGAGTGAGTAAACACTCGGATGGGTATAGTCACACACATGTTTCTTTTGAAAAACTATTTTTGATCATTATAAACGCGTGTGATGCTGTACTTAATCCAGTTGGTTGAGCCTGGAAAATCCTACCTCCCCGTCCTTAACAAGAAAAAGATATTAAAGGTAGGGGTTGGGTAGCTCGCTCCCAGTTACGCAAGCGTAGAGATAATACCTTGATCTGAAACCAATGATATAATATTTTCCAAACATGTTTGCATGTATATCATTTGAATGTTTATGACCGTCCATCTTGTATGTATTACTATTCTCTATGCATACATCTCGCTAATTGTAAGAAATTAACCTCTTGATCATTTCTTAACCCGCTTAAGGTGAAGCATAAGACACATATTTAAATACAACTCTTTCAAATGTTTTACCAACGCAGCTTACAAGTGATATTGGTCTATAATTGCTCACTACCGACCTATCTCCTTTTTAAAAAAATGGGCATAACATGTGCCAGTTTCCATATAGCTGGAAACGATTTTAAACGAAGTGGCAGATTAAATAGTTTGCATAAAAGTACTGCAGTTGTTTTGGATGTGTACTTTAACATACGATGACTGATGCCATCAGGACCCGAGGCTTTGTTTAGCTTAAGAGAACCTAAAACATCTATAATTTTGGACGTGTTAATAATTATACTGAATAGGCTTGAGTCTGTTCTTTTATTGAAATCTAGGAGTTCGATATTTGAGTCATCATGCGAAGATATTGTGCAGAAATAATCGTTGAGAAGATTGGCCTTTTCATCATCAGTAAATGTGAAAACATCATTCGAGTTGTGTAATGGAGGAAGAGTACTGGTTTTTGGTTGTATAAGCTTGCCCAGGTAAAGTGTGGGTAGGTGAACTGACCGGCTCTAAAATGACCTAAAATGGTGTTGGCTGGGTCGTTAAACTACAATACAAACTAAACAGGGAGTATCGTTTGCACATGCCTTTAGAATATCATATTAACTGAAAGGTAAACCATATCACCCGGTATTGTGAACTCAACTGTTACACAACTCACCATTTGTTAATGCTTGCATGTGGCTTGCGAAAAGCACTCTACCGACTCAGCGAATTTGACATAAATTGACAAAACTTTAACTGCCCCGCCCTGTCAGTCTTATCTGCGACTACTTTTGTTTTATCACAATTAATTGATTGATTGATTTATTGGAGTTTAACAACACTTCAGCCCTTGTTGGTCATTTTGTGTCGCCTCCCAGAGAAAGGGAGAAAAAGAGATAGAAGAGACAGTAGAGAAGATGAAAGTTGGGGACAGTGGAGAAAGAGGAAAAGGAAGTGTAGAGACAGAAGAAATAACAACACTCGTCACCGCCATCCCCACCTCCTACCCTTACCTGCTGCAAGGACAACAGACCCAACTTCAAGCCAATATCAGTTGGACGTCCATGTGACGCAAGGCACCCGTTGTTTTATAACAAAGGCGTACAATATATCAACTGTAGTCGATTACAGTGACAAAGCTGACTATTTTAGCTTCCATAAGTTTTGGACTTGTTAATAACAATAGCATGTGGTGACGTCACTGTCTACTATTCCGCGACGGACAGTACTGTCCGTCGAGGAATATAGAACAGTGACATCATTACGATTTTGCAAACGGGTCCAACGGTAAAATAGCTAAACTACTCAGCTACGTCACTGCCGCCTACTTGGCAGCGGACTATATATCCTAACCTGTTGCACAGCACCAGTAAGAGTCTTGAGAATAATAAACAGAATGTAGCTGTTGCAAAATGATGTACCAACGGTAATCACAAATAATCCCAAATGACTGTAAACCATTGCAGTTTTCCGACCAAAGCGATCTGAAATTGAAGGTGTTATTAGATATGTGTTTTGAGCATAACTTAGTGATATCATTAATATGTCACAAAGTTTTAACTATTTATTCAGAGCACCCTCGTTTTAACGAAAGAATTAGTTGCCTAACATTTCACAGTTTTTAAGAATTTTCCACTGTAAAGAGTCCCAAAAAGAAATAGGCAATAAAGGGCCTTTTCTCTTAAATGTGACAGTGATGAATTTTATCAGTTTTTTATGTTTGTAGTGTTTGTTAATTGTCATTTTAAAAATGAAATAATAAAGTTTAATCAAAATATTAGTGTTCACAAACACTGATAAAGTTCTGCCTGGTGTACCCACTGTGGATTTAACCGTTTATACAGTGTGTGTTTTGTTGCTTTGAAATTAACAGTTATATAGGTAGGAAAGAGAGTTCCCTCTTTCTTTTGATAAATTAATAATCCTTGCACTGGATTGGTCAGTTTTAGTGAACTGTATAAACCTTTTGCTGAATAGGTTCAGTGTATGTCGTCCTTTGGTTGCTTTGGAAGGAGAATGTTTAGACTTCTTACTTTATTTGAATCAGCTTCAAGTTTTGGTGAAAATTTCAGTTAACCTCACGGTTGAGAGAAACCCTCAATCTGGAAGAAGAGAGACAAGAGTGCAAGGTTCAAGCCCACAGTTTGGACCATGCTCAACCAGTGCTCATCTAATGTATGACGTTGATGTCAGATATATAATAAATGATGGAAATTGTACAAATACTTCTTCACTACTAAAGTCTCTACCGAGCTAGACCGGCTACAATTATGGCGCCCACCGTAAAAGAACATATTGTTGTTTGTGCTGATGTGCAGCCTGCTGATTTGTTCCTGTGACTTTGTGAACATTTTGTGAATTTAACAGTGTGTGACAACCAAGGACAGATATCAGTTTAAATGTGTTTTATCAGTTGATGTGACCAGCTGGCTTCAACTTCAAGGTGGTAAGAACCAGTGTGAAAATGTGTGAAAGTTTATTTTTACACTATGGATTTTAAAAATATCTCAGACATTTTAAATGTAATTTAAGATTTGAGAGATAGTGAATATGTGTTGCACGTCACTTATTTTAAAATCATATCACCATGCATGTTTACTAACACACTAAAAAAAAAAAAAAAAAACAAAAACACAGATATCCAAATGACAAAACCGTTTGCGTATTAGAATTTTTTCTTCAGTTTAAACCAAATGAGTTTAAAAGATTTGACTAAATATTTAGAGTCTCATCCTGTTATCAGACCACTTAATCATCAAAACAGAACTTTAATAGTTGTGTCTGATAGTAAAGGTAGTAGATTACAAAACTGTGTAGGGTTAAGTCATCCAGAAAATGAGATAATTTGGAAATCTAAGCGGGTGGCCGAAATTCATTTGAAGTTGCAAATTTTGTAGAAAATAATTTAAAAGATTTTGTGGAAACATATGGTCCCATTTTGTTGGTGATATGGACTGGCACATGTGATTTAACAAATTTTATTCAAACTCAGTATAACTGTCATTACTCAAGGCATAAACAAAGGAAGTATATAGATCTCAGAAATATCACAGTTAATGATGTCATCAATCAATATTTTAGAATATTAGATGTTGCATCATGTTATGGTCCACTTGTTAAAGTAGTTTTTCTGGAATGTCCACAGTACTCCATTACAATATGGAACAAACATCAAGGTCATCCAAACTTTGAATCTTTTCAATTCAATACAGAGGTACTTTTGAAAAAAATTGAAATTCTCAATAAAGAGATACAGAGCCTGAATAAGTCGAATAATATCTCTGCTCCGAAGTTTGGTCTTGACTTACTGAAAAGTAGAAAGAGTAATAAGTCATGTACTTCAACAAAATGTTCTTTTAGCTTGCTAAAGGATGGTATACACCCAGGCGTTACACTGTCTCAGTACTGGTTACGCAGAATAGTTCTTTCCTTGTTTGTAACACATTGCGTTGACTTAGAAGTTTTGCTGTGTTGTTGCTGTACTTGGAGCGTTGTTTGGACATTGGTTTCCGCCACGCATAAATCCATTGTATAGTGACATCAACAGTGATATTTCTTTGATGCAGATACATTATTCTTTGTCCGGTAACTGGTTTTGATACAGTGTTTGGGTGTTGCAGACATAATTGTAAAACATAAAATTAATTTCTTTTTTTTTCTCGTTATTGTATATCTAGTATCAGCCTTTAACTAGACTTAAGTAAGACTTTTCTTACTTTGATTATACTTATATACAATCTAGTAATATGGCTGAATTAACAGAAGAAGAAGGTCGCAATTTAATTGAAGCTTTCAATAGGCTGAAATTAAAACCTAAAGCTGACACACCTGCAGACTTAGAAACATGGCTTAAAGATTATGGTAGTGTAAAGACTGAGCCTGGTGTTTCCACAGATGGCACCATGGGTGCTATTGCAAGTGGCACCTCTGGTGTTACTGAAAAGCAAACAATTCTTACATCTCAGCACCCTCGAATTTCATATTTTTATGGTGATAAAGTGAAAGGGGAAGCCAGTTATTCTCAGTGGGCATATGAAGTCAAATGCCTTTTACAAGAGAAGACACACAAACCTGAAACGATTGCCCAAGCTATTAGACATTCATTAAGAGGAGAAGCAAGTAGCATTGTCAGAAGATTAGGAATTGGGGTAACAGTAGATGAGATCTTATGTAAATTTAATAGTGTATATGGGGAAGTTGACACTAAAGAGCACCTCTTGGCTAAATTTTATAGTGCACGACAAGAAGATAATGAGGATGTAACCAAATGGTCTTGTCGTTTAGAAGACATTTTGTCGTCAGCAGTAGATAGAAAATTAATTGACCCCAGGAATGTAAATGACATGCTAAGAAATATGTTTTGGCAGGGTCACTGATGAGGCTTTATTAGCCGAAACTACGTAGTATGACCCATCTTCTTTCTTATGAATGTTTTCATTACTCTTAAAGGATTTCATTTTTTATTTTTTATTTAAAACCAGCACTCAAAGATGTTTCAGGATACAAATTTGAAAAAATTACTGATTTTGACCAATTAAGAGTAGAATTAAGAAAAATTGAACAAGACCATTTGCATCCTGAGTCGAATGTTGCACATTGTCAAGTATCAAAAACATCAAATAAGGAAAATAATGAAATGAAAGAAATGAAAACTATGATTCAGTCACTATCGAACGCAGTAGAAAAATTAAAGAAAAAAGTAAATACTAATCAAGGGGGTAACCAGCCATTTAATCCTAGCAGAGGTAGAGGTAGAAGCAGACAAAGGGGCAATTATTCAGGTTCACAACAAACATACTACCAAAACCCTTCTCCAAAATTACAAAACAGACAAGGTGGTTTTAACACAAATAGGGGTGGTGGATATAAAAATTACTCCCATAGGCCACATTTTGATCAAAGATCCCAGTTGAATAACCCTTATACTAGGTCTAATTATGATCCAAATATGAATCAAGGGCGAGGACAAGGGTCACAGCCTGACTGGAGTCAATCTCAGAATGCACCCCAGGGTACACCTCAAGATCAAGGGGCATCCGGAGGGATGGAAGATAATTTAAATAGAGGTCCACAATGTTGTAGGTGTTTGCAGTTTGGCCATTTTCAGTGGCGTTGTCCAGTAAGAATGGACCATAGTAGACACCATTTAAACTAACTGAGGCCTGTGGACAGGGGCTGTCTATAGGCGGAGCCAGAAAATGCCCCAAAGTATCTAATATGGTTGGAAGGAGTAATGAAGTTAACATAGTTGTAGAAAGTGTAAACACTACAGCTTTGTTAGATACTGGCTCTTGTGTGAGTACAATTAGTCGATCATTTTATGAGGATAATTTCAGTGACATAGAACTTATGCCTTTGAATACTTTGTTAAAGCTAGAATGTGCTGATGGCAGCACTATGCCATATCTAGGCTATATACAAGTTAAGATTCAGTCAGTAGGAATCCCAACCAATCATATTCAAGATTCCATATTATTAGTAGTCCCTGACACAGATTATAATAAAAACATACCGGTACTCTTGGGAACAAATGTGTTAGTTGAATTTGTAAACAACTGCAAATAAACATTAGGAGTTAATTTTTTGCAAAATGCTGCTTTACATACATGCTGGTACTTGGCTTTCAGATGCCTCACTATTAGACAAAAAGAATTAAAAAAAGAATAAAAATAGACTAGCTGTAATTCGCAGTGCTGAGGCACAAAACATATCTATACCTGCTAACAGCAGTGTTACAATTCAGTGTGTTACTAGTAAAGAGCTTGACTATCACAGTACTTGTGCCATGTTTACTGAAACAGTAGATTCAATTATTCCATCTGATTTTGAAATAACACCTGCTGTAATAACTTATAACTATGGTCAAAATGGTTTATTACAAGTTCAAATTTCAAATATAACAACATCAACTTTAACGATACCACCAAGGGCCATTATTTGTGAGCTACAACCTGTTTCAGTTGACATGACATACCAAATATCTAAACCAGATGACAAGCCTATTTCAGTTTTGGACCAAGTAACTGTTGAAACCGAGGGTTTATCAGAAATTGAAAAGAAACAAATCATAGACCTTTTAAAAACACATGAAGATATATTTTCAACAGGAGAAACTGACATAGGTCATTGTTCATTTGTTAAAGGCATTTATTCTTGATTATTGAGGACTATCATTTCATTACATAATATTATGTAGCCCTCAGTGCTCACTGGAGAGAAGTCCTCTGTCTTCAACAGGTAAGGGGCCGCCTTGGGGAAAATCAATAAATTACTTACTGTTGACTGGTGTACATTATTGATTTTCCCCTTAAGTGTCTCAGTCAGGGGATTCAACAAGAGCTACTAATCACCCTATTAAGGGCCGCCTTTGATCTGCTATAGTCAGTATATCACAGGGGGCAATAAAACAATTATGGACACACGGTGTGTTTTACTGTTACAGAATAAATGCCTTTAAGCACTGCATAAACTTAACAGATGAAACACCCTTTAAACAACGCCATAGGCGCATTCCACCAGCAATGATAGAAGAAGTAAGAGCACACACTGAGCAGTTGGAAGCCAGTGGTATCATTAGACCATCATACTCCCCTTGGGCATCAAATGTGGTTTTAGTTCGTAAGTCTGATGGTAAGTTAAGAATGTGTGTAGACTACAGACAGTTAAATAAACGAACAATAAGAGACAGTCACGCCCTTCCAAGAATCGAAGAAATATTAGATACTTTGGCTGGCTCTAAATACTTTACAGTTCTTGATATGAAATCAGGTTATCACCAGGTGGAGGTCTTTGAAGAGCACAACTGTCGTACAGCCTTTACTGTTGGTCCATTAGGGTTTCTGGAGTTTAATAGACTTCCGTTTGGCCTTAACAATGCTCCTGCAACTTATCAAAGACTGATGGAGCAATGTTTAGGTGATTACAACATGAAGATATGTGCCATCTACCTCGATGACCTCATTATATTTTCTAATTCTCTTGAAGAACATCTTCAACGCTTAGACATGGTTCTAAAAAGACTTAAGAGCTGTAATGTAAAGCTTAATCCAAAAAAGTGTAAGCTTCTTCAGACTGAAGTAAAATATGTTGGTCACATTGTGTCAGAGAGAGGTGTTCAAGCTGACCCAGAAAAAATTGATAAAATAAAAAATTGGCCTATTCTCCAAAATCCTGAAGAGGTAAGAAAGTTCACATCATTTGCAGGGTACTATAGGCGTTTTGTGCAAGATTTTTCCAAAATTGCCAAATTTACAGATTTACACCCCAGTACAAATATTAAGGGTGGAAAAATGGTTAAAACAGTAAAACCCTTCACATGGGAAAGGGAACAGCAAGAATCATTTGATCAGCTAAAAAAATATTTGTCCTCACCCCCAATTCTTGGATATGCAAATTATGATAATCCTTTTGAACTTCATACAGATGCTAGCTCCAGTGGTCTAGGAGCTGTGCTTTTTCAAAAACAAAATGGACACATGCGAGTAATAAGTTATGCCAGCAGAGGTTTGAAAATGTCCGAGAAAAATTACCCTGCAGCGAAGCTAGAGTTCTTAGCTCTTAAATGGGCCATATCAGAGAAATTGCATGATTATTTGTATAGGGCGAAATTTACTGTAGTCACGGACAATAATCCATTGACATATGCATTGTCTAAGGCAAAACTTGATGCAGCAGGTCATCGATGGCTATCTGCGTTAGCGCCTTATGATTTTAATATAGTTTACAGGCCTGGTAAACTAAACACTGATGCCGATATTCTTTCAAGATATCCTGGTACTCTAGATTCAGAAATGAAGGAAATTCCAGCTGATACAATTAAGGTGGCCTGTGGTGCTATTACTATACCATCATTTGAAGCAGTGCATATGTCAGTGAATGTTGTTGATGCTACAGAGTTTCCTGGTGAGCCTATGGCTCAAAAAGATATCAGAGAGATAAGAAAGCAACAGTTCAATGACGAATTTCTTGGCTTTTGGTTAAGATCAGTTAGGGATAAGAAAAAACCTCTTAAAAGTGAGCTACATACAAAAGAAGATTTTGCTATGGTTAGGCAATTTGATTCCCTTAAGCTGGTTAGAGGATTACGCTATAGAGAGGTCCAAACAGAAGATGGCAAAAAGAACCAATTGGTTCTTCCTGCTTGTTTCATGGAGGAGGTTCTTTCTGGTTTACATAACGATATGGGTCATCCATGTAAAGACAGAACTTTGTCCCTTTTGCGTGACAGGTTTTTCTGGCCTGGCATGACAACAGACACAGAGTTCTGGATAAAAAACTGTGGCCGTTGCATACGTATGAAATCTAAAACTGATGTAAGGGCTCCTCTTGTAAATATAACATCAGCATACCCATTAGAGTTAGTATGTTTGGATTACCTTACTCTAGAACCATCTAAAGGTAACATTTCGAATATACTAGTAATTACAGATCACTTCACTAGATTTGCAGTTGCCATTCCAACTCGTAATCAGACAGCAAAAACAACTGCTGATGTGCTGTATAACGAATTCATTGTGAAATATGGTATCCCTGCCAGACTCCACTCTGATCAAGGAGCAAATTTGGAGAGTGAAACCATCAAACAGTTATGTGATCTGATGGGTATTAAGAAAAGTCGTACAACGCCATATCATGCCTCTGGAAATGGAATGACTGAGCGTTTTAACCGTACGTTAATCTCAATGATTGGGACTCTAGACCCGGAGAAGAAGAAAAACTGGAAACATTTCATTCCTTCTCTAGTACATGCATACAACTGTATACGGCATGAAAGTACAGGGTATTCTCCCTATTCATTATTGTTTGGTAGAGAACCTAAACTGCCCGTGGATGTAGCTTTTGTCATAAAAAACAAGAGGCCCAAGAGGGCCTGTCGCTTCACCGGCTAACTTCAGACAATTGTCATATGCCTATTTTTTTTCTATTTTTGATGGAAAATTCTGTTAGCAAATAGTGCAGGCCCTGATCAGACATGGTGTTCTGTGGGGTCTGATCTGGGCCAGCACTGTTTGCCAAGGTACCCATTTAGGGTTTTCCCGCATGCAATGGGTAAAAAAGAAACAAGTGATCCACCCAAGGAATGCCCATTCTATATTTTTTGGACCCCAGAGCCATGGTTGGCAGGATTTATGTGAGTGACCATTTGGCATTGCTCCGTTCTAAATATCTAAAGCTCTGGGCCTTATGGTTTCAGAGAAGAAGACTTTTTTTAAGTTTTTCCTATTATAAGTCTATGGGAACTAATATGCCTCTGGGCGTGACCAATTTTTTACCCCAGGGGCATTGTTGGCAGGATTTATTTGAGTGACCACTTGACGTTGCTGCATACTTAATATCTAAGCTCTGGGCACTAATGGTTTCAGAGAAGATTTTTGTCAGTTTTTCCCAGTATAAGTCTATGGACCCCAGGGGCATAGTTGGCAGGATTTATGCAGATGAATACTTCAAGTTGCTACATACTAAGCTCTTGGCCTTATGGTTTCAGAGGAGAAAAGTTTCAAGATTTTGTCATTATTAGTCTATGGGAGCTACTAAGCACCGGGGCGTTGCCAATTTGGACTCAAGAGTCATAGTTCGCAGGACTTAGTAGGTGACCACATAACTTTGCTACATACTACAGTTCAACCTGTATTAAGCAAGTGCCTAAGGGATAGTCAAAATATGCTTGCTTAAGACAGGTTCTTGCTTAATACAGGTGAAATTTAACACATCTGCCTTTCTTGGGAACTGAATGCCTGCTTACTTAAGACAGGTTGCTTGCTTAATAGAGGTGGCCACTAAGACAGGTTTTACTGTAAATGTCTTAGCTTTAGGCTTTATGGTTTCAGAGAAGAAGTTTTTCCGTTTATTGGTCTATGGAAGCTAATGAGCCAAAGGTGGTGGCCATGGCGGCCATGTTTTTTGTCTGATCAAAATTTCTTCAATGAATCTGACAATGGTAGACACAAGGAACATTCATGAAAATTAAGAACGAAATCCATTTAGCGGTTTTGGAGGAGAAGATTAAAAAAAAAAGATCCCTTTATGAGTCTATGGAAGCTAATTAGCCAATGGGCGTATCCATGGCGGCCATGTTTTTTGTCTGATCAAAATTGCTTCAAGGAATCTGACAGAGGTCCACCCAAGGAACATTCATGCAAAGTAAGAATGAAATCCATTACGTTGAGCGGTTTTGGAGGAGAAGGTTTTTAAAACTTTTCCCCATATAAGTCTTTGAAAGCTAATGAGCCAAGGGGCATGGCCATGGCAGTCATGTGGGGCATGGCCATGGTGGCCATGTTTTTTGCCTGATCCGATTTTCTTCAAGGAATCTGACAGAGGTCCACCCAAGGAACATTCATGCAAAATAAGAATAAAATCCATTGAGCGGTTTTGGAGGAGAAGATTTTTAAATATTTTTTTTTGCTTTCGATGCCATTTTGTTCTGCATGTAACAAAATTCTTTGAAGGAATTCAGAAGAGGACTATGTGAGAAACATTCCTGTGAAGTTTGGTTACAATCGACCAAGTAGTTAAGGAGGAAATGTTTAAAGAAAAAAGTTAACGCAGGGATGCACAACCGCACAGACGCACAACAGACACAGGGCCATAACATATAATATAAGACCCGCCGGTCTTTGGCCAGAGGAGCTAAAAAATGAACAGATTTATGTTTTTATTTCTTTATTTATTTATTTTTTCCTTTCCTCCGTCGGATTCGGTATGCCTCCCTTTTCAACTAAGCCATTTTAACCCTCCGGGATCTGGAGAACTGTTGACACTGTAGTAAAATTAGGTCTAATAAATCAATCTCCCTCAGTATTTTGAATTTATTTTGAAACATCAAGTCGTATAAATAGAGTTTGTGTTGAAAACATCAGTTCTATCACCAGTGTGATAGGCATGTGAAATTTCTGATGTTTTGAATTTTAGAATGACAATTTGTAGGTGGACCTCTATAGATATGTGATAATCAGCAAAATTGGAGGAGATTAATTCAGATACAGGAAGGTACTTTTAAATAAATAAATAAATAAATAAATAAACAAGAACTTTTGAAGAAGAGAAGACTTTTTTAACATTACACTACATGTTATATAGTGAAAATAAACCCCGCCCACTGCAGCCATGTTTTATGTCGGATCAAAATTTCTTCAAGGAATCTGACAGAGGTCCACCCAAGGAACATGCATGCCAAATAACTATGAAATAAAACAAGAACTTTTGCAGAAAATATTTTCAGCATTACACTATATGTTATATAGTGAAAATAAGCCTCGTCCATGGCCCAGTAGTTTAGGAGGAGAAGATGTTTTAGCATTACACTATATGTTAAATAGGGAAAATAAGCCCCGCCCATGGCGGCCATGTTTTTTGTCGGATCAAAATTTCTTCAAGGAATCTGAAAGGGGTCCACCCAAGGAACATTCATGCAAAATAAAAATGAAATCCAACAGGTGGTTTTGGAGGAGAAGATTTTTAAAGATTTTTAATATTTTGTGTTGTTTTGTTGCCATGGCAACCAGAGTTCTGAGTGTAACCATGTTTTTTTGTAAGATCAAATTTTTTTCAAGGAATCTGACAACAGTCCACCCAAGGACAATTCATGCAAATTACAATGAAATCCCACGAGTACTTTTGCAGAAAATGATTTTTTAGCATTACGTTATATGTTAAATAGTGAAAATAAGCCCCGCCCATGGCGGCCATGTTTTTTGTCGGATCAAAATTTCTTCAAGGAATCTAAGAGGTCCACCCAAGGAACATTCATGCAAAATAAAAACAAGGCATCGCATGCGATACAAATCCCCTCGCACTAGACAACTTCGTGTGTGGAAAACACTGAAATGGCAAAAGTCTAACTTGCTTGAGATATTATCATATGCAACATTTGTGTAAAGTTTGTTTAAAAATCCTCCAATAAATGTACATTCTAATGTGATGACGTTTCTCTAAAAATAGCCATAGTGACCTTGACTTGAGGCCATGACCACGAAAGTAGATCTTGCTCAAGATATTATCATAAGCATCTTTTGTGTGAAGTTATATTAAAATATGTTAATAAATGTAGGCGGTAGAGCGATGACAAAGTTTTTCTAAAGATAGCCACAGTGACCTTGACTTTGAGGTCATGACCTTGAAAGTCGAAGTAGGTCGAGATATTACCATAAGAAACATTTGTGTGAAGTTCTATTACAATCCATCATTAAATGTAGGCGCTAGAGCGATGACAAAGTTTTTCTAAAAATAGCCACAGTGACCTTGACCTTGAAAGTCTAAAAGCTCGAGATATTGTCATAAGGAACATTTGTGTGAAGTTATATTGAAATTTGTGAAAAAATGTAGTCACTAAGGCAATGACAAAGTTTTTCTAAAAATAGCCACAGTGACTTTGACGTTGAAAGTCAAACTCGCTCGAGGTATTATCATAAGGAACATTTGTGTGAAGTTATATTGAAATGGATGAAGAAATGTAAGCGCTAGAGCCATGACAAAGTTTTTCTAAAAATAGCCACAGTGACCTTGACCTTGAAAGTGGAACTCACTAGAGATATTGTTATAAGGAACATTTGTGTGAAGTAATATTGAAATTGGTGAAAAAAATGTAAGCGCTAGAGCAATGACAAAGTTTTTCAAAAATACCCACAGTGACCTTGACCTTGAAAGTCAAACTCGTTCGAGGTATTGTCATAAGCAACATTTGTGTGAAGTTATATTGATATCAGTGAAGAAATGTAGGCGCTAGAGCGATAACAAAGTTTTCTAAAGATAGCCATAGTGACCTTGACCTTGAAAGTCGAAATGGTGAGATATTGTCATAAGGAACATT
This sequence comes from Lucinisca nassula, assembly GCA_963580285.1. Classification (NCBI taxonomy): domain Eukaryota; kingdom Metazoa; phylum Mollusca; class Bivalvia; order Lucinida; family Lucinidae; genus Lucinisca; species Lucinisca nassula. The sequence goes on from OY757018.1 coordinate 22,596,875, forward strand.
TGTGTGAAATTATATTGAAATCGATGAAGAAATGTAAGCGCTAGAGGGATGACGAAGTTTTTCTAAAAATAGACACAGTGACCTTGACCTTGAAAGTGGAACTCGCTAGAGATATTGTCATAAGGAACATTTGTATGAAGTTGTATTGAAATTGGTGAAGAAATGTAAACGCTAGAGCGATGACAAAGTTTTTCTAAAAAATAGCCACAGTGACCTTGACCTTGACCTTGAGGCCTTGACATTGATAGTCGAACCCGCTTGAGATATTGTCATAAGGAACATTTGTGTGAAGTTATATTGAAATCAGTGAAGAAATATAGGCGATAGAGCGATGACAAATGTTTTTTCTAAAAATAGCCACAGTGACCCTGACCTTGAGGCCATGAGTTGGAAAGTTGAACTCGCTGGAGATATTTTTATAAGGAACATTTGTGTGAAATTATATTGAAATTGGTGAAGAAATGTAGGCGCTAGAGCGATGAAAATGTTTTTCTAAAAATAGCCACAGTGACCTTGACCTTGAGGTCATGACCTTGAAAGTCCAACTCGCTCAAGATATTGTCATAAGGAACATTTGTGTGAAGTTATATTGAAATCAGTGAAGAAATGTAGGAGCTAGAGCGATGACAAAGTTTTTTCTAAAAATAGCCACTGTGACCTTGACCTTGAAGCCATGAACTTGAATGTGGAACTCGCTCAAGATATTTTTATAAGGATCATTTGTGTGAAGTTATATTGAAATTGGTGAAGAAATGTAAGCGCTAGAGCGATGACAATGTTTTTCTAAAAATAGCCACAGTGACCTTGACCTTGAGGTCATGACCTTGAAAGTCAAACACGCTCGGGATATTTTTATAAGGATCATTTGTTTGAAGTTATATTGAAATTGGGGGAGAAATGTAGGCGCTAGAGCCATGACAAAGTTTTTCAAAAAATAGCCAGAGTGACCTTGACCTTGAGGTCATGATCTTGAAAGTCGATCTTGCTCCAGATATTGTCGTAAGGAACGTTTGTGTGAAGTTATATTAAAATCGGTCAAGAAATGTAGGGGCTAGAGCGATGACAAAAGTACGTACGTACGTACGTGGCGCCAGAGCAATGAAAAAAGTACGTACGTACGTGGCGCTAGAGCGATGACAAAAGTTCGTACTTACGTACGTACGTACGGGAAAATGCTATATCCCCCCTCACAACTATGTTCTGCGAGGGGATAATGAAATCCAACAGGTGGGTTTGGAGGAGAAGATGTTTAAAGATTTTTAATTTTTTGTGTGGTTTTGTTGCCATGGCAACCAGAGTTCTGGGTGTAACAAAATTCTTTGAAGGAATTTAGAAGAGGACTAAGTAAGGAACATTCCTGTGAAGTTTGGTTACAATTGGCCCAGTAGTTTAGGAGGAGAAGATGTTTTAGCATTACACTATATGTTAAATAGGGAAAATAAGCCCCGCCCATGGCGGCCATGTTTTTTGTCGGATCAAAATTTCTTCAAGGAATCTGAAAGGGGTCCACCCAAGGAACATTCATGCAAAATAAAAATGAAATCCAACAGGTGGTTTTGGAGGAGAAGATTTTTAAAGAGTTTTAATATTTTGTGTTGTTTTGTTGCCATGGCAACCAGAGTTCTGAGTGTAACAAAATTCTATGAAGGAATTTAGAAGAGGTCTAAGTAAGGAACATTCCTGTGAAGTTTGGTTACAATGGGCCAAATAGTGAGGAGGAGAAGATGTTTTAGCATTACACTATATGTTAAATTGGGAAAATAAGCCCCGCCCATGGCGGCCATGTTTTTTGTCGGATCAAAATTTCTTCAAGGAATCTGAAAGAGGTTAACCCAAGGAACAGTCATGCAAAATAAAAATGAAATCCAACAGGTGGTTTTGGAGAAGATTTTTAAAGATTTTTATTTTTTTTTTGGTTTTGTTGCCATGGCAACCAGAGTTCTGGGTGTAACAAAATTCTTTGAAGGAATTTAGAAGAGGACTATGTAAGGAACATTCCTGTGAAGTTTGGTTACAATTGGCCCAGTAGTTTAGGAGGAGAAGATGTTTAAAGAAAAAGTTAACGCACGGATGCACGACGGACACAGGGCCATGACAATAGCCCCGCTGGCCTTCGGCCAGTGGAGCTAATGATAGCAGTGAGGAAATGTCGTATAATGAGTATGTTAGTGATTTGAAAGAGAAAATTGCACATGCATTTGCTAAAGTGCAGAAGAATGCAGATTTGGCAAGAGACAAACAGAAACGTAACTATGACTGTAGAGCAAAGGCGGCAAAGTTGATGGTAGGGGACAGAGTCTTGGTAAAGATTCTAGCATATGAGGGTAAACATAAGGTTGCTGACAAATGGGCAGCAGACATTTATATTATTGATGATCAACCTAATGTTGATATACCCGTTTATAGGGTGAAAAGAGCAGATGGACAAGGCTCAACTAGGACACTTCATCGAAATCACCTTTTCCATTTAGGGAATAGTTTATTAGATGAAAGTCAAAACAAAGATTACTCTGCATTAGAGTCTGATAATGATGAAGCTAAAAAACCAAAGACTCCTGTCCCTAAACCTAGAAAAAACTTGCCTTCTCAAACTTCGAGTCGGAAAAGAGAAGCGAGTGATGACAAAATGTGTGAAAAAACAGTATGTCTGTCTGATAGTGAAGATGAGTTGATCAATATAGAAGTATGTAAGGATACTTCTAATACAGATGTTGATGGCACAAGGGATGTCATGGTAGCCGATGATATAGTAATCCATGCATCTCCAATGTCAGAATTAGAAGAAGAAGAAGAAGAAGAAGAAGAAGAAGATGTAATTTCTGAATCAACTGCGTACGCTGTTGATGGTGATATATTATTAGACATGAGTACTCATGGTTTTGCAGATCCGATGGCTCATGGGGACGCCCATGTTCCAGATCAGCACCAAGCTTTAGAGTTAAGAGAAGGTCTAGCTCAGACTGATCCTAATAGTTCAGTTATTGAAATGGCTACTTCTCGTGACAATGTGAGAAAAAATCAGAATGATCAGACAGAGGTTAAAAAAGTTGTTCAGGAAAAGAAACCTGAACCAATGTTAAGGAGATCAGGAAGACCTAAGAAAAAGCCAACTTGGCAAGAAAGTGGCGAGTATTGTATGTCTGTAAATAACAAAGGCAATATTCTTAGGGATCTCTTTAGTCCGACTACACTTACGAAGTTACATCCAGATGCAATTTATGCTGTTGTGAAAGGGATTAGTGAGACGTGACACTGTCTAAGTGACGGGACGTCATTTGACGAAAGGGGGGAGAGTGTGACAGTGATGAATTTTATCAGTTTTTTATGTTTGTAGTGTTTGTTAATTGTCATTTTAAAAATGAAATAATACAGTTTAATCAAAATATTAGTGTTCACAAACACTGATAAAGTTCTGCCTGGTTTACCCACTGTGGATTTAACCGTTTATACAGTGTGTGTTTTGTTGCCTTGAAATTAACAGTTATATAGGTAGGAAAGAGAGTTCACTCTTTCTTTCGATAAATTAATAATCCTTGCACTGGATTGATCAGTTTTAGTGAACTGTAAAAACCTTTTGCTGAATAGGTTCAGTGTATGTCGTCCTTTGGTTGCTTTGGAAGGAGAATGTTTAGACTTCTTACTTTATTTGAATCAGCTTCAAGTTTTGGAGAAAATTTCAGTTAACCTCACGGTTGAGAGAAACCCTCAATCTGGAAGAAGAGAGACAAGAGTGCAAGGTTCAAGCCCACAGTTTGGACCATGCTCAACCAGTGCTCATCTGATGTATGACGTTGATGTCAGATGTATAATAAATGATGGAAATTGTACAAATACTTCTTCACTACTAAAGTCTCTGCCGAGCTAGACCGGCTACATAAATACTACAAGAAACAAAAGTCTCGTTTATTTTTTTTTATAATCGCCTGCCTCCAATAAGATATACAAGAAGGGCAGACTGCTACTTTGAGTGTAGAACTATTTGTACTTGATGGTTTTCCCAGGAAAGTATCAATATTTGCTTCAACTCAGAATAAGTGAGTGTTTGAGTTTTACGTCCCACCAACAGCTATGGTCATACGGGGACGGGACCTCGGTTTAAAGACTCATCCGAAAGTCTTCAACTCGGAATGAACCAACTGATCTTGGCTTACAGTTAGGCAATGCCTGCTGTCCTTGCAGTAGATAAGGATGGGGGGGGGGGGGATGTAATTATTTCTTCTTTTTCTTCACTTTCAATCTTTTTTTTTTCTCTCATTGAGGCGGCTCTACCGAGTACCTAAAATATTTAGAGCAGAAATAAGGAAAATAAAACAAAATAAGATGAAAGTTTCGAATTCTAGAGGTATGAAAAACGCGATTATAGCGCACAAGTTATTGTAATAAAAAGAAAATGGAAAGGAACGGCAGCCTTTGGTCGGTAATCTATAAAACATTCTTACCTGACAGAGACGGAAAAATAAAAGCACCGACGGCCATGCCAATAGTCATCAGTGCCTGGCTGAGTTCAGCAAGCTCTTCGTTACCGCACAGCAAACTCCACTGAAATGTAAACAAAATAATTTATTTTGTATTTACTGAGCATATGTACACCTGGGTACAACTGTTCAAAGTATCGTTTGCTTAACTAGCTCGTTCGTGGCCAAACCGTTAACTACTAGTACTCATTAGGAAAACATGTCCATGTATAATTATAGGGTCCAACATGGTGTCAGAAATGACAAATACAGTAAAATTCCTTTATTAAGACCACCGTTGCGACTGTTCAAAAGTCGTCTTTAAGACCACTTTTGAACAGTCCCAAAGGTGGTCTCTGACAAGAGGACATTGTATGCAGAAAAGACAAAGACAGAATAACTGCAACCTACTAAATAAGCTCCTAAAAGCAAATTTAGTCTTAATTTTAGGTGGCCTTAAATGTGGAATTTTACTGTATAAGGTAAAATTGTAGCGTCTTTCTTATTTATGCTTTCAACACAGACTGTCGGTACTCGTTAGAACTGCCTCAATGAGGCGGTTCTAACGAGTACCCACAATCTATGTTTTAAGTAGAAATAAGGTAGATAATTTATACCATTTTAAACCCCACTTTTCTCCACATAAAGAGAGGTTTAGAGGGGTCTTCGTTTCAGGGACTTGTTATCGTGATGTCCAGCAAGAACATCGTCCAATGAAATGGTATATCTTGCGTCCGCGCAGCGTGTTCAGCAACTAAGGGTGCCTATGGAACGCCTCATGTATCTTATGTCGAGATATGCCATCATGTTCTGTTGACATACCATTATGTTATGTTATGTTCATATTCATGACCGGCCCCGATAGCTCAGTTGGTAGAGTGTCAGCTCCGGGGAACGGGAGGTTACGGGTTCGATCCCGGGCCGCGACATACCAAAGTCGTTAAGATAGTAAAAGCTGCTCCTCGCTCGGCACTCATATTTACGGGGTAGAGCTAGGACTGGTCGACCCAGTGTCAGGATAATCTGACTGGGTGTGGTATTATGTAATGTGTCTGGGACATGATACTTCAGTGAAGCAGCATTGTAAAAGTGAGTATTGAGCTCCCTTTCGCAACCAGACACCGTCGTGATATGACTGAAAAAATTGTTGAAAGCGATGTTAAACCCAAATTCGCACACACACAGACATGTTCATATTCATTACATATTGTTTGTTTATTATGTTGTCTTGTTTGTTTGTCATGTTATTGTGTTAACATGTCTTCATAATAGCTTCCACTTAAGTTATATTCTGTCAAAAATTTGTCATGTCTGGTCAATTTAATTTGCGATGCTGTTTTATGAACTGGTCATCCTGTTTACTTCAATAAGAATAGTATAACTTCACAGAACGATTTTTGTCTGGTCACTTTGTAATATACGTAGTTAACTCGTCATCCTGTTTGCTTCAAGTGAAGTATTATTCTACCAAAAATCGTTTTATCTGATCATGTGGCCATGCTATCTAGTTAGCTTGCCATTATGTTGCCATTATGTTGGCTTCAAGTGCGGTTATTTATTTGTCAGAAATCGTTTTATGTGATTCATTAGTAATGCTGTTTTGTTAATTTATCATTATGTTGGATTCAGCTGCAGTAATATTCTGTCAGGCAATTAATATGATAGTCCATTAGTAATGCTGTAATGTGAACCTGCCATTCTGTTCGCTTCAGGTGCAGCTATAATTAATATTCAGAAAATCGTTTAATTTGGTCAGTTTGTAATGATGACTTGTAAACCAGGCATTCCATTGTCTTCGGTGGTAAGTTTATGTCAGAAAGAAATATAACTGCTAAGTTGGCAATGTTGTCTAACGAGTTCCCACAGTTTGTGTTCGGAGCGAAAGATGGAGAATATCAGAATTTTTATCAGAAAATCTTCCATTTTTTGGTGGCGAATTTTTCCAATATACTGGTATGGGCGTGTTTTCGTAATGAAAGATTCATTTTTCACCATGTGCCCCTCCCTCATCTATCTGTTGGTCCCAGATCCGTTCACGGTAACGGGATCACCAGAGGGAGAGAAATCAACAACTAATAGAAAATCTACCTGAAACACTTATCATCATTCTTCCATCATAACTTTTCGGTTGATAATCCAGAATTAAATGTACTCCATTCACAACATCGCTATAAAAATAACAACGTGGATTGTCACTTTATCACGAGCAAGTCGTGTTCGCTTGACCTTGTAAATCGTTGTGAATGAAATACTTTTACACCCGAGAAATACTGTTCAGTAAAATTTGTTTACGGCTGGGTTACTATAAATAAGTTCTGATATAAAGTGTACATCTCTAGATGCCTATGTGACATAGATTGCAGCCCAGACACATATGTCTCTTTATATATGCACTTTGAAATTGTTTTACCTATTCTCCCTACACCCCCCCCCCCCCCCCTGTTGATCTTCTCCCCACCCCTATGCTTGTCTGTGACTTGTCTTCAGTAAATAATGTGTATGCTAAAATGTTTGCCGCCGCCAAATGTGATATGTTGTTCCTCATATGTCATTTATATGTACTTGAGTGAATAAAGTGTTTGTCTGTCTGTCTGTCTGCTAAGTTGGCAATGTTGTCGAATAAACCATCATTGTATAATTTTAATTGGTCGTTTCATGCTGTTGAAAACTCATTATGTTGTTGTGACCTATATCTGGTAAAACCCAGTACCACCCGGTCACTTCGGCCTGAGTCGTTTCGGCCCAGTTAGGTTATCCGTTTTCATCCATATTACTGTCCCGCTCTTTGGTGTAGTTTTAATTTTCAGTAGCTTAGGATAGGGGTTTCCAAGCAAGACTGGCACTGTCGTAGTAGTAGTAGTGGTAGTAGTAGAAATAGTAGCAGTACGAGTAGTACTAGAAGTAGTAGCCTTTGTGGTAGCAGAAGCTGTTTCTCAAAGCACCGATGGGTGGGGCGCAGAAGGAGCAGCAGCAGTTATAGTAGTAGTAGTAGTGGTGGTGGTGGTGATATGGTAATATAAATTGTTGAAGAAGCACAACAGAAGTAGTAGTAAAAGCAGTAACAGTACTAGAAGTTGTTGTTGTAGTAGTAGTAGTAGTAGTAGTAATAAAAGGAAAACTAGAATCGCGCAGTCGATGGCACGCCATCGCATATCCCCACGCTTTTTTAAAGATACGCCACTATGTAAGTTCTCAGTTGCAACTCCCACCCAATCTTAAGATCAAAATTCCGAAAGTGTCATGCACTCCTATAAACCAAAGACCTATCAGTTCCCAAAGTTTCATGTTTCTATCTGAAACGCCGTAAGAGCAGTTATCCGGTAATTGTTAAAAAGCGGGTTATGGGGGTGAAAATCCAAGTTTTTGACCTCTGGTGACCTCAAACCTGACCCTAGGGGTCAAATTTTGATTGTTATGTATTCTACTCATTATGCCGTTCGATTTGATATGTCACACGACCAGGTTCTGAAAACTTTGATTTTTTACCCCCGGGGCACCCCACCCCCTGGCCTGGCCACTAGGGGTAGGATCAAAATTCCAAAAGTGTCATGCACTCCTCAGACCAAAGACCTATCAGTACCCAAAGTTTAATGTTTCTATCTGAAACAGCGTAGGAGGAGTTATCCAGCAATCGTTAAAAAGGGGGTTATGGGGGTGAAAATCCAAATTTTTGACCTCTGGTGACCTCAAACCTGACCCTAGGGGTCAAATTTTGATTGTTATGTATTCTACTCATTATGCCGTTCGATTTGATATGTCACATGACCAGGTTCTGAAAACTTTGATTTTTTACCCCCGGGGCACCCCACCCCCTGGCCTGGCCCCTAGGGGTAGGATTAAAATTCCGAAAGTGTCATGCACTCCTCAGACCAAAGACCTATCAGTTCCCAAATTTTCATGTTTCTATCTGAAACGGCGTAGGAGGAGTTATCCGGTAATCGTTAAAAAAGGGGGTTATGGGGGTGAAAATCCAAGTTTTTGACCTCTGGTGACCTCAAACCTGACCCTAAGGGTCAAATTTTGATTGTTATGTATTCTTCTCATTATGCTGTTCGATTTGATATGTCACACGACCAGGTTCTGAAAACTTTGATTTTTTACCCCCGGGGCACCCCACCCCCTGGCCTGGCCCCTAGGGGTAGGATCAAAATTCCGAAAGTGTCATGCACTCCTCAGACCAAAGACCTATCAGTTCCCAAAGTTTTAAGTTTCTAGCTGTAAAAGTGTGGGAGGAGTTGTTCGGTAAGACGGACGGACGGACGTACGGACGTACGGACGACGAAGACAATTACAATATCCCCACTTTTTCTTCGAAAAGCGTGGGGATAATTAATAATAGTAGCCTTTTTAGTAGTAGTAGAGGTAGTAGTAGTAGTAGAAGTAGTAGTAGTAGTAGTAGTAGTAATAGTAGAATGCATAGTAGTAGTAGTAGTAGTAAGAGTAGTAGTAGTAATAGCAGTAGTAGTAGTAGTAATATCAGTAGTAGTTGTAGTACTAGCAGTAGCAGTAGTAGTAGCAGCGGCAGCTGTAGTTGTAGTAGTAGTGGCAGTCGAGGTAGTAGTAGTAGTAGTAGTAGTAGTAGTAGTAGTAGTAGTAGTAGTAGTAGTAGTAGTAGTAGTAGTAGTAGCCTTTGTAGTAGTAGAACCATGCAGCCTTATCTATTTCGCAGAGTCCCGATTGGTGGGGGCGCAGAAATAGCGGCAATAGTAGTAGTAGTAGTATTAGTAGTAGTAGTAGTAGTAGTAGTAGTAGTAGTAGTAGTAGTAGCACTAGTAGTAGTAACAGCAGTTAAAGTAGCAGTAGTAGTAGTTTTGTTTGTTTAATTTGGGATTTAACGTCCCCGCTCATATTGGAGACGTTGTTTCCATTTTTGTGGGACTTTTACCCGACATTAAGATGAAATGACATCTCAAGCTCTGTCGCTCAATGAAACCAATAGCGTTTATATGCGACGTCTGAATCGCACCACTTTTCCTGGGCAGGCTTAAGCGGTTTATCAGTAATCATGTGCGGTCAGTTTCAGCTCTGCGTGGAAGCATCATGCAGCCCAGTTTTTTCCTTCAAGCCTCTGAAGTAGTAGTAGTATTAGTAGTAGTAGTAGTAGTAGTAGTAGTAGTATTATTATTAGTAGTAGTAGTAGTAGTAGCTGAAGTAGTAGTAGAAGTATTAGAAGTAGGTTTAATAGTAGTAGTAGTAGTAGAGGTTTAGTAGTAGAAGTAGCGGCAGCAACAGTAGTAGCAGTAGTAGTTGTTGTAGCAGTAGTTTAAGTAATAGAAGCAGTAGTTAAAATAGTAGTAGTAGTTGTTGTAATAGTAGTAGTAATAGTAGTAGTAGTAGTAGTAGTAGTAGTAGTAGTAGTAGTAGTAGAAGTAGTAGTACTTGTAGTAGTTGTATTAGTAGTAGTAGTAGTAGAAGGATAGCAGTAGTAATAGTAGGACACTTAATAATACACCCGGTAAAAAAGTTCTGCACAACTGGGTTTTTTTCGGCCTGTCTGCCTAAAACATAAATATACAGAAAAAATAATTACACCACAAGAAAATTTAATTCAATCCTGATAATAAACAGAAATCAAAACAAGAATATCATCAGTGAGTCATGAATAATGCTTCTCCGAAGGCACATGTGGTAGGTTGTCAAAAATGACAAAATCACAGTTTCTGAACTGTATTTGTTTTGTTTGTTTGATTTGAGGTTTAACGTCCCCGTCAACACTGTAAAGGTCATTTTGGAGACGTTGCTTCCAATTTTGTGGGACTTGTACCCGACATTGAGATGTAATTACATCTCAAGCCCTGTGGCCCGATGAAACCAATAGGGGTTATTGGCGTGGACGGTCCGCATCGCACCGCGGTTCCTGGACAGGCTTAGATCCTCTAAGCGGTTTACCAGTACTAGTGTGCGGGTCGGATTCAGCTCTGCGTGCAAGCATCATGCAGCCCATATATTTCTTCAAGCCCCTATGGGCGAGGGCCGATTTCTGAACTGTAATTAATGCGTAACTATACCAAATTGAGTGACACAGAGGCCTTTCTGATATTAAATCTCCATCAGTGTGTCTAAACCCCAAAGTTTTGAAACCGAAACGGATGATGGACAAGACCCAGCAAAGACAGCACACCCCCCTCCGAGCACACACCGACAGACGTAGCTCAAGAAACAGGTCAACTGGGTGGGCATCAGGCAAGAGACGCCTACCAGGGAACTTTAAGGCGTCCCTCACCGAGCCAACATCAGCAAACATGGCCCACACTCCGCGGAAGTCCCGGGCATCAGGAAGGAGATGCCTAAAGTAGCGAGACTTGCAAAATTTATAATATTACAAAAAGTGGCAACCAAATCCGCTAAGATACATGTCCCACCTGTAACTCAATAATCAATAATGGGTATAGCCACCAAGATTCACACGACACTCGTCAAGTCTCCTCCTCATGGAATTCACCAGTCTCTGTATAAGATGCTGAGGAATCGCAGCCCATTCTTTGAAGAGAAGTCTCTGCAAGTCTGGAAGTCTTGTGTGTTAATTGACCCGTTTGTTTACATCTCTGCACACCATTCTGCTGCAGGAAAGCAACGACAATCCTGGCACAATGTGGTCTCGCATTGTCGTCCTGGAAGATGGAGTTCTGGCCCATCTGTCTGAGATACGGTACAACATGAGGTCTTAGAATTTCGTCAATGTACCGACGACCATTCAAGTTTACGGGCAATACGACAAAGGTAGTTCTGCCATTAGAACTGATACCAGCCAGAACCATTACACTGCCGCCGTTGTAAGCTGTTGGTGGTAGGACATTAGGCTCAAGGTGCCTCTCCCCAGTGCGACGCCAAACTCTGATCCGACCATCAATCTTCCGAAGACAAAATCTCGACTCGTCGGAAAAAAGAACTTCCGACCACTGCCGTCGGTTCCATCTGCCATGTCGGGCACAAAACTGGCGCCGTATAGCCCTGTGCCGTTGAGAAAGCTGGGCCCCCTAGCCGGTTTTCTGGATTTGAACCCCGAGGCTTGAACTCTGTCCCTGACTGTCTGTACCGAGATTCGATGTGCGCCAGGCCCCCGTTGTTGTCTCAACATGCTCTCCAGACTGGGACCATCAACAAAACGCCGCCTTGCTACAGTGACCGCAATGTATCGGTCTTCACGATGGGTGGTAACTCTCGGTCGTCCGGATCTGGGTCGGTCGAAAACAGCCCCCGTTGCTTGATGACGCTGACGAATGTGGACAGTAGTGCTGCGATGCACGTTGAACTGATTAGCAAAACCTTGCGGATAAGCTCCCGCCTCTAAACGCCCAAGCGCCCTGGCTCTTTCTTCATCAGTTAGCTTTCTCAAAGTTCGGAAAGGTCTAGCATTCACCATTGTTGTAACCAAACGCTTAATAATGGGCAATTAAAATTGATTTAATGAAATGATGAACATCTTTAAAAAATTATGCAAAAAATGCAGTTGGATATGTAGCCTGGTGAGCACTTTTAATTCCATGCATGTTATTGGATAAGAAATTTGATGGTGACTTTCAACAGAAATGTTAACTCTTAAAATCGCATGCAGCACCAATATTACAAAAGCCAGGTAACAGAACATCACAAGCCAACGTCTGCAGCAGCAGAAGCAGCAACAACAAGAGCAGCATTTTACCAAAATTAACCAAAGACCCATTAAAATACTGCCTTTCGTTCTATACGCGTTTAAACGTCTTAAACCAACAGACGGACAGGTAATAAACGTTCGCATTGAAAATTGATAATTTTGTCATTTTTGACTGCCGACCCCTGGTGCCTTGTCAAGCCAAAATCTCCAGCATTTCTTGTGCGATTTTGATTCTGTTTAAAGCAACTGTTTCCAAAAGGGTAAGCTAAAAGCTGATATGTAATATGTAAACAGATACTACATGTGAGTAAAATAAATTGGAAAAAAGCCCAGTTGTGCAGAACTTTTTTGCCGGGTATAGTTGCATTTGAAGAAGTAGTAATAGGAGTAGTAGTAGAAGTAGCAGCAGCAGCAGAAGAAACAGTAGTTGTAGCAGTAATAAAATTAGTAGTAGCAGCGGTTGTAATAATAATAATAATAATAATAATAATAATAACAACTGCAGCAACAATAGTAGTGGTAATACGGCTAGATGTAGTAGTGATAGTAGTAGGTGTAGCAGTAGTGGTGGTAGTAGTAGCAGTAGTATTAATAGTCGAAGTAGGCATTGTAGTAGTACAACCATGCAACGTAATGTTTCTCAAAGCCTTGATGTGTGTGTGCGGGGGGGGGGGGAGAGAAAGAGCAGCAGCAGTAGTATTAGCAACAGTAGTAGTAGTAGTGGTGGTGATAGTGGCTTTGGTGGTGGTATTGTCAATATAAATTTATGAAGAAGTATCAGAAGTAGTAGTAAAAGCATCTGCGGTAGCAGTACTAGGAGTTGTAGTAGAAGTAGTAGTAGTAGTAGTTGTAGTAGTAGCAGCAGCAGTAGTTAAAGTAATAGTAGTAGTAGTAATAGTAGTAGTAGTTAAAGTAATTGTAGTAGAAGTTTAAGTAGTGATTATTTTTATTATAATTATTATTAGTAGTAGTAGTAGAAGTAGTAGTAGTAGTAGTAGTAGTAGTAGTAGTAGTAGTAGTAGTTGTAGTAGTAGCAGTAGAAGTAGTAGTAGAGTGGTGGTCAAATTCGCCAGTCGAAGCGATATTCAAACAAAACTTAATGAGTTAAGATGACAATATAACAAACTAAGGAGATATATGGATTTTCTTACAGAATGAAAATGTACATGAAGCCAATATAATGACGAGTTAACGTGACAGCGTTACTAATGGATTAGACATAACGATTTTCTAACAGAATATAACTGCACTTGAAGCCATCACAATGACGATCTTACTAGATAGCATAACTAACTGATCAGACATAATGATTTTCTAACAGAATATAACTGCACTTGAAGCCAACACAATGACGATCTAACTGGATAGCATAACTAACTGATAGGAAATAACGATTTTTTGACTGAATGTTACTCCACTTGAAGCAAACAGGATGACGAGTTCACTGCGTATACTAAAACGTGTCCAGACAAAATCATTTTCTGTTACTATACTATTGTTATTGAAGTAAGTATGATGACCAGTTCGCAAAACAGCATCGAAATTGACCAGACAACTTATTTTCTGAGATAAAAGTATTTATTTGAAGCCTGCAAAATGACGGAATAACATGACAACTTTGCAAACTGACCAGACATGACGATTTTTTGGCAGAATATTACTTAAATAGAAAGCAACAAAATGACAAGTTAACACGATAACATGGCTAACAAACAACACAACATAATAAACAAACAATATGTAATGAATATGAACAAAACATAATGGTATGTCAACTGAACCTGATGCCATATCTCGACATAAGACAGTTGAGGCGTTCCATAGGTTCCATTTAAAATTCAAGATTCTTGTTAGTCTGTGTAGCGGTGCGGGACGGTTTGGGTCTTACTTGGCACGAAAACACGCCTATATAATTTTGATCCCCTTAAACCCCACTTTTATACAGTCAAATTGGGGTTTTCAGGGATATACTTTTTTCTTATTACTGCTCCAAGACATAGATAGTGGGTACTCGTGGAAAATCTCAGAACTGTAGTATAAATATGAAAATTATCAAAATTTATTTATTTGAAAATGTTCAGTTTTTGTTGGTAAAATTTTCAATATACATATATGTATTTGAATAGGCGTCTTTTCGTAATTGAAGCCAGGTTTGCGCTCGTAACGGGGTTCTATCCAGGCATTTGCCCAAATGCTCAACTTCTAGATATCAAGATAAATGAGACTAGCTAATATCTGAACAAAACGAGACACTAAAATCTTAAATACAATGAAGTTGGTGGCAGATAAAAACTCCAAAGATAGAAACTCTGTGCAGTCGGCATTGAACGCTAGATGGCTGCTCGCCAGCGCGAATTTACTGTTTATTGAACTGGCTCAGTTGTATCGACATATGCATAAAACGATTTTATCATATGACGTCACGTCTGAGAGTGTAATAACGCCATGTATTATTTTCGATAATCCACTAGTGGATTAAATATGCAAATTAGCTAGATACGTCCCGTAACGTTACATGTACGACGTCCTTAACGACGTCGCGTTTACTAACGGCGGAATATTGACATTTTTGTAAACAAATCGTGAATAAAATGCGTTTTAAATGTCATATGATAAATAGAATCTTGCATTCGTGCTCATGTATTATTGAATTTATTAAACTCGTTGAGGAAAAACGATAAAATGCTCGACAAAGCCTCGCATTTTCTTCAACTCGTTTAATAAATTCAATAATACATGAGCACTCATGTAAGATCCTTTATGTAATGAATATGAACATAATGGTATGTCAACTGAACATGATGCCATATCTCGACATAAGACAGTTGAGGCGTTCCATAGGTTCCATTTTAAAATTTAAGATTCTTGTTAGTCTGTGTAGCGGTACGGGACGGTTTGGGTCTTACTTGGCACGAAAACACGCCTATATAATTTTGATCCCCTTAAACCCCACTTTTATACAGTAAAATTGGGGTTTTCAGGGATATACATTTTTTATTATTACTGCTCCAAGTTATAGATAGTTGGTACTCGTGAAAAACTCAGAATTGTAGTATAAATATGAAAATTACAGAATTTATTTATTTGAAAATGTTCAGTTTTTGTTGGTAAAATTTTCAATATACATGTATTTGAATAGGCGTATTTTCGTAATTGAAGCCAGGTTTGCGCTCGTTACGGGATTCTATCCAGGCATTTGCTCAAATGGTCAACTTTTAGATAAATGAGACTAGCTAATATCTGAACAAAACGAGACACTAAAATCTTAAATACAATGAAGTTGGTGGCAGATAAAAACTCCAAAGATAGAAACTCTGTGCAGTCGGCATTGAACGCTAGATGGCTGCTCGCCAGCGCGAATTTACTGTTTATTGAACTGGCTCAGTTGTATCGACATATGCATAAAACGATTTTATCATATGACGTCACGTCTGAGAGTGTAATAACGCCATGTATTATTTTCGATAATCCACTAGTGGATTAAATATGCAAATTAGCTAGATACGTCCCGTAACGTTACATGTACGACGTCCTTAACGACGTCGCGTTTACTAACGGCGGAATATTGACATTTTTGTAAACAAATCGTGAATAAAATGCGTTTTAAATGTCATATGATAAATAGAATCTTGCATTCGTGCTCATGTATTATTGAATTTATTAAACTCGTTGAGGAAAAACGATAAAATGCTCGACAAAGCCTCGCATTTTCTTCAACTCGTTTAATAAATTCAATAATACATGAGCACTCATGTAAGATCCTTTATGTAATGAATATGAACATAATGGTATGTCAACTGAACATGATGCCATATCTCGACATAAGACAGTTGAGGCGTTCCATAGGTTCCATTTTAAAATTTAAGATTCTTGTTAGTCTGTGTAGCGGTACGGGACGGTTTGGGTCTTACTTGGCACGAAAACACGCCTATATAATTTTGATCCCCTTAAACCCCACTTTTATACAGTAAAATTGGGGTTTTCAGGGATATACATTTTTTATTATTACTGCTCCAAGTTATAGATAGTTGGTACTCGTGAAAAACTCAGAATTGTAGTATAAATATGAAAATTACAGAATTTATTTATTTGAAAATGTTCAGTTTTTGTTGGTAAAATTTTCAATATACATGTATTTGAATAGGCGTATTTTCGTAATTGAAGCCAGGTTTGCGCTCGTTACGGGATTCTATCCAGGCATTTGCTCAAATGGTCAACTTTTAGATAAATGAGACTAGCTAATATCTGAACAAAACGAGACACTAAAATCTTAAATACAATGAAGTTGGTGGCAGATAAAAACTCCAAAGATAGAAACTCTGTGCAGTCGGCATTGAACGCTAGATGGCTGCTCGCCAGCGCGAATTTACTGTTTATTGAACTGGCTCAGTTGTATCGACATATGCATAAAACGATTTTATCATATGACGTCACGTCTGAGAGTGTAATAACGCCATGTATTATTTTCGATAATCCACTAGTGGATTAAATATGCAAATTAGCTAGATACGTCCCGTAACGTTACATGTACGACGTCCTTAACGACGTCGCGTTTACTAACGGCGGAATATTGACATTTTTGTAAACAAATCGTGAATAAAATGCGTTTTAAATGTCATATGATAAATAGAATCTTGCATTCGTGCTCATGTATTATTGAATTTATTAAACTCGTTGAGGAAAAACGATAAAATGCTCGACAAAGCCTCGCATTTTCTTCAACTCGTTTAATAAATTCAATAATACATGAGCACTCATGTAAGATCCTTTATGTAATGAATATGAACATAATGGTATGTCAACTGAACATGATGCCATATCTCGACATAAGACAGTTGAGGCGTTCCATAGGTTCCATTTTAAAATTTAAGATTCTTGTTAGTCTGTGTAGCGGTACGGGACGGTTTGGGTCTTACTTGGCACGAAAACACGCCTATATAATTTTGATCCCCTTAAACCCCACTTTTATACAGTCAAATTGGGGTTTTCAGGGATATACTTTTTTCTTATTACTGCTCCAAGACATAGATAGTGGGTACTCGTGGAAAATCTCAGAACTGTAGTATAAATATGAAAATTATCAAAATTTATTTATTTGAAAATGTTCAGTTTTTGTTGGTAAAATTTTCAATATACATATATGTATTTGAATAGGCGTCTTTTCGTAATTGAAGCCAGGTTTGCGCTCGTAACGGGGTTCTATCCAGGCATTTGCCCAAATGCTCAACTTCTAGATATCAAGATAAATGAGACTAGCTAATATCTGAACAAAACGAGACACTAAAATCTTAAATACAATGAAGTTGGTGGCAGATAAAAACTCCAAAGATAGAAACTCTGTGCAGTCGGCATTGAACGCTAGATGGCTGCTCGCCAGCGCGAATTTACTGTTTATTGAACTGGCTCAGTTGTATCGACATATGCATAAAACGATTTTAACGTATGACTAAATTTTACCTCTGTGCACTCTGCCCATCGGGGCTTGGAGAAATACAGTAGAACTTCGATGGCTCGAACACCGATGGCTCGTATACCATGGATGTGTCGAACCCATTCTTGAGCCCCTAGCGAAATCCTCTACATAAGAAATAGTGGGGGATAATTAAGGAGATTTTAGTCTTTGAACTTACAAATGTATGCTGTGTGTACTCATTAGAATCGCCTCGATGGGGCGATTCTAATGAGTACACACAGCATACATTTTCATTATAGAACACCGGAAAGATGTCTAAAAGTATCTCGTTATGCCCCCTGGCAGTAACCATCAGTGGCTCGAACTACCCCTGTCTCGAACAGATTTTCGTGGTCCCAAAGGTGTTCGAGCACCGAAGTTCTTTTGTAGATTGGGCTGCATTGTTCGTCCGCGCGGAACTGAAACCGACCGACCTGAGAACTCGTCAACTGCCTAGGTCTAACCCTGCCCAGGAAATATTGTGCGTGTCGGACCGTCCATGCATATAAACCTTATTGGTTTCATTGGGCGGCAGGGCTTGAGATATCATTTTATCTCAATGTCGGGCAAAAGTCCCACAAACTCGGATGTAGCGTCTCCAAAATGACCTAAAGAGTGTTGACGGGGACGTGAATCCACAGCACAGACAAACAAACAAAAACTTTACCTCTGTGACAAATGACTGCTCTGTAGGAATATCATACGTCCAACCATTTTCACATTCTTTGTCTGACACTACAACACCGTCGCTATTGTTTCTGTACTCTTTCACCGAACATTGGCCGTATTCATACCACTTGCTTGTATCATTAATAAGAGTATCATTGGGTGATGGTCGGCACTGGTAAGCTGGTCTGTAACCTTGAATATTTAGAATACAAGAGAAGATGCTGCTTAACGGCCCAGTCGACAATATTTAGGTCATTTTTGAGCCGGTCAGTTTACCTATCCACACTTTTCCTGGGCAGGCTTATACGTCAGCGGTTAACCAGTACAGTGCACATTCTTTCGCCAGAAACATACAACTGCCCTTCTTGAATCAGCGGAAGGGAGACCGTAGAAAAGATTTCATAATCAATCTCCATGAAAGAATGTTGCTGACCCTGGCAGGGATCGAACCCGCGTCCTCCTGATCACCATTCAGACGCGCATCCAACTGAGCTACCGAGGCCGGCAGATGTTGCCTGAACATTTACGTTTGCATTACAAAAACACGCCTATACAAATACATTGTAAATTTTACCGCCGAAAACGAAAATTTTAAGATGAAAAATTGTGTTATTTTTCTTACTTCTGCTCAAAATATAGATCGCGGGTACACGTTAGAACCGCCTCATCGAGGCGGTTCTAACGAGTACTCGCAATCTTTATTTTAATGTCGTTTGAAGAAATTGTCTACGGATGCACGACTGCACGCACACACGGACGCACGACGGACGGCGCAAAAACGTGATCCCAAAAGTTCTCCTCACTACGTGACTGGTGAGCGAAACGGAAAACAGGGTCAATACGACTCTTTATTAATTAATTATATTGTCACTAACCAAGTAATTTCACACTGGCCCTGTTACAGGTCCTTCGTCTGCTGTATTGGCCCTCGGCCTTCTGCATCGGGGCCAATACAGCAAACCTCGGACCTAAATTACTTGGTTAATAAAGTACTTGCTGGTCGATTGTCTCCCAGTGTAGGCTGCAAGGATGTGCCTGAAAGGCGACTTAGACTGTTTGCTATAGTCCTTTAATTCCTATCTATCACGAAAACACGCCTTTGTAATTTTGACCTCCTTGAATCCCACTTTTATATTGTAAAATAGGGGCCAATTGTTCAAAACTAACGACGTCGTAAGTTAACGTATCGTTAAAACTTTGATCATTAAATATAGCAAATATGCTAATATTTTTTCAGCAAAAATACCAAAATTTTAGATATTGAACTGGCTAGAACAGTTAACAATATAACCACTAACGGGCTCGTTAAGAACAACTGGCCCCTGGTGTTTAAAGGGATAGACCTTATTCTTCTTATTTCTCACATTTTTTTTCGTCTGAAAATTTTCGTTTTTCGGCGGTAAAATTTACAATGTAACTATATTGGTGTGTTTTCGTAATGGGATCGATTGATAAACAATCGACCCAAAAAAACTATTAATGCATCTATTTACACCCTGGGCAATCAGTCGTTTCAATGATTTCTTGTTATAAAGACCTCCCACAGTTTTGCAGTTGCCCATTCTCAAAAGGCGATTTCTTTTTGTGGCTCCTTAATTTGCCGGTTTGTTGTTTGATGATGTTCGTGCTGTTGTTGCTGTTGTTGCTGCTGCTGTTGTTGTTTCTGTTATTGTTGTTGTTGTTGTGTCGGTGGCAGCGAGTGTAATACTAATGCCATAGCCATCGAAATGCATTTTAATAATAATAAAACAGTTCGTGATTTGGTATATATTAACCCTTTTTGTACCAAGTGGAATCTTCCTCCTTATATATAGCATGAGTCCATTTCAAAATTTTGGGGTGTCAGGTTGTGTTTTCTACAAAATTGATTAGGAAAATGGCTGACCTTTTTGCAAACTGTGTAGGCCCTGATCAGACGCTGCGTTTTGCAGCGTCTGATCTGGGCCTGCACTTTTTGCCTGGGTACCTGTTTTGGGGTTTCTGGTACTAAATGGGTTTAAAAAATGTTGCTTATTCAACTTGCGAGTCTACGTGTGTATGAATATGGCATTATCGGACAAGATATAATCATGCTATCACATCACGTTAGTAGTTCTTTGCAATAAATGCCCTAGAAAACCTCACTTTATATAAGGGAAATGGTTTTTTTGGGGTTTTGGACGGGTATACGTAGAGGATCTTACTTGAGTGGTCATTTAATGTGAAATTTTTGAAACGAGCCTCTGACGAGTTTCATAAATTTCATATAAAATGACAACGATGTTAATTTTAAGAAATAGATCTGCTCTAGCTGTGATTTGTCGAGTAATAAATCACAGTTTGGAGGTCAGTTGTAAAGTAAACAAATCACGAGCGCGTAGCGCGCGTGATTTGTCTACTTACAACTGACCTACAAACTGTGATTTATTACCGTAGCCAATATATCACTGGCTAGAGCTGATATATTTGGATCCTAACACGCTGAAAATCGACAATAATGTTGTTGCTTCCTTCAAATTCCCACAACCTTTCGCCATTGTTAAAAGAAATCCCGTAAAAAATATTGACTGTAACACTGGCATTTATGTCCTTTTGTAACGTTTTCGAGACGAGAATGTGACTTTTCACCGTCTAACGTAATGGTATCTACGGATGACGTCATAAAATTACCAGATTTTTATGACGTCACCCGTCGCGCTCTTCCGCCCCGTGATTTGTTGAATATAAATTCACAGTTCATTTCAATTACCTATACAGGCGCGCTGTGTTAGAGTATTCTTTTATCGCCGATGAAGAAGGATGTCACAGACGGCGTCATGACGTTGTGCGACAGTAACCATGTGTTTTTGCATGTTTGGTCACATTTGTATGACATGACGTAATCCACGAAGTAACAGCGACGTTATATGCCAAATTATTCTCCTATTTGTGCTTTAAACATAGATTGTTCAAGCCTGGCTCGGGTCACATGTGAGACGCGGAAGGTCAAGTGTTTTTTCTCCGGCTACATCGGTTATCACCCGCCTCAAAAATTAGTTAAATAACCATGAAAGGGCCGTAAAACCACAACCAAACACACTAAAAAAACATAGGTTGCGGGGGTCGCATTTATTTTAGCTGATTCTCGCATTATCAGATAAATAAAGGCATGTATGTGTACTTACATGTATTTGCTAAAGAAATAGATCGCTATAACTGTGATTTGTTGAGTAATAAAATGTAATTTGTTGAGTAATAAATCACAGTTTGGAGGCCATTTGTAAAGTAGATCAAATCACGGGCGCGTAGTGTGTGTGATTTGTCTACTTACAACTGACCGACAAACTGTGATTTATTACTCAACAAATCACAAACTAGAACCGATCTATTTCTATTCTAACAGGCTGAAAATCGGCAATAATGCTGTTGTTTCACACACCTTTTCGCCATTGTTAGAAGAAATCCCGCTAAAATTATCGACTGAAACACATGCATTTAGTTTTCGATGCCAGAAAATGACGTTTCACCCTCTTACGTCAATGAAATAGACTAGTGACGTCATAAATTGGCAGTTTTTAATGACGTCAATCGTCACGCTCTTTCTTGTCGTAATTTTCCATTTACCTTTAAAGGCGCGCTGTGTTAGAATAATGGATACTTTGTCTCAATAAAAGCTTACTGAGCTTACGTTTGTAAGTTCTAATATGCGATGTTAAAGAAAGCTTGTTTATCATTTTTACGGCTACATCGGTTATCACCCGCCTCAAAAATTTGTTAAATAACCATGAAAGGCCCGTAAAACCCAAACCAAACACACAAAAAAACAGGTTGCGGGTGTAGCATTTATTTTAGCTGATTCTCGCATTATCAGATAAATAAAGGCATGTACATCTACTTACATGTATTTGCTAAAGAAATAGATCGCTATAACTGCGATTTGTTGAGTAATAAAATGTGATTTGTTGAGTAATAAATCACAGTTTGGAGGCCATTTGTAAAGTAGATCAAATCACGGGCGCGTAATGCGTGTGATTTGTCTACTTACAACTGACCGACAAACTGTGACTTATTGCTCAACAAATCACAAACTAGAACCGATCTATTTCTATTCTAACAGGCTGAAAATCGGCAATAATGCTGTTGTTTCAAACACCTTTTCGCCATTGTTAGAAGAAATCCCGCTAAAATTATCGACTGAAACACATGCATTTAGTTTTCGATGCGAGAAAATGACGTTTCACCCTCTTACGTCAATGAAATGACTAGTGACGTCATAAATTGGCAGTTTTTAATGACGTCAATCGTCACGCTCTTTCTTGTCGTGATTTTCCATTGCATATAAAGGCGCGCTGTGGTAGAATAATGGATACTTTGTCTCAATAAAAGCTTACAGAGCTTACGTTTGATAGTTCTAATATGCGATGTTAAAGAAAGCTTGTTTATCATTTTTTACGTGCACATTTAGTCTGCATCACGTGAGGAAGTCCTTGATATGATAACACCCCTAAAACCCAGTTTAAATAGAAACAACTGGGGTTTTAAGGGGGTATTCATTATCTTTCTTATTTCTGCTCCAAGACATAGATTGTGAGTACTCGTTAGAACCGCCTCAATGAGGCGGTTCTAACGAGCACCAAAAACCTATGTTTACAGTATAAATCAGAAAAAAATCACAGATTTCATTAAAAAAGTAGCCATTTTGGAGATGTGAAAAATGCACTATATCGCACGGATGTGTTATCGTAATGATAATTGGCGCAATAAGGTTGCACACAAAACTGGCCGTTGTTGGAAGAAAAGTGCATGGCAACAGATATGCCATATTTTGCCTCTAATTAGATTCGGAACTGGCTCTACACACTCCAGTGACTAGTCTTATGCCGGCCCCCACCCATCGGGGCTTGATGAAATAGATGGACTGCATGATACTTCCACGCAGAGCTGAAACCGACCGCACGCGAGTACTGGTAAACCGTAAAGGTGCAGTCGGAACCGGGTCCATAGTTTGCAACTGTGTTGTTTTATGTCCCCGTCAACACTACTAAGGTTATTTTGGAGACATTGTGTCCGAGTTTTCGGGACTAAAGACATCACAAACCCTAACACCCATAGAAATCACACAGGTTTAATGGGTGGGCCGGCCCGCATTACTTTGTCTGGGCAGGCTTAGAAAAGAGACCTCAACGGTTTACCAGTACATGTACTCGAAGGTTCAGTCGGTTTCAGCTCTGCGCGGTAGCAAAACCTTTACGGCCTAAATTTATAATGAAAACTGTAAACTTTGATGGCTTGAACAGCGATGGCTCGTTAACCATTGATGAGTCGAATCCGTTCTTGAATCCGTAGGGAATTCCTCAAAATATGATATAGGGATACTTTTTAGATGTCTGCTGTGTGTACTCATTAGGGAGATTTTTATCTTGCAAATGTATGCTGCGTGTACTCATTAGAATCGCCTCGATGAAATGTATGCTGAGTGTAATCATTAGAATCGCCTCGATGAGGCGATTCTAATGATTACACACAACATACATTTATAATATAGAACAGTGTAAAGATATCCCACAATTATCTTCATTATTCCTCCTAGTATGGCAATAAAAGTTACCCTCCGTAGCTCAACCTACCGCTGTCTCGAACGAATTATCATGGTCCCAAAGGGGTTCGAGCTATCGAAGTTTGACTGTCATTTATACTACAACATGGCTCATCAAAATGTTCGAATATTTGGGATAAATACAACGGTCCTTTTTTTTTAGTCGAGATTTTACGTCCCCGTCAACACTATTTGGGTTATTTTGGAGACGTGCGTCCGATTTTGTGGGATTTTAACCCGACATTGAGATGAAATGACATCTCAAGCCCTGCCGTTCAATGAAACCAAAATGCTTATATCACTCACATCACTTTGCCTGAAATGACATCTCAAGCCCTTCCGCCCATAGTAATCGCTAGGGTTTATGGAGCGGTCCGGCAGGCTTAGACCTAAGCCGTTTACCAGTACTCAAGTTCGGTCGGTTTCAGCTCTGAGCGGAAGCACCAGGCAGCCCAATTTATTTCTACAAGCCCCGATGGGCGGGAGGGGGGGGGGGGGTGGTAAACACAAATTTCTGAAAATACAACTGTCTGAAATTCACATACCTATGAAGACAATAGACAGCATGTTTATTGCCCATGAGCAGCAACAAAACAGGTACCATATCAACTGCTTCCATTGGTATTTACTCCAGGGCCCAAGGGCTCTCCAGATATTGTCAACGTCGATTGTGTCCGTTCCGGTCATTCTCAATCCTTAATGCCTTATATAGGTAATATACAACTGGTAAAATGTTAAGTATGGTCTCATCTCATTCATTACGTGAACAAGTCCGTGAAATGAACAACCCCTTAAACCCACTTTATATAGAGAAAACGGGGGTTTACGGGGGAATAAACTATTTTTCTTATTTCTGCTCCTACACATAGGTTGTGGGTACTCGTTAGAACCGCCTCATTACCGCCTCAATAAGGCGGTTCTAACGAGCATCCACAGCCTATGTTTGCAGTATAAATAAGAAAAATATCACGGATTTTCAGCAGAAAAGTAGCCTGTTTGGGGATAAGAAAAAAACCCTATGCTTTATATAGAGAAAACTGGGGTTTACGGGATAAAAACTATTTTTCTTATTTCTGCCCCTACACATAGATTGTGGGTACTCGTTAGAACCGCCTCAATGAGGCGGTTCTAACGAGCACCCACAACCTATGTTTGCAGTATAAATAAGAAAACTATCACGGATTTTCAGAAGAAAAGTAGCCATTTTGGATATAAGAAAAATGCACTATGCCGCACGGGCATGTTATCGCAATGTCACTGATTTGACAAATAACTGTAGATGTTATTGGCGCTATACAGTCAACCCTCTTTATACCGACATTCGATATAACGGCGAAACTTATTATAACGACACAAAGGATCTTACATGAATGTCCATATATTACTGAATTTATTAAACGAGTTGAGGAAAAGCGATAAAATACGAGGCTGTGCCGAGCATTTTATCCCTTTTCCTCAACGCGTTTAATAAATTATTGAATTTATTAAACGAGTTGAGGAAAAGGGATAAAATGCGAGGCTGTGCCGAGCATTTAGCCCTTTTCCTCAACGCGTTTAATAAATTAAATATTACATGAACACTCATGTAAGATGCTATTTATCATATGACATTTAAAACGCATTTTATTCACGATTGTTTACAAAAAATATCAATTTTCCGCCATTAGTAAACGCGACGTCGCTAAGGACGTCGTACATGTAACGTTAAGGGACGCATCTAACGAGCACCCACAATCCTTATTTTAGAACAGAATGAAGAAAAATAAGGTTTACCACTATAAACCACAGTTTTACTATATAAAACATTCTTTCGTGGAGATTGATCATGAAATCTTTTCTACGGTCATTCTCTCCCTTCCGCTGATTCAAGAAGGGCAGTTGTCAGTTTCTGGCGAAAGAATGTGGACTGTACTAATTAACCGCTTACGTATAAGCATGTCCAGGAAAAGCGTGGGTAGATAATTTGACCGGCTCAAAAATGACCTAAAATAGTGTTGACTGGGCCGTTAAACTCCAATACAAACAAACAAAACTATATAAAAGGGTGTTCCGGCGCTCGCCTATCGGGGCTTGAAGAAATATATGGGCTGCATGATGCTTCCACTCAGAGCTGCAACCGACCCGTAAACGAGTACTGGTAAACCGCTTAGAGGATCTAAGCCTGCCCAGGCAAAGCGGTGCGAGTCGGGCCGTCCATGCTTATGAACCCTATTGGTTTCATTGGGCGACACTTGAGATGTCATTTCATCTCAAAGTCGGGTAAAAGTCCCACAAAATTGGAAGCAACGTCTCCAAAATGACCTTTACAGTGTTGACTGGGCCGTTAAACCCAAATACAAACAAACAAAACAAACTATATAAAAGGGGGTTCAATGGGGTCAAAATTATATAGGTGTGTTTTCATGATGCTTAGCTCAATATGAGACGGATTAATGAAGACATTCGTGAATATTGTAATAATTTAATACACCAAGAAACAAATGTTGTGGAAATTTGTTAGAATCGCCTCAATGAGGCGATTCTAACAAATATCCACAATATTTGTTTCTTGGAGTAATTAAGGGAAAAAAATCCTTTATTACCTAAATACTTCTTTATAGCGCCAAAGTCGCTACAGCGGCAAATCGCCCAGTAGAACCAATAGGGTTTATAAGCATGAACGGACCGACTCGCACCGCTTTGCCTGGGCAGGCTTAGATCATCTAAGCGGTTTACCAGTACTTGTGTGCGGTCAGTTACAGCTCTGCGTGGAAACATCATGCAGCCCATCTATTTCTTCAAGATCCGATGGGCGGGGGCCGACACCATAATATTTATTTACCCATGTTTATTTTCTTGGTTTTGTTTTCACGTTTAAAACTTTTCGATGAATCTGACCATCGCGATAATGTATTTGTTACAGCGTTTCCACGGACTCATTACAAATCTACACGCTAGTTATATAAAGAGTGTTCGATGAAAACAAGACAAGAGACCCAAGTGGGCCAGAAAGCGCTCACCTAGATAAGGCTGATCAAAATATATTTCATTGTGCCTTGGTGGCCACCTTGTCTAACAAATCACGTTGCCTTTAGCAATTCTGAATCTGCAAGTTGCCTTGATGTCTCTGATTAAGTTTTTTAACAGCTGAATCTGATTTAGGATTCAGGTGTTTATTTAGTTTTCTTTGGTTTTTGTTTTACGGCCTTTTCAAGATTATTTCACTCACATCGAGCCGATCGTTAATCAGAGCTGGGCGAAAACCGGAGTACCAGGAGAAAAACCACCTGACCTTCGGTTGCAGAACTTGGCGTCTCACATGTGACCCGAGCGAGGCTCGAACCACAGCGGTGAGAGACCTAATGATCAAGATTCAGCGCCCTTAACCACTAGGCCACGGAGGCCCGTTTTTTTCAGATTCAGGAAGAGATGATGTTCAAACAGAGGGTTTATAGTGTGTCCGGGCGGAGCTTTCCTTTGCACCTGCATTGGTATACATATATTAACAAAACATCACGTGAACAAGTCCGTGAAATAAAGACCCACCTAAATCCCACTTTATATAGAGAAAACTGGGGTTTACGTGGGTTAACATCATTTTTCTTATTTCTGCTCCAAGACATAGGTTGTGGGTACTCGTTAGAACCGCCTCATTGAGCCGGTTCTAACGAGCACCCAAAACCTATGTTTGGAGTATAAATAAGAGAAATACCACAAATTGTCATCAGAAAATTACTTTTTTTTGCGGTATGAAAATGCACTATATTACACGGATGTGTTATCGTAATGAGGTAAACCAAGTCGCCCGATCATGTGACTTCAACTGCAACGCAAATAAAGCTATGATGTATATGGGCCCGTGCAAAGAAAGCACCCTACATAACCTTCTGGTGAACTCGGCGAATTTGACGTGTATAGACAACACCTCTTAGCCCCTAATCTGCGATTACTATACCCGTGCTTTGTTTGAAGAATTTAAAGACGGCCGCCATCTCGGATATGAGAATGCAACAATTTTAGCAGTTCTGAATCCCCATGCCACCAAAATGCCTCCCACCATTTAACCTCAATGCAACTGACCATACAGGAGCATACGTTGTTTGAAGATTTTCAAGATGGCCATCGTGGAAGCTATCTGGGATATCAGAATAGAATGGCTCGATATGACCAAATTATGTTGAATGGGCTGTTAGACAAAGAATTGTGGACAGAGGCGGTTCTAAAGAGTGTCCACAATTAATGTTCCTGAGCAAAATAAGGAAAATAATGCATCCTCTTAAGGAGAATGGGGACACCTTCAGGGGAGGCAACTCCAGCAGAAGTATTTTGTCGTCCATGTTAACAGGGGTCAACTCTTAAAGGTCAATAGGGGTCAACACTTAAAGGAAAGAATTTTCTCCTGGGGAGCAAATTCTTTCCTTTAAGAGTAGATACCTTTTTCAGTGGGACATGGCTTATAGAAAAGCTACCGGAAAGTCCCGAATGTTATTTCCCTATGCAACATGGCGTAAAATCTGCCAGGTGTTCACATTCCCCTAAATATAGCGTCTAACAATCTCCAATTATTATTGGCTTACCATGCTATTCATTGCATGGGCTTTAATTGATGAATACATGTTCTTTCCTTTCATACGGTTGCCTTCCCGTGAAAACGTGTGCATTAAAGTTTTACCTCTACTTAACTTTTCACCATCGTTGTATTCGGGCCCCGCCCATTGGGGCTTGAAGAAATAAATGGGCTGCATGATGCTTCCACGTAGAGCTGAATCTGACCACACACGAGTACTGGTAAACCCCTTAGAGGACCTAAGCCTGCCCAGAAGCGGTGCGAGTCAGACCCTCCATGCTTAGAAACCCTATTGGTTGCATTGGGCGACAGGGTTTGAGATGTCACTTTCTCAATGTCGGGTAAAAGTCCCACAAAATTGGAAGCAAGGTCTCCAAAATGACCTTTACAGTGTTGACGGGGACGTTAAGCCTCAAATCAAACAAACAAAACCACGCTATTCGTTGCATGGACTTTACGCGATGGATACATTTTCCTTTCTTTTCATTTGGTTGCTTTCCCGTGAAAACGTGTTTATTAAATAAAGTCATACCTCTACTTAACTTTTTACCATCGTTGTATTTACCTTCGCGTGCATTTATCAACGGCATAAAAATAACCCGAGACAATTGCGTTACTACAGTTGTGTGACAATCACGTTAATAGTTTCGATATATGAGCACCACTGTAAATCCCACTTTTGTTATAGGGGTATACATTTTTCATCTTATTTCTGCTCGAAATATGTTACGAGGATCCATCTGGTCAGGATCTAAAGTTTGGGCAGGTATCGGTGTACATTACGATAAGACACCCGTGCGACAGAGTATATTTTTTTTCACATTTACTCTGATGAAAACCCGTTATTGTTTTCTTATTTATTCTGCAAACATTGGGTTTGGGCGCTCGTTAGAACCGCCTCATTGAGGCGGTTCTAACGAGTACCCACAACCTATGTCTTGAAGAATAAATTAGAATAATAATGTATACCCACGTATATGGGGTGCCGTTTTACTTTTTAATCCTTATTTATAGACATCCAAAATTCGAATTATGGGTATCCATAAATAAGCCGAATAATGGATATCCATAATTCGAATTATAGATATCCATAAATCAAATAATGGATATCCATAATTCGATTTAGGGATACCATAGATTCAGATCGATATCCCTTATTCGAATTATGGATATCCATAATTAGAATTATGGATATGCATAAATGTATGTATGAAAATCTTACAAATCTTCTTCTCTGAAACCGCAAGGCCCAGGTCTTTGATATTTGGTGTGAAGCTTCATCTAGTGGACCTCTATCAAGATTGTTCAAATTATAGCCCTAGGTTCAAAAATGCCCCCGCCATGGGGCCCTTTGGTTTTACATAGACTTACTTACATGTATATAGGGAAAATCTTTAAAAATCTTCCTGTCTGAAACCAGAAGGTTCAGGTCTTTGATATTTGGTACAAAGCTTCGGCTAGTGGGCCTCTGTCAAGGTTATTCAAATTATAGCCCTTGGGCCAAAAATGCCCACTTCCCTGGGGCCCACTGCTTTTACATTGACTTATATATGGAAAATCTTTATAAATCTTCTTGTCAGAAACCAGAAGGCGCAGTTCTTTGATATTTGGTACGAAGCTTTGTCTAGTGGACCTCGACCAAGATTGATCAAAATATACCCCTGGGGCCAAAAATGGCTCCGCCCCCGGGCCCACTGGTTTTATATAGACTTATATAGGGAAAACCTTTAAAAATCTTCTTGACTGAAACCAGAAGGCACAGGTCTTTGATATCTGGTATGAAGCTTTGTTTAGTAGACCTCTACCAAGATTGTTCAAATTATAGCCCTGGGGCCAAAAATTGGTCCACCTAAGTGCCAACTGGTTTCACAGACTTATGTAAGGAAACCCTTTGAAAATCTTCTTGTCAGAAACCAGAAGTCTATTAGACAGTGACATTCAGGTGAGCGAATCAGGGCCCTCTGGGCCCTCTTGTTATATAGTAAAACTGGGGTTTATAGAGGTATACTTTATACTTCTTTTTTCTGCTCAAAAACAAAGATTGTGGGTACTCGTTAAAACTGCCTCGTCGAGGCGGTTCTAAAGCGTACCCACAATCTATGTTTTGTGCAGAAATAAAAAAAGATCAGATTTATTATCCGATTTTTATTTTTTTTTTTTTGTGGTAAAATTTTCAATGTATATGAATAGGCGTGTTTTCGTAATTTCCTATTAGCAACAATGGCCATTTCTGACTTCAGAGGCAGTAGTGTCCACGGTGACTTCAGAATCCCGGGGTTGCAAAAACTAAAGTGCAATTTGTCTAGATATTTACTGCACATTACAATAACATACCCGTTTGCAAAATGTGGGGCCTTGCCTATCTCAAAAACAAGCATTTTTTTCTGATGAAAATGTTTGATTTTTTAGCTCCCCTGAGCACGAAGTGCTCAGTGAGCTATTCTGATCAGGTTGGGATCCGTCGTCTGTCAGCAATTGTTATCTCCTCCTAATCCACTGGGCCAATTTGGATCAAACTTCATCAGAATGATCCTTGGGAGGTACTAACTGAAATTACTGAATGTTATTCAAAAATTTGGAATCCAAGCAGAACTCTGTTTGCCATAGCAACAAATAGGGAAAAATGAGCAAAAATCTTTAAAATCTTCTTGTCTGAAACCAGAAGGCCCAGGTGTTTGATATTTGGTATGATTCTTCATCTAGGGGACCTCTACCAAGATTGTTAAAATTATTACCCTGGGGCCAAAAATGGGGCCCACATATCCACCGGTTTTATATAGACTTACATCGGGAAAATCCTTTAAAAATCTTCTTCAGTCTCTGAAACCACTGGAACCAGGTCTTTAATATTTGGTATGAAGCTTCATCTAGTGGACCTCTACCAAGATTGTTCGAATTATAGCCCTGGGGCCAAATATGGCCCCGCCCTGGGGACCATTGGTTTTACACGGGCTTATATATGGCAGTAATCAGCAAGGGGGATTTTGTCCGAAAGGAATTTTGTCCACCTTGTAAAAAACATGAAGGGGATTTCGTCCATCTATGCAAAAATGAGCAGAGTGGATTTTGTCAGAGGGGATTTTGTCCAGCAGTCGTTGTAGACATATGTCGTATAAATTAATAATTTTACTAAGGAGGACCCTCATTATAACGACAGTATTTGTTCCTCAATAAGCCATAAAGAATTTCAGCTATAAAAGAATAACAAGGATTATAGAGGATCTTACATGAGTGTTCATGTATTATTGAATTTATTAAACGAGTTGAGGAAAAGGGATAAAATGGCAGGGTTTTCCCGAGAATCTCATCCCGTTTCCTCAACGAGTTTAATAAATTCAATAATACATGAGCACGAATGCAAGATTCTATTTATCATATGACGTTTAAAGCGCATTTAATTCACGATTGTTTACAAAAAAGGTGAATATTCCGCCATTAGTAAATCGACGTCGTTAACGACGTCGTACATGTAACGTTACGGGATGTATCTAGCTAATTTGCATATTTAATCCACTAGTGGATTATCGAAAATATTACATGGCGTTATTACACTCTCAGACGCGACGTCATATGATGAAGTATAATATGTTATAGAGGGGCTTTCCCCCACCTATATCATTTGCTCCAAGAAACCAGTTTAAATTCAATACAACATGAACATTCATATAAGATCCTTTATATATTGAGCGAGGGATTCGGTCCAATGAATTTGCCGTGGTAATGAGTTTTGTCGTGTATCACACATAGGTATAGAGAGGGTTATCTTAACACTATTAATTAACAAGTCATTTTGGAAATTTTTATGTTTTAATTTTCATTTCCGAGAAAATCGAAAATGTTGTAATAAACATTCCCTGTCTGGATTTCCGACAAGTCAGTGCATTACGATAACAAACCCGTGCGACATTGTACATTTTTTAAATCTGCAAAAACGGTCAATTTTCTGCAGAAATAAGACAAATATTGTATATCCCCGTAAACCCCAGTTTTCCCTATATAAAGTGGGGTTTAAGGGGGTGTTCATTTCACGGACTTGTTCATGTGATGGATAGCTACGAGGATTTCAGCATTTATACGTACTGTGCTTTATAAATCGGTAGATTGATAAACAATCAACTTAACCATATCTGCTTATGACATAGTTAAATATATGTTCTGAGGATTTCTATAATTCTTGCAATTGACGTTACAACAATTTGTGCAAATGTCAATCAAGCCATTTAGTTTTAGGAAATAATTTCGCAAATTCCTTGAACACCTGACTGAAACTATATACCCAATAACTGCCGTGAACGGGTGAGCGACACATATACCTAGGGACTTTAATACGCACCACTGTATAGCATATTATAGTACCACTGAAAAATTTTTGAACACCCGTCAGAGTTTTCATGGTTGAGTTCTGCTTTCAGTTAATGCGTAGCCATGCATGAAAATTTTGAGTGAAATTTTATCTTTTATTTTTTTTCCTATAAAAATTAAACGAAGTAACATTTGTGCTGGAATTTAACGCTGATGCTGCTGAATGAAAACTGCATTCACCATATTTGCAATATCTGCTGGTTCCCAGCTTGCACATTGTCAATATTAGAAAAACAGGTAACCAGACCCCCCTGACCTTTCAAGGTCAGGGGGTCTGGTTACCTGTTTTTCCAACACTGATAACCTTCAGACTAGGTACCAGCAGATAATGCAAATAATGTGAATACTGTAACAACAGTACAAAAACGACAAAGATCCTTGATCAATTTTTGAAAATTGACATTCTTCAAAGAATTAGGTACAGATCAAAATTCCCCATCCCTCTTTCAAAACCTGACCAATATAGGTTTTACTGGCATAAATTAAAGGAATATGCCCAAATGCAGCAATTTCAAGCAAATTTAATTGTCAACATGATTTCCGTTACCGGCACTTCCAGTTAATGTGTAAAAAGTAAGAAACTTGGCAAAATTTCATTGGAATGGGAAAAGGTGTTGGGTGAAAAGAATACACAAAGCATGAACAGTGATTAGTCTCTGCCATCACGAAAACACTCCTATATAACGTTGACCCCCTTGAACCGCCCCCACCTTTATCAGTAAAACTACCTTATTTCTCTTATTTTTTCTCTAAAATATAGATTGTGGGTACTCGTTCGAACCGTCTCATCGACCGTCTCGATGAGACGGTTCTGACGGGTACCCACAATCTATATCTTGAACAGAAATAAGAAAAAAATATCAAAATTTTTCATCTTAAAATTTTCTTATTTTCAGCTATAAAGTTGACAATGTATTTGTATAGGAGTGTTTTCATAATGTTTAAATTTCAACGAAATTTGGTCAGCAGCTATGGCAAACGAAAAGAACAATAAATCTTTATGGCAAACGAAAAGAACAATAAATCTTTATGGCAAACTAAGTGAAAAATTAATCTTTATGGCAAACAAAGTGAACAATAAATCTTTCTAGCAAGCCAAGAGAACAATAAATCTTTATGGCAAACTAAGTGAACAATAAATCTTTATGGCAAACTAAGTGAACAATAAATCTTTATAGCAAGCCAAGTGCACAATAAATCTTTATGGCAAACCAAGTGCACAATAAGTCTTTATGGCAAGCCAAGTGCACAATAAATCTTTATGGCATGCCAAGTGCACAATAAATCTTTATGGCAAGCCAAGTGCACAATGGTAAGCCAAGTGCACAATAAATCTTTATGGCAAGCCAATTGCACAATAAATCTTTATGGCAAGCCAAGTGCACAATGGTAAGCCAAGTGCACAATAAATCTTTATGGCAAGCCAAGTGCACAATGGTAAGCCAAGTGCACAATAAATCTTTATGGCAAGCCAATTGCACAATAAATCTTTATGGCAAGCCAAGTGCACAATAAATCTTTATGGCAAGCCAAGTGCACAATGAATCTTTATGGCAAGCCAATTGCACAATAAATCTTTATGGCAAGCCAAGTGCACAATAAATCTTTATGGCAAGCCAAGTGCACAATGAATCTTTATGGCAAGCCAAGTGCACAATAAATCTTTATGGCAAGCCAAGTGCACAATAAATCTTTATGGCAAGCCAAGTGCACAATGAATCTTTATGGCAAGCCAATTGCACAATAAATCTTTATGGTAAGCCAATTGCACAATAAATCTTTATGGCAGGCCAAGTGCACAATAAATCTTTATGGCAGGCCAAGTGCACAATAAATCTTTATGGTAAGCCAAGTGAACAATAAATCTTTATGGCAAGCCACGTGCACAATAAATCTTTATGGCAAGCCAAGTGAACAACTAGAGCTGTCAGAGGATCTGACTATAGCCCCGCTTCAGCGCTGTCAGAGAAGAAAGTTATTTAAGCTGCAGAGAAAACAGTTATGAACAAGAAATAACTGTTGAAAATTTTACATTATCTGGAAAAACTCTAAGAGTTGTGAGCCCTTGTCCCGCATTTCAATGAGCATGATACATTAACAGAATGTCCATGTTTATACTAAATTTCATCTTCCATTTTTCAATGTTCAAAGGGTAATAACTCCTAAAGTACGCAAATAAGAGTCAGGGTTCCTGCGCTCTGCACATTGTCTCATGGTGCTTTACACTTGTGTGAAGTGTCATGAAAATATCTCAAATGGTTTGTGAGTTATGGAGCCGACACAGTCAAAATTGCCTTTTTAAATGTTCAAAGGGCAATAACTCCTAAAGTAGGCAAACCAGAGTTATGGTTCCTGCACTCTGCATATCATCTCAAGGTGCTTTTCATTTATTTGAAGTTTCATGAAAATATCAGAAACGGTTATGGAGCGGACATAGTTAAAATTGCCATTTTTTAATATTCAAAAGCCTATAACTGAAAAAGTAGACAATCCAGAGTTTGGGTTCCTGCGCTCTGCACACGTAATATGGTGCTTTACATTTGTGTGAAGTTTCATAAAATTATCTCAAACGGTTTTTGAGTTATCGAGCAAAGACGGCTAAAATTGATATTTTTCAATATTCAAAGGGAAATAATTCAAAAATTAGGCAATCCAGAGTTATGGTTCCTGCACTCTGCACACCATCTCATGGTGTTTAATGTTTGTGTGAAGTTTCATGAAAATATGTGAATGGGTTTTAAAGTTATGGAGCGGACACGAAAATTGTTAACAGACACAGACAGACACACAGACAGACACACAGAAAATACGAAAACCAGAGTTATGGTTCTTGCGCTCTGCACATTGTCTCATAGTGCTTAACATTTGTGTGAAGTTTCATGAAATTATCTCAAACGGTTTTCGAGTTATGAAGCGGACACTGTTAAAATTGCCATTTTTCAATGTTCAAAGGGCAATAACTCCAAAAATAAGCAATGCAGAGTTATGGTTCCTGCGCTCTGCACATCGTCTCATAGTGCTTAACATTTGTGTGAAGTTTCCTAAAAATATCTCAAACGGTTTTCGAGTTATGAAGCGGACACAAAATTGCCATTTTTCAATGTTCAAAGGGCAATAACTCCAAAAGTAGGCAATCCACAGTTATAATTCCTTTGCTCTGCACATTGTCTTATGGTGTTTAACATTTGTGTGAAGTTTCATGAAAATATGTTAAGCAGATACAAAGTTATGGAGCCAACACAAATTAACGGAATCACGGAATTACGGAAAAAGTTCAAAGGGCAATAACTCCAAAAGTAGGCAATCCACAGTTATAATTCCTTCGCTCTGCACATTGTCTTATGGTGTTTAACATTTGTGTGAAGTTTCATGAAAATATGTTAAGCAGATACAAAGTTATGGAGCCAACACAAATTAACGGAATCACGGAATTACGGAATATCAGAAGGACATGGCAAATCCAATATAGCCCCACTTTTTCAAAGCGGGGCTATAATAAATCTTCATGGCAAACCAAGTGAACAATAAATCTTTATGGCAAACCAAGTGAACAATAAATCTTTATGGCAAACCATGTGAACAATAAATCTTTATGGCAAGCCAAGTGAACAATAAATCTTCATGGCAAACCAAGTGAACAATAAATCTGGCCAATTTAAAGCAGAGGTTACTCACTGTTCATGCTTCTTTTAATCCAGTACCATTTTCCTTTCAAGTGTCATTTTGTAAAATTCAAACTTTTTGCACAAAAACCGGAAGTGAAGGAAATGAACAACATTTGGACATTAAAATTTGAAAATGTAGCATTGTGACATATGTGCTTGTTAATATGACCTTAAGATGTCCTTGTAATGAATACTCCTCTATATAGAGAAAATTGGGGTTTACAGAGTATACATTATTTTTCTTATTTCTGTTCCTAGACATTTTTGTGGGTACTTGTTAGAACCGCCTCATTGGGCGGTTCTAATGAACACCCTCCTCATATGTTTTGAACATTTATAACAAAAATACAAAGGGTTTTCATCAGAAAAGTAGCCATTTTGGAGATCTGCATCTGTGACGAGGTTCTAACGAGCACCCCGGCTCAATCTAAGTTTGGAGTAGAAATTAGAAAAATATAACAAATTTTCATCAGATATTTTGGAGATATGCAAGGTTGTTCTGTCACACAGGTATGTTATCGCAATGAATATCAGCTGGTCAGGTTTTGAACGTTGAACTGCACCCCTATTTTTTTAAAAATCTGTTTTCAAACATTGATAAAAAAACTTTTTCAAAGGGCTTTATCATTTCTTCGTTGTTTTTACAGTATGCAGTATTCATTCAGAAGCATAAATGTTAAAATATGGCATAAATATCAACTCATCAAACTTTTATTCGAAGAAATAACAAATTGTCATTTTTATCGAAATTTTTATGCATGGCTGCACAGCCATTGACTTGAAAAACTCAATCATGAAACCCAAACCAATGCTCAAACTCATTCAGAAATAGAGGGTCTTACACTCATGGTCATTTCATATGAAATTTCATAGGAAATGACCATGAGTGTAAGATTCTATTTATCATATGAAAACTTTAAATTGGATTTTATCACCTTTAAATCTGACAATTTTTCCACAAAAAGCATAGTTGACAAAGACGCCTTAAAGACATTACTTAATCCTGCCAAAGTGTTATTACACGTGTGGCATACGATTTTTATTACATGATGTTATCCACTGCTTATCAACGACGTCATATGGTAATTGTTTATCTTGATACATAGTGATGTGTTTTTATAGTCCCTAAGTATACATATACGCACATACCCATTTTCAGTACCATATCCATATACATTTTGGAACTCATGTAAATAATCAAGGCTACATGTGCGAATAAACAACAGATGTTAAAACTGCATAATCACATATTTTAAAAGTTAAAGTTAAATGGGTTCCAATGTACTAGGAGGTTAAACGTAATAGGGAACTCTGGAAGGGACATGCAATTTTTTTTTAATATGTTGTGCAAACAGAATAATATATTGTGTGCCCAAAGATAATATCTTGTGCACACAAGATATTATCTTTGGGCACACAAGATATTATTCTGTTTGTACCACATAAATCTTGTGTGGACAACATAATATCTAGTGCGCACAACTTATTATCTTGTTCGCAGAACATATTATCTTGTTTGCACAACATAGATCTTGTGCGGGCAGCACAATATCTTGTCCGCAAAATTTATTATCTTGTTCGTGAATGGACATACAGACAACGAAGAGGACAACAACGACGGACAGTTAAACATCACCATGTTAACACATTTGCTAGCGTCGGGAGCCACTTGCAATCTTTTTCATTATTTCATATTGCCTTTTTATGTACTCACAATTAGGTATAACATTATGATAATTGGTATCAATTTCTCTAGGCATATGTCGAAGAGGCATTGTAATCTCTTCCTTATACATTTCAAGTATTCTTGGGCCAACAAAGTCCACAAAATTGCTTTTCGGATATGATTCTTGCTCCTGTTGTGGAAAAGCACTGGGAAAATGCAGCATGTTAAGTGCAAGCCAAATACAAAGAATAGTGTCCCTACAAAACATCCCTTTGGCAATTATTGGCATTGCCTTTGCTTGAGTAAGCAAAATATCATCCAAGGGCTTGTACATGTGAATAGTAACATGTTTGTCACTCGCTAAAAAGCTTGGAATAAAATATTGTTTTAAAGAAGGATCCAACTTAACTTGCAAGAATGCATTTACAATTGTTTGTGCAAGTACCTGTGATAAAGTTTTATTTTCACTTGTGAGGTATGCGCTACTGTTAGGAATTTTACTTGGTCCATGAGGCATGTAACTATCTTTAGCTAATTTTACTTCTATAATAGTTGTTTTTGTAACAGCAGTATCTTTTGAACCTCCATTATCTCCATAAGCCGCCTGTACATTTTCTGTTTTCATTTTTTTCACTGCTGGTTCACCAACATCCTCAACACTGCCCCTGCGCTTCTCCAGATCATACGATAATGTTGCTTGAATATCTTCCTCATTTTCTTTAGTATCTTCCTCATCATCCTCATTCTCTATTTTAATCACAGTGCGATCTATCACAATATCAGCACAACCATGCCAAACTTTCTCGTAACCTGAAATGTATACGCCTGATAGTCAGCAAGTCATATATGGGACACAGACATGTGTGCAAAGATATTTTGTTTTGTTTGATTTGAGGTTTAACGTCCCCGTCAACACTATTTGATCATTTTCGAGACACTGCTTCCAATTTTGTGGGACTTCTACCAGACATTGAGATGAAATGACATCTCAATCCCTGCCGCCTGTGTGCGAAGATATTAGGTAGCTCTGGAGAAAAGGGGGCGCCACATGCCAAAGTAAAGTTTCTGAGGGCATGTGACTTTGAAAATAAGGCAAAATCTAATCAAATCTTTGACAGGTTGCAATGACATATTGTACTAAATTTGACATTTCATGCATATGACATGTTCATGAGATATGGTGCAGACATTATATTCTAATAATTTGGAAGCAAAGAATGTGCACCACAGAATTGAAAACAATGGAGTGTAAAAGTATTTCTCGGCCAGACTAGCTAAATGAAGTTTTACCAAATAGGCCTCATCAGTAACCCTAAAATACTGCCAAAATCCAATAGAAAACTAGAGACCCAAGTGGGCCAGAATGGCTCACCTGGATGAGACTGATTATATTTTACATTGTGCCTTGGTGGCTATCTTGTCTGATCAGATAACACTGCCTTTAGCAATTCTGAATCTGCATTAGATATGTCTTGAGACATATAAACTTCTCCCAATTCATTACAAATTTGATCTACCGGATAACCAAGTTTTGTGCAACCTTATCAGAAGAATGCCCTAATTTCCCCAATATTCTTAACATGCTTCCCAACATTTTTTTTACAATTGTGCTCAATAAATGGCTCTACTGATATGATGAAACTGTGCTGAATTGAAAGCTCATTGTCAACATATTGAATAGAGCTAACTAAGTGTATCAGTATCGCTGAAATCATGAATATGTTTATTATGCTGTACATAGTACAGTACACATTATTTATCATATGACATCGCGTCTGAGAGTGTAATAAGGCAATGTAATAAATTCAACAATCCACTGGTGGGTTATATATGCAAATTAGTTGGAAACTCCCCGTAACGCTACATGTACAACATCCTTAACGACTCTGTATTTACTAATGGCAGAATAATGACTTTTTTGTAAACAAAACTTGAATGAAATGTGTTTTAAAATGTCATATGATAAATAGAATCTTGCATTCGTGCTCATGTATTATTGAATTTATTAAACTCGTTGAGAAAAACGGATAAAAACGCTCGGCAAAGCCTCGCATTGTATCCCTTTTTCTCAACTTGTCTAAAAAATTCAATAATACATGAACACTCATTTAAGATCCTCTATATACGAACACCCCTTGTATATAGCACTACCAGTCACAGTTTAATCTCCTCAACTATGGCAAGCAACTGCACTTACACAGTGCATGTAGGGCTTGCTAATCGGGGCTCAAAAGATAATCGATTATCTTCATGTCATTGCGATCGATAATTGAACAGTAATCAATGAAGGTTTGGTCATAACTTTACCTGTCTGGCGTTCTGTCTGAGCATGACTCCTACCATATGCTGTACTTTTCCATATGTATTTTAACAGACAGACCTGAGCAAACATAGTAGACCCAGATGTGACGCCCTAAAATGTGGCGTCTCATCTGGGTCTGCACTGTTTGCCACTCATACAGCTATTTTAGGCACAACTTTGGGTAGTAAATTGTACTTATCAAATAAACGATTGAATAGTCGATTATCCGATTAATCGTGCCAGCCTTAAAGACAGGATTTTCATGCCAGGGTGTCTTTTTTCCAGGTTAAACATGTACAGGTAACCAGCAGATAAAAGTAGGTGTGGCTTGGTCTTGGCGGGCTGGCTACCTATAGGGGCCAGAAAACTGATAAGGATTATAGGATATAATTGACTGTAATAAACAGCTGCTGTCCATATTTTTAACAACCAACTACCTTCAAAATTTGTAGATAAGTTATGCTTCATAAACAGTTTTTATTATTATTAACATTATTATTATTATTATTATTATTATTATTTATTAGCAATTTGATACAAAAAAAATTCTAGTTTTGTATATTAGAAAATAAAATGGCATACTAGACTGAAATCAGAAAATGATTCTATCTGAATATCAGTTTAGGTTTGAAATATAATGTGTGTTTCCATAGTTTTCTCTGTACACATTAACCTCTCTGCAATATGATTCACTGTAAAATGATTTTGGGATATAACACAGCTCTAACACATATCCCAAAAATCGTAAGAACCGCCTCATTTAACATTTGTATGTGTAAAATGCTAGTACTTATTAGAAATAGACCAAGAACAAACACTCTTGAGTATATTGTGGGGGCTCGTTTGAATTGCCTCATTAAGGCCATACAAATGTATACCCTCACCTTGTTGTATATTGTCGGTGCTCATTAGAACTGCCTCAATGAGACAATTTTATGGAACACCTAAAATCTATATTTTATTTAAAAAAGCTAAACTGAGATTAGAATGGGGTAAGTCTGAACATCTGATTTATTCATTCAGTTACTCCATTATTTAGCTGTGTCAATTTTATTTTATTTATTTTACTAAGACTGCCTGTGTATAATTCATTTTTTTTTTCTAGTTCTATAAGAAGAAGAAAAATCTTTCTATTATATCAAATTAAAAAGCAATTCTTTCATTCAAATATTTTTATTTATTTATTTCTTTTCTATAGTGTCAACTAATAATGTTTCAACAAATTTGAAGCTTTATTTTTTTATTTATTTTATTGTTTTTGTATATAAGAATGAGTGAGTGTTTGAGTTTAACGTCCCACCAACAGCTAAGGTCATACGGAGACGGGACCTCGGTTTAAAGACTCATTCGAAAGTCCGGAGAAGCCCGGGATCGATCCTGCGACCCCTGGTTTACAAGGCAAATAGCGTAACCACTACAACATGGAGGCTTCTTTTGTATATTAGAATTAAATAATCTATATATTTAACCTTTATGAAATATGTTTGTATTTTGTTTCTTTATAATTCAAAAATAAAAAAAACTAAATTCATTAATAATGACTAAATGGTTTTGTTTGTCTATTGAAACCAATTATAGAGTGTGTCTGCTGTTACATAATTGAGATAACAAGGTGAGTTTCAATTTGAGCAGAGCTGCCAATCACTTACTATAAATAGAATTTGATGTTAACCCTTCAGAGGTCAGACAAAGAATGACTCAGGTTTTCCTGTGCTTCCTTATATAGTCCATTCCTGTCTTTAAGTGCAAGCATTGTGAAAGATCATAACAAATATTATTGTACTTACCAAAGGAAGTGTCGGAAATTGGTATTTTGGAGGAGCAGAACATGCATATTGTTACAGCCTTCCCCCTGTATTTACTGGCATCTACTCTTATCTGTGGTTTCTCCATCGCTAAAGGCCCAAAGAGATGAACAGCAAGGACTTCCTGCACTGTATTCTCAGTGAGGCTTTCAGTTTCACCTACTCTTTTCAGGCATCTGAAATGCCCTGCAAAAAATGCAAACACATCATGCTCACGCAATAGTTTATTCAAAGTGTTTTCATGAAAACTGCATAACAGTGCCACTAGAGGACCAATGGTCCTATAGCACTGACCTGAATGCTGAATGTATGTACAGCCATTTGTTTTCTTAGATGAGGGCTTTGGAAGGGTCTAAACCTTGGCAGAAAATGCAGTTTTGACTTTTTCCCGCACAAAAACCTTTGTGACGAAATTTGACCTTGGTCTTAAATAGGTCAAGATCACCCAGGGATCATCATATGACCAAACTAAGATTGGCCCAGAGTCATCAATGCTAAAGTATCACGTTTCAGTAAAATGAACCAACTGGTTCTGAGGAAAGAGGTTTTTGAAGGGTGTTTTATCTTATCATACTGGTCATGAGACCAAACTCACATTATTTTAATTTCCATTTCCTGGTTTCTGAGTGCTTTCATATGATATTTGATTACAAATGGCCA
This sequence comes from Lucinisca nassula, assembly GCA_963580285.1. NCBI lineage: Eukaryota > Metazoa > Mollusca > Bivalvia > Lucinida > Lucinidae > Lucinisca > Lucinisca nassula. Next base: position 22,639,604 of record OY757018.1, read on the forward strand.
AGTCGTTCCTATGAAAAATAAGTTTTAATTTTCATATCTGCACGACCTCCGGCCAAGGTCAAGAATGACCTTGACATTAACTACTCATGAAGTTTATGTCACTCATTTATGGCTAACTGCATATACATGTATACCAATTTCAGACAAAAGCTGCAATAGTTTCTGAAGAAATATATGATGATGATTTTACTCATACGAAAGCCTATCAGACCATATTTGTCATTATGTAAAATTTGTGAAGATCACCCAGGGGTCAACATCTGCATAAACTATGACTGGCTTGGGTCCATGGTGCTACATAGCAAGCTTCATGACAATCGGCTAATTGGTTCAAGAAGTAGACTTAAGGCCTGTTTTTACCTTATACGGGCATAGCTGTCACATTGGTCATGGGATAAAACTCACATTTATTGATTTCGATTTCCTTATTATCCCCACGTTTTTCAAAAAAGTGGGGATATTGCAATCGCCTCCGTCCGTCTGTCCGTCCGACTATCTCCTCCTAAACCGTTAGACGGAATTCAACCAAATTTGGTATGCGAGTTGCTTACATGAATGGCTTGCGCAAGAGCACATTTTTTTTGTCCCCGCCCCAAGGGGCCCTGGGGAGGGGTCAAAAGGTCAAATTTTGACCTACTGTGGAGAAAACGTGGTGATTTGCGATGGCTTGCCATCGACTGCGCGCTCTAGTTCCTGATTGCTGTCATATAGTGAAATTTGGGAACTTATGGCCAAGTTGTTTCGGAGGTAAATAAAAATTAAATATTAATATCTGAATGGCCTTTGGAAAAAGGTCAAAGACTGACCTTGACCTTTAATATACATGTAATTTCATCTACTTATTTATTTAAATGCATCTACCAATTTTCAGATCACAGGCTGCAATAGTTTCCAAAATCAATGTTTATGTGACTGAATTTGACCTTGGTGTAAAAATAGGTCAAAGTCATTCTAGGGTCATCATTTGAACAAACTATAATGGGCGCAAGTCCCCAATGCAGCAAGTTTCATGACAATCGGCCCACTGGTTCAGGAGTAGAAGACTTTTGAAGAGCTTTCATCTTTTATGAGAATGACGGCCATCTTGGTCATGTGACCGGACTAAAAAAATTAATAAATTTTTATTTCCGTCTTCCTAAAGGCTTTCATATGAAACTTGGTTACAATCGGCCCAGTGATTTCTGTAAACAAGAGCTCCTCAAGCAGGGCATTATACGCCAGTGGCAACCAGTAAAATGGAGCAATGTACTGATTGTTGTACACGTTTGGGTTTGTAGAATGTAGCCGAGGAACAAAATGTGCTCCACATATTCTTACCTGGCACTATTAATAACCCTCAATGGCTCAAACTAGCTGATACATGTATATGAAATGAGCGAATCATGTTATTTAAGCACAGCAACACAGATGCAGGTCATTTCAAAACCAGCCATAATTTCATTAACTAGAAAAAGCGACCAGTGGGTCATGTATACCCCCGGCCAGCGCCACCCTCTGATATATCTTTTGAGCTTGTATGTAATATGAACGAAGAAGTCAAGAAGCTATAACAATCTATAAATTTGCTTGTAAAAGCTAAACCAAACATAAAAGTTCTAAATGGACCAAGGGAGTGAGGACATCGAAGTTACTGAAGGATTGGGGGCATCAATGTGACTGAAGCAGCCGGGTGGTGTATGCATCAATGAAATCTTCTGACTGGTATGCAAACTCGATACAAGTACCAATTGAATTTGTCTTACAGTTTAGAAGATACAAGTTTCTTTAAACTTTATCATAAAACTTTAACCAAATGTAAAATATCTAAGTCTGTTTCCTTGACCCCAAGGTCACTGTGAGGGTGGGACATGCATCAATGAAATCTTTAGACCAGTAGGTAACTTCAGTGCAAGTATCAACTAAATCTATCACAGTGTTCAGAAGGTACAATCTGTTAGGAACTTTGAAGCAAAACTTTAACCAAAATGTTAACGGACGGACGGATGAATGGCAGGACGAAAACTATATACCCCCATAGCATACTTCATATGCCAGGGGTATAAAAACTAGAAAAAGTGCCCAGTGGGGCATATATACCCTGGGCTAGTGCCACCACCTCTTCTGGAAAAGGCAATGTCTATACATGCAGCTTCTCTGCATAAACAGTCCACTGAGAATAAGGGCTGTCAAATGACAGCATAGCTTGTGTGTTTCACATCTTGTCTTTGTATGTTTTCACATGTATACACATGAGAAAGGTTTTTTAGACAGTTTCTACATTTTTATAGGATTTTATTTTAAAATCAAATATACGAGAATTCCATTCATATTGGAATTGTGCCATCAAAAAGAATTCAAGATATCCCAGCTATGGTATACATGTTTTCAATTAAAAAGGCTTCAAGTTATAAGGCAAAACCATTGAATCATGAACTATGGGTAGCACTGCCTATATTATATTTTCATGTCAACCATTGGGTTGCATGAAATTTATAATCAAGTTATTTAATTCATCCATCAAATAGTATTCAAGACATAAGGCAAAGTCACGGAACCATAAACCATATACTAGAGAAAGCGACCAGTGGGTCACGTATACCCCCGGCCAGTGCCACCCTCTGATATATCTTCGAGCTTGTATGTAGCATGAATGAAGAAGTCAAGAAGCTATAAGAATCTATAATGTGTTTATAAAATCTAAACCAAACACAATCTTTCTAAACGGACCAAGGGAGTGAGAGCATCAAAGTAACTGTAGGGGTGGGGGCATCAATGTTACTGAAGCAGCAGGGTGGGGTATGCATCAATGAAATCTTTGAACAGGTATGCAGCATTGATGCAAGTATCAATTGAATTTGTCTTAGAGTTTAGAACATTATGTAACAGGCATCTATAAACTTTGTCATAAAACTTTAACCAAATGTAAACTTTCTACGTCCACCACCCTGAGGTCTAGGTCACTGTGGGTGGGGAAGCGACATGCATCCCAAACTTTTTTGACTGGTATGCAACATTGATGCAAGTATCAACTGAATTTGTCTTAGAGTTTAGAACATACAGGCATCTATAAACTTTGTCATAAAACTTAAACCAAACGTAAAATTTTTAAGTTTGTGACTTTGACCTCAAGGTCATTGTGGGGGGGTGGGACAAGCATCAATGAAATCTTTAGACCAGTATGTAACTTTGACCTCAAGGTCATTGTGGGGGGTGGGACATGCATCAATGAAATCTTTAGACCAGTATGTAACTTCAGTGCAAGTATCAACTAAATCTATCAAAGGGTTCAGAAGATACAACCGCTTAGAAACTTTAACGCAAAACTTTAACCAAGATGTAAAATTACCAAGTCTGTGACCTTGACGTCAAGGTCACTGTGGGGGTGGGACATGCATCAATGAAATCTTTAGACCAGTATGTAACGTAAGTGTAAGTATCAACTAAATTTATCAAAGGGTTCAAAAGATACAACCTCTTAGAAACTTTAACGCAAAACTTTAACCAAAATGTAAAATTTCTAAGTCTGTGACCTTGACCTCACGGTCACTGTGGGGGATGGGACATGCATCAGTGAAATCTTTAGAACAGTATGTAACTTAAGTATAAGTATCAACTAAATCTATCAAAGGATTCAGAAGATACAATCTCTTGGAAACTTTAACGCAAAACTTAAACCAAAATGTTAACGGACGGAATGAAAGAAGGACGGATAGACGGAAACACGGATGGACGGGCGAACGGCAGGACGAAAACTATATACCCCCATAGCATACTTCGTATGCTGGGGGTATAATAAGTTTTAAGATTAATCACTGTGTAGCATAGAAGTAATATCCAAAGTATGACATTTCTCTATCAAATAGCCTTTGAGGCATTAGGCAAAAGCACTCAACCATAACATAAAGGTCACACTGATGTTCTATGCCTGTGACATTGACCTTAAGGTCATGCCTACTGACGCGGATGGTGATAATTAAAACTTTAGACCTATATCTACCAGCATGCAAAATATAAAAAAATCAAATCCATCAAAGGGTCTTTGAAAAATAAGGTCTTATAAACTTTAACACGAAAACTTTGACCTGTGACAACGTTCTTTCTCTGTTACCTTGACCTTAAGGTCACGCCTACTGACATGGATGGTGGTAATGAAAACTTTAGACCTATATCTACCATCAGTCCAAATATAAATGAAATCCATCAAAAGGTCTTTGAATAATAAGGTCTTAAACTTTAACAAAAAACTTTGACCTGTGATAAAGTTCTATGTATGTGACCGTGACCAAAATGTCACACCTACTGACATGGATGGTGGTTATTAAAACTTTATACCCATATCTACCATCGTGCAAACAATAATGAAATCCATCAAAGGGTCTTTTGAATAATAAGGTCTTATAAACGTTAACGCAAAAACTTTGACCTGTGACGGCAAGACGCACGAATGAACCAACGTATGAAGGATCGGACGGATGAAGGGAAAGGCAAAAACTAAATAAACTCTGCATAAATGCCGGGGGTATAATCATATTTCAAATCCAAAACTGACCTGTATTTTTCAAATTTTGAGAACTTTTTTAGCAAATAATATGCGCTGTCCCGAACCATTGTCATACTATATGTAAATTTTCAGCTTCATCAGAATCGATGTTCGTTCCTCGTTGTATAACAACTGCTTGTTTGACATCCCTAAACTTTAAGTAGACTTAGATGTTTTATGGGCTTTTGTTGTACCTTCCTTCTATTCGAAGGAATTATCTTCAGTAATTTTATATGCTGTTTTACATAATGACCGGTATGAAGATCGCTTTAGTTTTGACGTAATCAAAACCTTCTAAACCCACATGAGTATCACAAATACATTTAAAATATCAATATCACCCGTTCTGTACGGATTCCCCATTCTATTAAGAACTTTAATACTATGTTGCCTTCGGTATTGGTTAGACCCTTAAATTTGTCTTCTGTAACTTCAGTTAATCTCAATGGAGCAGGCAATACCAATGTTTTTGGGAGTAGTCTTCGTATAAGACTATTTCCTCTCAAATCGCCCATCCTTCGAAAATATACTAATCCGTGGAAAAGAAGTGGAATGTATCCTAGTATTTCTAAGTGCAATGCCAAGAGGTGCAGATGTTGTTCGCATTTAAGCACTGCGTCTACCGTTGCTTCATCTGTAAACGGTAGACGCTTCTCTGTAGTTAACATGTCTGATTTGACATGACAGTCTACAGATTTAATTTATCTAATTACATGACGTGCTGCAAACTGTAATATGCAGTATGTCGGTCAAACTAACCGCATGCTTAAAACTAGATTGAACGAGCATTATCGTAGAATGAGTAAGCCTAAGAAAACTGACACTTTCTTGTACTGTCACTTTCGACGTACAGGTCATTCTGTAAATAACATTGTTATACAGCCAGTGGAAAAACTTTATTACGATGCAAATTCTACATCTAGATTCAAAATAATCAAAAGACATGAAGCTGAACTGAAATGGATTAAATTTTTACAGACCCCTTTTCCACTGGGATTTAATGACAACATTTATCATGAGGGTAATATTTCCAGAATGCCGGACTTTGATATTTTCTCGCTCCTGGAATGTCGAAAATGCAGAACTAGATCTCACGGCACCAGGAAAAATGGTAACTTTAAACGTAAATCATGTACGTTTAAACGAAACAATACTAGACTGAAGTGACTGTCAATCATATTATTAAATCATTGGCGCCACTCTATGCTTTCATTTTTAAGTTCATTACCCATTTACCGCCCCCGCCCATAGGGGCTTGAAGAAATATATTGGCTGCATGATGCTTCCACGCAGAGCTGAATCCGGCCCGCAAACTAGTACTGGTAAACCGCTTAGAGAATCTAAGCCTGTCCAGGAACCGCGGTGCGAGGCGGACCGTCCATGCTAATAAACCATATTGGTTTCATTGGGCGACAGGGCTTGAGATGTCATTTCATATCAATGTCGGGTAAAAGTCCCACAAAATAGGAAGCAACGTCTCCAAAATGACCTTTACAGTGTTGACGGGGACGTTAAACCTCAAATCAAACAAAACAAATCATTACCCATTTCTGTTTTACGTCTTCTGGACACCGAGGCGAATAAATTCTACGATGGTTCTCATCAGTTATATGATGCGGCTCTCTTAACTAGAGGCTATAATCAGCATACTCTCCGTCCTTACATTGACTCTGAAATTAATCATAAACGCCATTCCTTCAAAATATCCTTCATTAATAAGGGTATGGATTTTATAGATTTGCCCAGTATCTTCCGTGAGAGATCGGTGCTTTCTTCCATTCCTGCTTATTTTCAAAATACTGAAACACCTATAATTTGCTATAAATATAACAAACCTGTTAGATCGATCATTTTTAATTTCAATAAACTTGTTTCAGATCTTGATATTGATACTAATACTCCTGATTCATGTGATTGTAAAAACTCAAAGTATTGCTATCCTGCTGCTGGTCATGTAATTACTGGCAATTTGAAAACTATTCCTGATTCTAGGATAAGGAATATAATTTCTAAAGGACCGAAATATCGGTTTCCTTCTAAAATTGATTTCAGTAAATGTAGAGATGAGATTGCTGCTTCCTTAAATGAATTCGGTAATCGATGGTGTAAGCGAGAGTATGTTGAGCATAAAGCCCTTAAGGACTGGAAACTTAGCATTTTAAAACTACTGAATAAACGCATTTCTTTCTATTCTCAAAATACTAACTTATTACCTCCTAAGCCCAAGACGTCTTTACGTCATCTTAAACTAGGTATTCAAGAATTTCATAAGAAGTTTGTTTTGGCCCCTGCAGACAAGGCCGCTAACAACGTCGTCGTGGTGTGACGGCTCCACTATGTTAACACGCTTAAGCAGGAGCTTGGTGGTACTAAGGCCTATGAACTTCAGCCTTTAGCTGAAGAGAGAGCTATAGTAAATAAAAATGTTTGTCATTCAGCCACCAAGTTTGCTGTGTGTGTTAACGAAGGCCAAGACAAGCTTCCTACGCTATACTGGTTACCAAAACTTCATAAAAGACCTTACAAAGCACGGTTTATTGCAAATTCTAGCTCTTGCACTATCACTGAACTTTCTAAATTATTAACTTCCTGTCTTACTGCTATTACAACGCATGTGATTAAATATTGTGATAAAGTCTTTGAAAGATCAGGAAGAAATCTGTTTTGGTCTATAAAAAATTCGAATGAGGTTTTAAATAAATTGAAGTCCAGACATTTTCGTGCTTCAAGTCTGTCTTCTTACGATTTTTCCACTCTTTACACTACACTTTCTCATAGTCTTATAAAAGAAAAGCTTAATGATTTAATTGAATTCTCTCTATCTTGCATGTAGTGTCAGAAATGCATTTTTCACTTCTAAAGAGCATAAGAATTATACACTTTGGTCATGTCAGAAAGTGTGTGATGCCCTCACCTTTCTAATTGACAATATATATATATTAGATTCGGTACTAAGTTATTTAGACAAATTGTGGGTATTCCGATGGGCACAAATTGCGCACCTCTTATGGCTGATCTGTTCTTGTATTGTTATGAAAGAGACTTCATGTTGTCGCTTTCCATTGATAACCAATCTGAAATTATTGAAGCTTTAAGCTCCACTTCTAGATATTTAGATGATTTATTAAATATTGATAATACCTATTTCGATGGTTTTATCAGTCAGATTTATCCCCCAGAACTTCAGTTAAATAAAGCAAATTCTTCTGATACCGAGGCCCCGTTTTTGGATTTACATCTATCAATTGTAGAAGGATTTGTTACGTGCAAAATTTATGATAAACGCGATGACTTTGATTTTGAGATTGTAAATTTTCCTTTTTTTGGATGGTGATGTTCCTCGTGCGCCATCCTATGGGGTTTATATTTTGCAATTAATTCGATTTGCTAGAGTGTGTAGTCATGTAACTGACTTCAACACTCGTAATAAATTATTAACGGCTAAACTCCTTAATCAGCGTTAAACGTACCATAAACTACGCAAAGCCTTTTCAAAATTTTATAGACACCATTCTGATTTAATTTCAAAATTCAATATTGGACTTAAATCTCTTCTGCAACAAGGTCTATCGGAACCCGAATTTTATGGTGACTTAGTATATAAATTCAGAAAAATATATAACCGCAATGACTTCAGCACCCAATTTCGTAAAATCATTCTTCGATATAAAAAGATTGGGTACAACATGGATGTTATACGACAGACTGCATGCATGGTAGTTAACCCAATCACGGTTGGCAACTTTGCTTCCCTCTTTAATTGCACGCCGGTGGATCAGGCCTCAGATTCTATGACGGCTCCAACGTAAAGGCTTATTGAGAATTAGAGAGATCTAATTCAAGGTAATGTTGGTTGGTGCCTGATGCTCTGTCTCTGGTCCGGCCCATCAGAGTCTAACTGTTGGTTATATTTTGCTCCAGCATTTCAGTGGTTTCTTGCTGTCGAGTCTTCACCGTTGTCTCACCTCTGTGGTTCTTTGATTTTTTGTGTTCACGGAGATGTTGCACTGATGAGTTAGGAGGTCTTCATGCGGACTGAACAAATTATTTGTCTAAATCGCGACGGAAGTAAGGGCGAGGATTGTGGCCACCTAAAATCGATTTAAGCCCCCCAGTGGTAATCATTCCATTGACCGTTCCATGGCGGTTCTTCTGTGGCGATTTATTTATGGTGTTGTTTGTTACTTACTGTGTGTATCACTTGTGTCTTTTTATTTTGGATGGCCATATGGCCATTTTGTGGGAAAGTGATTGTCCTTATGGCCTTCCTTTGTTTAGGTTTCCATTACGGTCTGGTCGCTTAATGTTTGTGTTTCTTTCCCTTTGGTGTCTTTGATGGGTGGAGTAAGTTAATTGTATCGATTCCTGATCTTTGTTTTACTTCTACTTTTTAAGATGTAGATAAATGTTAAGAAAAATCTGTGAAAGGGGCATAACTCATTTGATTTTTGACAGACCTCAAAATAATATGCCCTGTTCCACATCATGTCTACTGTATGAAATGTTTCAGCTTTATCGGATGTACATACTGTAGTAGGAGGAGTTATCCGGAAACAAAATGTTAACAGAATTTTTCAAAAGGACATAACTCTATAATCATTTGGTGGATCGCAACCTCGAAACAATATGCAATGCCCCACATCATGGTCCAACTATATATATAGTTTCAGCTTCATTGGATGTAAAATGTAGGATGTAGGAGTTATCCAGAAATGAAATATTATCAAAAATTTCAAAGGGGCATAACTATTATTTAGTGGACCATAAACTCGAAACAATATGCGCAGCCCCACATCATGGTCTAACTATATATAAAGTTTCAGCTTGATTGGATGTAAAATTTAGATCAAGATGATATCCGGAAATGAAATTTTTACAAACTAGAAAGAAATGCGTCCATAGGACACGGATGTCCCGCCTCAAACTATCTTATCCATAGAAAGTTATTAACCGTGTTTAAGTTTTGGACCCTTTTTTCACATTTGACCTCTAAGTATGACCTTGACCTTGGAGGTAAGGACCTTGGTTTTGTGTGAGGCAGATTGTCTCACGATGGCCAACATTTCTGCCAAGTAATTTCAAAATCCATCCAGAAACAAGTAAGTTATTGACTGCGTTTAAGTTTCAGACCCTTTTTTTTTACCCTTGATCTCCAAGTATGACCTTGGCCTTGGAGGTACGGACCTGGGTTTTGCACGTGACACATCGCCTCATGATGGTTAACATTTCTGCAAAGTAATTTCAAAATCCATCCAGAAATAAGAACGTTATTGACTGCGTTAAAGTTTCGGACCCCTTTTTTGACCTTTGACCTTTAAGTATGACCTTGACCTTGGAGGTACGTCCCTGGGTTTTGCATGTGACACGTCGTCTCATGATGGTTAACATTTCTACAAAGTAATTTCAAAAATCCATCCAGAAATAAGAAAGTTATTGCCTGCGTTTAAGTTTCGGACCCCTTTTTTGACCTTTGACCTCTAAGTATGACCTTGACCTTGGAGGTACGGACCTGGGTTTTGTATGTGACACTTCGTCTCATGATGGTTAACATTTATGCCGAGTAATTTTAAAATCCATCGAGAAATAAGGAAGTTATTGACTGCGTATAATTTTCGGATGCACGGACGGACGGGGGCAACGCTATATGCCCTTTCCACCATTCTTCGAATGGCGGGGGCATAAAAATATCAAAGGGGCATAACCGTATTATTATTTGGTGGACAGTAACCGCGAAACAATTTGTGCTGCCACACACATGATCTTACTATGTATGACGTTTTAGCTTGATCGGATTTAAAATGTTTGATGAGTTATCCGGAAATGAAAATGTTACAAAAAATTTCTAAGGGGCATAATTCTATTATTATTTGCTGGACCGTGCTCCTGAAACAATATACGCTGCCCACATCATCGTCTAACTATATATGAAGTTTCAGCTTGATCGGATGTAAACTGTACGAGGAATGAGCATAAGTGAGTGAGCTTTAGGTTTACGTCCCACCAACAGTTAAGGTAAAAACGGAGACAGGAACTTGGTTTAAAGACTCATCCGAAAGTCTAGAGAAGCCTGGGTATCCATCCTGTGATCCCTGGTTTACAAGATAAGTAACATAACCACTGCACCACAGAGGCTTCTAAACTGTAGGAGGAGTAATCCGGAAATGAAAATGTTACAAAAACATTTCAAAGGGTCATAACTTTATTATTATTTGGAGGAGCGTAACCTTGAAACCATATGTGCTGCCCCACATCGTGGTCTAACTATATAAGAAGTGTCAGCTTGTTTGGATGTAAAAATTTTAATTTTAATAATGTTGGATCAGTTATCCGGAAACAGGAATGTTATAAAAAATTTCAAAGGGCCATAACTCTATTATTATTTGGTGGACCGTAACCTCCAAACAATATGAAATGCCCCACACCATAGTCTAAACTATATATGAAGTTTCAGCTTGATCGAATGTAAACTGTAGGAGTAATCCGGAAACAAAGATTTTACAAAAAAAAACTTAAAAGGGACATAACTCTATTATTATTTGGTGGACCATAACCTCCAAACAATATGCACTGCCCCACATCATGGTCTAACTATCTAAGAAGTTTCAGCTTGATCCGATGTAAACTTTAGGAGGAGTAATCCGGAAACGAAATGTTTACAAAAAATTTCAAAGGGCCATAACTCTACTATTAGGTGGTGGACCGTAACTGCGAACAATATGCGCTGCCCCACATGATGGTCTTACTATATTTGAAGTTTCAGCTTGATCGGATGTAAAATGTATGAGGAATTATCCAGAAATGAAATGTTTACAGATGGATGGACAGACGCCAGGGGGTATAACATATGTGCAGTTTTTCAAACGGGCAAATAAAAACAAGCTTTAATTATCATATCTGAATGACCTTGGTCTAAGGTCAAGGAATGACCTTGATACTCCACTTTATTTAGCTTAAGCATTATATAAAGATGGGGTTTAAGGGGCTCATTCAAAGTTTGTGATCATCACGATAACAAGTCCGTGAAACGAAGACCCCCCTAAACCCCACTTTATATAGAGAAAATAGGGGTTTAAGGGGGTAAACATTATCTGCCTTATTTTTGCTCAAAGACATAGATTGTCGGTACTCGTTAGAACCGCCTCAATGAGGCGGTTCTAACGAGCACCCACAATCTATGTTGAAAGCAGAAATAATAAAGATGTTATCATAAGTACCTAATATTTATCATTTTCTGACACCATGTTTGACGCCATTATTTCTTACGGACATGTTTTCCTAATGTGAATGAAAGATCTGCTGGTGCTCTGAACATAGATTGTGGCGGGGTTCTAACGAGTACCCACAATCTGTTGTTCGGTCTATTCAGCTTTCCAGTACTGTAATTGACCACGTATAAGTTAATTGCCTAATCCAGTTAATTGATCACGATATGTAATTTATGACAGCCTGATATCAGCCGATCAATTCAATAATCCTCAATTAATTTGATGTTAGAAAAGTGTCATAAAGGATGTTAATTACAATCAGCGCTTAAGTTAAGATATCAAGTTCACTACTAAAAGAATACAGAAACAATATAGATAATTAAGTAATAATACAAACACGTAAACTCAAATTTGTGGTCTGATAATTATTCATCATGATAACTGTAAGGGAAATTTCAGAGGAAATAAACAATTCATAAATTCACACACACCAATACACACACACACACAAAATGCTTCTTCGCTGAAAAAGGACATTCTTGGCTCGAATTCAACCTGGCAACTTATATGCTCAACTTGGACAGAAAACAAGACTTATATACAGTTATAAACAATGTATATGCCCCTAAATTAACGCATCAATGGCGATTTCTGAGATTTTACGGGTGATTTCCGAAGAAATCCAGACCATAAAATTTTAAGTGACTTTTGCTAAAAAAGCATACAAAAGTCATCAATATGAAAGACAATAAAGCTATTAACACTACATATGTCCATAAATTAACTCCACTACGGTGATTTCCTTTATTTCAGTGGTAATTTCAGTGATTTTGGTGAATCATGTTACCGTAAAAATAGGAATTTGGTGGAATATTACTACAGGCCACGAAAATTGGTTCCTGGTTCCATACTGCTACGTCATTGCCTACAAGAGTTCCTTCTTTCCTTCTACAATACGACTCTGGAATGCCCTACCTGTTTCCGTGGTGTCCGCTCCAAAGCTAGAAGCCTTCAAGAGCTGCGTCGGAGCTGGACCTCCCAACTTCTAAACCCGCATGTGATGTTTTTGTCCTGTTTTTAACCTGTACATGGAGCCTTCTTTCACGGATGTACATAGTATTTACAGTGCGGCTATGCTCAAGTTGGGCCCAGCACTTAAACGGAAGATGTCGGTGCCAGTAATTAGGTCTGTTCCGGTAAATTTATGCACCTGTCTGGCAGTGTCTGCTGCACATGGCTGTATAAATTGGAAGGAAATGGAACAATTACATGCATTTTAGTGTCACCGGCTTCCTCAAGGTGAATAATCCTGGTGTATGAATGTCATTTGATGTGTCGCCGTTAGATAATTCTGGATTTTTAATGACTGGTAGATTTACCTTCATCAGCAAAAAAGCTTGCAAGAGCCCCAAGAGCTTTTTGCCTCCTTTCTTCTGCTTCTTTACTAGGCCTATATATCATCTCATAAATAATACCCATGTACAATTGTGCGTCTGCGATGCACATCAGGTAATTCTCGTCTCGAACAATGTTTCGATCGTCCGGGAATCCGGTAACACAAACCATTGCCTCGCTGAATTCTTTAGCAATATTACCATTGCAATTCAATATCTGAAGGGGGAAAAATGTTCCAAAGACTCCACCTAGATAACAGGTAGGGAAATTGTCAAGCATTTGCCTCTCGTCTCCTGTGAAATGCGGATACAGTTTCTTTACTACCTCCATTTTGGGCTAGTCCTGAACTCATGACCTTCCATACATGGGCCCATACATTACGCTACGCTGCTTTCCTGAGTGACTGAACGTCAGTATGTTTTTGTTTTGGGCGTACTTGATTCAGCTGTTCCGATTTGAAGTTCCGGACGAATATACGTTCTAGGCCAGCGGTTCCCCTTAATAGCGAAAAGGACTCCTTTCCGCGAAAAAGAGACCTGACTTTGTGACAGGACATCTCAGCGGCGAACACTAATGTCCGAGAATTGGCCGGGGAAATGTCCGCGAATTGTCCGGGAAATGTCCGGGAAATTGGGGGTAGTGGTGCGTTATCCCTAATATCTCCACTTCGGGTTGTCAGAAATTAATAAAATCAGTATCAAATAAAATTTTAGCTCCATTCTAAAAGATAAAAAAATAAATTACTTTTCTTAACGTTTTAGGGGTCCATTTTTAAGTTAATTTGTCCCGGAAATTCTCGGATTTTTTCCGGATTTGGGGTAGTGGTGCGTTAACCCTAATATCTCGACTACGGGTGGTTATAAATTAATGAAATTAGTATCAAATAAAAATTTTAGCTCCAATCTAAAAGATTATTAAAAAAATATCGTTTTGAATAATTTAGGGGCACATTTCTGAAGTTAATTTGTCGGGGAAATTCCCGATTGTGTCCTGGATCTTGCGATAGTTGTGCATTTTCTTAATATCTCGGTTTGTGGTGATCACTAATTGATGACAATTGATATATGTTAAAATTTTAAGTTCAATTCTAAAATAATTAAAAAAAATCTTTTTTATACACCTCATTGATGCAGTTCTAATCAGAATCAGAATCAGAATTGTTACTGGTGACACGTCAAATGACATTCATACACCAGGACCTGTGATATGGGAAGTTAGTCCCTAGCTCTAACCAAAGAGGTAAACTTAGTTACACAGTCATCAGCACCTTCAGCTGTCGAAATAATCGAATCGGGAAGGGCATTCCAATCTCTAATGGTTTGGGGGAAGAACGATTCTTTATAAATGTCAGTTCTTGCAGTAAGGGTCTGAAACGCCAATGAATGGTGATTTCTACAATGCCTAGCCGGGGGGACAAGGTCATCTGTTGGAAATGCTAGCAGCACCCTTTAGACCTGTGTATAAAAGGATGAGCCTACTGTCTTTCCCCCTTTTCTTGAGAGACTCGAATTTTAATTTTCCAAGTATTCCAGTCATGCTCCCAGTTTCAAAGCAGAAATTGCCTGTTACAAATCTAGCAGCTCTATTCTGAACTTTTTCAATTTCTTCGTTGAGGTCCACTCCACTGGGGTCCCAGATACAACTGCCATATTCCAATATTGGGCGAATAAGACCTTTATATGCTGCCTCTTTTACATCCTTAGGACACTGATGAACATTACGCCTCAAGAAACCAAGTGTTCTATTTGCCTTAGTACACATGTTGCTAATATGAGTATTCCATCTCAAGTTGTGTGCAATTGTCACTCCAAGGTATTTAATGGAGTCCACATTCTCGATGACCGTTCCCTCTAAGGTGTAAGAAGCCTCAACTTTATTAGATCTCTTCCTAGTTATCTGCATAATGTTGCATTTAACTGGCTGAAATCTCATGCCCCATTTTCGGGCCCAACATCCTAATCTATCTATGTCATTCTGAAGTTTCAGTGAGTCATCAGTCTGTATCTCTAATTTCCCGGTAGCAAACACAGTCGTCTGCGAGCAGTCTTATTTCTGAGTCAATGTCAGTGGAAATATCATTGATGTACAGGGAGATCAACAGCGGACCAAGAACAGTCCCTTGTGGGACTCCAGACAGAACTGGAGCCCACTCTGAAGATTCACCATTAACAACAACACGCTGTTTTCTATAGCAAAGAAAGGAATCTATCCATTTGAGAGTCTTCCCCCCAATTCCGTAACCAAATAACTAAGATTTAAGAAGTTCATGAGGTGGGGTGTCAAAAGCCTCCTCAAAGTTCAGAATAAATGTGTCCACCTGTCCCCCTTTGTCCAAGATTTTTGCCCAGTCATTAATAACTGTGCTCAGCTGAGTTTCACAACTATGCCTTTTCCTGAATGCATGTTGTCTGTCTGACAAAAGTTTATGTTCATCCAAGTGGGCCATGATGTTCGAGCAGACTATATGTTCAAGCAATTTACACAGAACATAAGCCAGAGACACAGGGCGTTAATTACGGGCCAGAGCCCTATCTCCTTTTTGGAAGAGTGGACAAATGTTCGCTAAGAGCCATTCTTTGGGGATTCCACCCGTATCAAGAGACTGTTGAAACAGGTGTGCAAAAACTGGACCTAACTCATTTGCTAGTTCCTTCAGGACTCTAGGATGAAGTTCATCAGGTCCTAAGGCTTTACTGGGGTTTAAGCCTTGAAGTAACATGATTACTCCTGCAGCTGACACAACAATATTATCCATGAATGGGGCCGATCTTCCAGTCAATGGAACCTCTGTGAACTCAGTTTTATTAAACGCACCATTGAATTGACCAACAAGTTCCTCTGCCCTTTCAGAGTAGAAGTAAAACAAAGATCAGGAATTGATACAATTAACTTACTCCATCCATAAAAGACACCAAAGGGAAAGATTGATTGATTGATTGATTTGAGGTTTAACGTCCCCGTCAACACTATTTAGGTCATTTTGGAGACGCTGCTTCCAATTTCGTGGGACTTTTACCCGACATTGAGATGAAGCGACATCTCAATCCCTGCCGCCCAATAGAACCAATAGGGTTTATATGCATGGGCGGGCCGACTCGCATCAGTTTTCCTGGGCAAGCTTAGACCTTCCAAGCAGATAACCAGTACTAATGTGTGGTCGGTATCAACTCTGCGTGGAAGCATCGTGCAGCCCATATATTTCTTCAAGCCCCTATGGGCGGGGGCGTCCAAAGGGAAAGAAATACAAACATTAAGCGACCAGACCATAATGGAAACCTAAACAAAGGAAGGCCATATGGACAGTTACTTTCCCACAAAATGGCCATATGGCCATCCAAAATCAAAAGACACAAGTGATACACACAGTAAGTAACAAACAACAACATAAATAAATCGCCACGGAAGAGCCGCCTTGGAACGGTCAGTGGAAGATTTCCACTGGGGGGCTTAAATCGATTTTACGTGGCCACAATCCTCGCCCTTACTTCCGCCGAGATTTAGACAAATAATTTGTTCAGTCCGCATGAAGGCCTCCTAACAGAGTCTGATTCAGCAACCCCGTTTCCCCCTCTTTTAATAAGGGGCGGGATACCTTGCCCATCTTTCTTCTGGCTATTAATATATCTGTAGAACTCTCTGAGATTCGCCTTAACATCACCAACCAAGTTATTCACATACAAATCATGCTGATTTTTTATATCAGTCTTGATTTCACGTCTCAAGTTTTCAAATTTTGTCCTGAGTTTACCACTTCCTGTCCTTTTTGCCTTTGCATGAATCTTATTCCTTCTGCGAATTTTTCTTCTTATCTCTGGTGTGATCCAGGGAATCGAAGATACAGACCTACTAGTTTTTGAGGGGATATGATTTTCGGCCGAAGCGTGAATGAAAGAAGTTATCAAGTCGAAGTTCTCCTGGACAGACCGATCATCTGAATGACCATTAAAGTATTTCTCCCTTGCAAATCTGAGCGCATCCTTCCTCATAGTTTCATAGTCACCTTTCTGATACGAGTACACCTTCCTCCGAGTTTTTTTTTTGTTGGTGGAATGTGGATTTTTAAATATCCGGAGACAATATCATGATCACTTAGTTATCCGGAGACTGAATATCTTCAAACTGTCCTGGCAAAGTCGTAAGGATCAAATCTAATGTGTTCTTATCACGAGTGGGGAAGTTAACAATTTGTTCTAATCCATGGTCGTTCATAATGTCAATTAATATTTGTCCTTCAGACTGACTCAGCATTGTGCCTTGTTTGCTGAGCCTGTCAGGCCAAACAATGTCTCTGAAGTTGAGGTCACCTAGAACATGTACAGCCGGAGGTTTTTTACCCTTATGCTGCGACTTAATGCAATCCATCTGGTCTTTAAACAACTGGAAGTTTTCGACCGTACCATTTGGTGGTCGATACCAACTTGCTACGAAGTGAGAGGTTTTATTTTCAAAAACCTTAACCCATACCGATTCTGTGTCCTTTTCCAGTTCCATGAAAGGCATGTGAGGGATGTCTCTGTAAATGAGCAACATCACCCCACCACCATTAGAGTTCCTGTCTTTTGTATAGACACTGTACTGAGAAGTTTCAGGGAAAAGCTCAGATGTGTTAATTGAACTGTCAATCTTTGTTTCTTGAATAGCCACGATATGCGGTTGAAACGTATCGAGGAAAACTAAAAGTTCAAGATTTTTTCCTCTTAATCCATTTATGTTTATACTGCAAAGTTTCAAACCTTTTACAAAATTTGGCTTAGTTTTATCAGCAGTCGAAGATTTATCTTTCTTATCCTCTGACAGAGGTTCAAATCTGTTTGGCTTACTCATGAGTACCCACAACACCGATTGTGTGCACACAGCATGACTTTAATTTATATAAGATCACAAAAAAAAATTAATCTTCTTCCAATTACGGCAAACAGTGTAGAACTTGGTCAAAGGTTTAACCCATATATGTCTAGCGTCCGATTGGTGGGCCATCGGCAAACAGTGTAGCTCTTGAACAAAGGTTTAACCCATATATGCCTTGAGTCCCACTTGTGGGACATTGGCAGATAGTGTAGATCCAAATCAGATATTTAACCCAGATATTTAACCCATATATGCCTGGAGTTCCATTTGTGGGACATAGTCTAACAATGTAGACTCAAATGATCAGACGCTGCAAAGCATGGCGTCTGATCTGGGCCGCAAAATGCGGCATCTGATCTTGGTCTACACTATTTGATTAAACAACGACGAAATTTAACCGCATCCATTTCTTGCTGGCAATGAATTGGGTGTACGGACTTTGACTGAAATGATCAGACGCTGCAAAACTTGGCGTCTGATCTGGGCCGCAAAATGCGACATCTGATCAGTTTCTACACTGTTTGCTTAAACAACGACGAAATTGTAGCGCATCCATTTCTTGCTGGCGATGAATAAGGTGTACGGACTTTGAGCAATTTTACGGGCCATTAATTTTCTAACGAGATTAAACATGTGTTAAGTTAAATGCTTTAACTCATAATAAGTTGACGTGTGCCGCATGCCTGGATTGAAAAAGTAGAAAGTTACTTCCACAAAAGTTGTGTTCAATTGATATTTTGAATAAAAGCTAATATTTTGTTTGTTTGATCTGAGATTAAACATCACCGTCAACACAATTTTGGTCATTGTGAATACTTTGCATTCCAATTTTGTAGGAGATAGTGCATTTTTCACATTTCTAAAATGTTTACTTTTCTGATAAAATTTCATATTTTTCCTATTTATACGGCAAAAATAGGTTGTGGTTGCTCGCTAGAACATCCTCGTTGATGCGGTTCTAACGAGTAACAACAACCTATGTCTTGGATCAGAAGTAGGAAAACAATGTTCTTTGTCGATGAAAAGCAGTTTTGGAATACAAAACAACATTTTGAACAACAAATTTCACCAAGCGTACAACTACATTTTGACGGATCTAATCACTGGACTATGAGTTTTTCTACAACTAAAGAGGCAGATATTTATTATATAGATAGCTTAGGAGCAAATTTGCAGGATTTGAAAAAAAAACGTTAAGATTCAAATTTCTCAAATTTACAAAAAACGCAGCCACTAATAATGTTTTGCTTGCGTTTAACAACAACCGAATTCTAATGAGTGTGGGCTTTTTGCAATAGCGAACGTGGTAGAGTTTTGTTTGGCTCCGGATTCATTTAACACTGGAATAATATACGACGTGTCAAAAATGAGACAGCATTTAGTTGAATGTTTGGAAAATGGAAAAATGGCAGCGTTTCCGGAAGAAAAAGATACAGGCAGGCGTAAACTTCATTCATTCACTTGTAAAATAGTAGAAATTCCAGTCTGGTGCTTCTGCAAAATGTCTGAGTGTATTGATAACATGATTTGCTGTGATAATCGTAAGTGCAAAATTTGGTTTCATAGAATATGTTTAGGTCTGAATTCATAATCAAACCAATGGCAGTATCCGTCTTGTGAACAGCAACATGTGTGACATCATAGAAAGTTGTGTAATGAAAACCCATGTAAATCCAACTTTATACAGATAAAAGTAGGGTTTACACGGGGTGTCTAGTCTTTATTTCGTTTTCACAAGTCGATATATTAAGGAAAACGAACCAATTAGAACTGCCTCAATGAGGTGTATAAAATGTTTTTTTTTCTATTATTTTATAATTGAACTTAAATTTTTAACATATATCAATTGTTATCAATTAGGGATCACCACAAACCGAGATATTGTGAAAATGCACAGCTACCGCAAGATCCAGGACACAATCGGGAATTTTCCGGACAAATTAACTTCAGAAATGGACGCCTAAAATATTCAAAATAAAAAATATTTTTATAACCTTTTAGACTGGAGCTAAAATTTTTATTTGATACTAATTTTATTAATTTCTGACCACCCAAACTCGAGATATTAAGGTTAACGCACCACTACCCCAAAATCCGGACAAAATCCGAGAATTTTCCGGACAAATTAACTTAAAAAATGAACCCCTAAAACTTGAACAAAGTAAATTATTTTTTTATCTTTTAAAATGGAGCTGAAACTTTATTTGATACTAATTTTATTGACCATCCGAAATGGAGCTATTAGGGATAACGCACCACAACCCCCGATTTCCCGGAAATTTCCCGGACAATTCCCGGACATTTTCCGGACAATTTCCGGACATTAGTGTGCACCCATCTCAGCCCCTAACAACTCGGCCCCTGACAAACTCGGCCCGTAGCAAACTCGACCGCTACAAACTCGGCCCCTGAAAAACTCGGCCCCCAAAATTAGAATATGTATACATTAATGTTGGAATTGACTTATTATCAAACTATTATATTTTAATGTACTCTCCCTGAGTACATATGCTTAATTACTTTTTGAACTGATTTTGATGAAATTATGAGTAACCCATCTCAGAAAATTAGTAATGTATATTTAATAACCCGTATGTGGGACGAGGACTGGGGACGGGACAGGGTAGTCTTACCTGGATAAATGGGTGAAATTCTCCTGGCAGTTTGGCTGGTCTTGTCTAAGTTTAAATAATTTTGTTATTTATATGTTAACCCTTACTTTTGCAGTGTAGATCCGGCTCAGATGGTTTCTGATCTGGATATACACTGTTTGACATTCCGTTTGTGAATTTGTGGGAATAAATTTCTGTAAATTATGTTAGATGTTAACAGGGAAGTAGACACTAGAAAGTTGTTTTTTTTTTGTTGTTTTTTTTTTTTTTTTGCATAAATTTGGATGTCCCCGAGAGTTTACATGGCGTTCCTGTAGCTGACGTGAAAGGAGATTTGTCTTATTAATCACTTGAGTCACTACATCAACGCACACACACATGCACGCGCACGCGTGGACTTGCGTAAATGCCTTGCATAAGATTGGAACAGGTCGATTGAAACAAAGTTTAGAATTTCATCTGAATCAGATTAAGATGAAATTCTAAACTCTGTTTCAAAATCAACAGTTTCCATCGCAGATGGCAGTTTTGGCTTCCGTTTTATTTATTTAGTTATTTTATTTGAGCTTTATGTTTTTCGTCACGCCAACAGTCGCATAATGAATATCCTTGTAAACCCGACTTTGTGTGGATTTTTTTTTGTTTACAAAGGTAAACGTCATTTTTTTTCTCCATTCTCTTCTTCATGAGTACACTATAGAACAACTTTCATGAAGAACCAACTATCTTATGCCGTGTATATGTTGCCAGAGTTTATCAAATAAAGTTTTGATATGTTTTCCTTTCTTATATCTGCAAACAAATAAAAACAACTGAAAATTTCCTAGAAAAAATACCATTTGAAAAAAAAA
This sequence comes from Lucinisca nassula, assembly GCA_963580285.1. Taxonomy (NCBI): domain Eukaryota; kingdom Metazoa; phylum Mollusca; class Bivalvia; order Lucinida; family Lucinidae; genus Lucinisca; species Lucinisca nassula. Next base: position 22,661,034 of record OY757018.1, read on the forward strand.
AAAAAAAAAAAAAACACACAAAAAAAAAAAAAAAAAAAAAAAAAAAACTTTTGATCACGCTGTCGTGTTATCCAATATGTAAAGGGGATATTTATTGATAAATTGATTAATTTATTTATTTATTAATGAAGTTTAAAATGCTTCTCAAGAGTTTCACATGAAATGCAAAACACACACACACACACACACACACGCACGCACGCACGCACGCACGCACGCACACACGCACACACGTACGCACGCACGCATCAGAAAACAAAACATAAAATAAACAGAAAAAACGATGTCGTTTGCTAACATGTTGTTGAAACTTTGATAATTTTATGGCAAATATAATAATATTTTTGCATTTGCAAAAGCTACCCACATTTAATGAACACCCCACTAAAACCCATAGAGAAGATTGGGGTTTACCGGGATACAATATTTTCCTTATTTCTACTCCAAAGAATAGAATAAAATATAAATTGCACGACCCGCAGAAAAAGCAACCGACTAAGAGTGCCCTAAAATCACCGTGTCATTCTGTCATTCGGTTATTCTGTCAGTCTGTCAGTCTGTCCGTCCGTCCGTAACCCGTTTGTGAAAATTGGTGATAGTGACTTAACCGCTTGGAATATTTAAACAATTTTTAGCATACTGATAGATATCAATGAGATCTAACCAATGAACTTGCGAACAATTACATTCCAATTAGTATAGCCTCGCCGAGGCGAAAAATGTGAAAATTTTCGAACTGCTTCTCCTCGGAAACCGTTTGGCCGATTGAAGTCAAATTTCATATGGAGCCTCTATGGGATGGGGGAAACCAAAAATTGCTCATAGGGTCCAGGTCACATGACCAAAATGGCCGCCAAGCCATATATGGTCTGTCTGTCCGTCCGTCCGTAACCCGTTTGTGAAAATTGGTGATAGTGACTTTACCGCTTGGAATATTTAAACAATTTTTTGGCATACTGATAGATATCAATGAGTTCTAACCAATGAACTTGCGAAATATTACATTCCATTAAGTATAGCCTTATCGAGGCGAAAAATGTGAATTTTCGAACTGCTTCTCCTCGGAAACCGTTGGGCCGATTGAAGTCAAATTTCATATGGAGCCTATATGGGATAGGGAAACCAAAATTTGTTCATGGGGTCCAGGTCACATGACCAAAATGGCCGCCAAGTCATATATGGTAAAAACCCTTCAAAAACAGTCTTCTCCAGAACCACTGGGCAGATTTCCACGAAACTTGATAATTAGCATCTGGGACGTAGGCCCATCATAAATTGCTAAAATGGTGACCATGGGTTGACCTTGACCTTCTTTGGGTCCGTCCGTAACCCGTTTGTGAAAATTGGTGATAGTGACTTAACCGCTTGGAATATTTAAACAATTTTTGGCATACTGATAGATATCAATGAGATCTAACCAATGAACTTGAGAAATATTACATTCCATTTAGTATAGCCTCGCCGAGGCGAAAAATGTGAAAATTTTCGAACTGCTCCTCCTCGGAAACCGTTGGGCCGATTGAAATCAAATTTCATATGAAGCCTCTATGGGATGGGGAAAACCAAAATTTGTTCATGGGGTCCAGGTCACATGACCAAAATGGCCGCCAAGCCATATATGGTCTGTCTGTCTGTCCGTCCGTAACCCATTTGTGAAAATTGGTGATAGTGACTTAACCGCTAGGAATATTTAAACAATTTTTGCCATATTGATAGATATCAATGAGATTTTACCAATGAACTTGCCAAATATTACATTCCATTTAGTATAGCCTCGCAGAGGCGCAAAATGTGAAAATTTTCGAACTGCTTCTCCTCGGAAACCGTTGGGCCGATTGAAGTCAAATTTCATATGGAGCCTCTATGGGATGGGGGAAACCAAAATTTGCTCATGGGGTCCAGGTCACATGACCAAAATGGCCGCCAAGCCATATATGGTAAAAACCCTTCAAAAATAGTCTTCTCCAGAACCACTGGGCAGCTTTCCACGAAACTTGATAAATAGCATCTGGGACGTTGGCCCATCATAAATTGCTAAAATGATGACCCTGGGTTGACCTTGACCTTCTTTGTGCCTAGATCAAACTTTGACACATATGCTTTTGTATTGGAAAAGTGAGAATGCATTTTATCCTGCAAACGATTCAGAATACAGTACTAAAGTATAAGATGTATTTTTGCTCCTTACGATAAGGCGCATTTATTGGGGGAACCGTTTTAGGTCCAGGTCACATGACCAAAATGGCCGCCATACCCATATATGGTAACACTCATAAAGCTAAAAGCATCCGGCGGGTCGTGCACTTCAGCTGAAGCACTGGTTGTGGATATAAATTGATATATATAAATTGAACACCCCTCTAAAACTAAAATCGAGAAAATTGGGGTTTACCGGGGTATACAATATTTTCCTTATTTCTACTCCGAAGAATAGAACAAAATATACATTGTGGATACTCGTTAACATTCCCTCGATGAGGCGGTTCTAACATGTACCCACAATCTATATTTTGAACAGAAATAAGAAAAATATCACGATTTTTTTCATCTTACGGTTTTCGTTTCAAGGCGGTAAATTTACAAAGCACAGTAGAATTCCTCTATTAAGACCACCTTTGGGACTGTTCAAAAGTGGTCTTAAAGACAACTTTTGAACAGTACCAAAGGTGGCCTCTGATCAGAGGACACTATGCAGAAAACGCAAAGAAAGAATACCTGAAGTCTACTAAATAAGGTTTTTAAAGCAGAATTAGTTCTAATTTTAGGTGGTCTTAATAACGGAAATTTACTGTATTTGTAAATGGCCCCCGCCCATAGGGGCTTGAAGAAATATATGGGCTGCATGATGCAAGAGTTGAATTCGGCCCACACACTAGTACTGGTAAACCGCTTAGAGGATCTAAGCCTGTCCAGGAACCGCGGTGCGAGGCGGACCGTCCATGCTAATAAACCCTATTGGTTTCATTGGGCGACAATGACCTTTACAGTGTTGACGAGGACGTTAAACAAACAAATTGTATTTGTAAAGGCGTGGTTTCGTAATGATATCGTTTACTGACTGGCAGGCACCCCGCTACTCGGGGCTTGAAGAAATACACTGGGCTGCATGGTTCTTCCGCGCAGAGCTGACACAGACCGCACATTTAAGTACAGTAGAACTTCGATGGCTCGAACACCGATGGCTCGTTTACCAGGGATGTGTCGAACCCATTCTTGAGCCCCTAGTGGGGCATAATTAAGGAGATTTTAGTTTTTTATCTTGCAAATGTATGCTATGTGTACTCATTAGAATCGCCTCGATGAGGCGATTCTAATGAGTACACACAGCATATATTTTCATTATAGAACACCGAAAAGATGTCTTAAAGTATCTCGCTATGCCTCCTGACAGTAACCTCAGTGGCTCGAACTACCCCTGTCTCGAAAAGATTTTTGAGGTCCCAAAGGTGTTCGAGCCATTGAAGTTCGACTGTACTGATAAACCGGTTAGAAGGTCTAGACCTGCCCAAGAAAAGTGGTGCGAGTAGGACCGTCCCTTAAGGGGAATGGGAACACCTGGCAGATTTTTCCGCTATCTTTTAAAGGGAGACATTCTTCGGAACTTCCTGTTCGCTTTTCTATAAGCTCTGTCCCGCTGAAAAAGGGGTCTACACTCAAAGATAAGAATTTGCTCCTTTCCTTTAGGAGTTGTCTTCCCTGAAGGAGGTCCCATTCCCCTTTAATCCCAGTGGCTGCTTCGAGCGGTGGTCTTGAGATGTAATTTCTATGTAAATGTTGGGTAAAAGTTCCACGAAATCGGAAGCGACGTCTCCAAAATGACCTAAATAGTGTTTATGGGGTTGTAAAACCTCTGTCTTAACAAACTAACTGGCAAATACAGAAGACCCTCGTTATGTTCGTTTTTAAGAATTTGCCGCTAAATTTGTTATAAAGGGCCTTTTCGCCTCAATTACCCAAAGAAACAACTGTTGTGGACGAGGAGAGGGGATTCTACGAGAATCCTTACCGCTGTGGGAGCAGAGTGTTGCGTAAAATTGTTTTCTATAGAATCTGGACTAGATCTGGAATTATGGTTTTGTTTGTTTGATTTGAGGTTTAACGTCCCCGTCAACACTGTAAACGTCATTTTGGAGACGTTGCTTCCAATTTTGTGGGACTTTTACCAGACATTGAGATGAAATGTCATCTCAAGCCCTGTCGCCCAATGAAACCAATAGGGTTTATAAGCATTGACGGTCCGCCTCGCACCGCGGGTTCCTGGACAGGCTTAGATCCTCTAAGCGGTTTACCAGTACTAGTGTGCGGGCCGGATTCAGCTCTGCGTGGAAGCATCATGCAGCCCATATATTTCTTCAAGCCCCTATGGGCGGGGGCTTCTGGAATCATGAGTTGGGTTTCACAAAGAGTGTAGACCCAGAAACGCGGCGTCTGAACAGGTCTTCACTATTTGCTTACAGTGAATAAAGGGTTTAAGGTTGACATGTAAACTAAAACGGTCAAAGTCCCTATTCGGGACCATTTTTTTCCCGCCTACACTCAAAGACAAACGAACCCCAGTGCTGTCAGTGCTTTGACTATATCTGTTATTTAGACCACTCCTATTAAGACCACCTCTGGAGAGTGCCAACGGTTGTCTTAGTATGGGAGTTATTCGGTAACTCGTCGAACCAGCTTTGTTTGTTTGTTTGATTTGAGGTTTAACGTCCCCGTCAACACTGTAAAGGTCATTTTGGAGACGTTGCTTCCAATTTTGTGGGACTTTTACCCGACATTGAGATGAAATGACATCTCAAGCCCAGTCGCCCAATGAAACCAATAGGGTTTATAAGCATGGGCGGTCCGACTCGAGCGCACCGCTTTGCCTGGGCAGGCATAGATCATCTAAGCGGTTTACCAGTACTCGTGTGCGGGTCGGATTCAGCTCTGTGTGGAAGCATCATGCACCCCATATATTTCTTCAAGCCCCGATCAGCGGGGCCGTGTCGAACCAGCTAATACGGGACTTAACAAACACTAAAACTTAATATTTGTGGAAAAATAATAAACCAAATATTTCTTTGAACGCGACCAACCTTTTTCTCTAAAAATACTGCAGAGTAATGAACTGAAAGTACATTGAACAAATATACCTACTATTTTTGAATTGTTTTAACCTTCCTGTTTAAACCTTGCTAAAGTTTGGCCGAACCATGTAAAAAAGGCCGAACCATGTAAAAAATGACGTAAACAAATCCGTATAATAAATATCCCTGTGAACCCCACATTGAATAAAGAAAAGTGGGGTTTACGGGGTATACAATCATTTTTTTTCTTATTTTGCTCAAAAACGTAGATCTATTCGTGAGGACCCACTTTCTGTTTGTACTAGAAATAAGAAAAATCTCGAAACTTTTCATCGGAAAAGGGCTACATGTATATGTATCTTTCTAAAGATAAAAAACAACAACAACAACAAAAAAGAAAAACGCAGTTTTAGCAGCACATGGATCGTAATATGAATAGCGAGGACTCGTGCGATCCTGTGCCATAGCGCAGTCCTGTCAAAACATCACGATAGCACGCCTGTATAATTGTGAATCCCCCAAACCCCACTTTTATATTGTAAAACTAGGGTTTAAAGGGGTATAGATGATTTTTTCTGATTTCTGCTCAAAATCATAGATTGTGGATACCCGTTAGAACCCTCGCCGAGGCGGTTCTAACGAGTACACACAATCTATGTTCAGAGCAGAAATGTGAAAAATATCGGAATTTTTATCGGAAAATTTTCATTTTGTTTTTTTTTTTGTGGCAAAATTTTCAATATATTTGAGTAGGCGGGTTTCGTAATGCTTTCATCACGTGAACAAATCCATGAAATGAACACCCTCCTAAACCCCACTTTATATAGAGAAAACTCGGGTTGGCGGGGGTATACGTTTTTATTCTTATTTCTGCTCCAAGGTATAGGTTGTGGGTACTCGTTAGAACCGCCTCAATGAGGCGGTTCTAACGAGCACCTACAACCTATGTTTGCAGTATAAATAAGAAATATATCATGGAATTTCATCAGAAAAGTGGCCATTTTGGACATGTGGAAAAATGTATTATATCGCATGGGTGTATTATTGTAATGTTAAGCGAGACTTTAATGGGTCGAACACCGATGGCTCGTTTATCATGGTAGATTCGAACTCACACTTGTGTCCCAAGAGAATTCTTCCATAACTCCAGATAAACATATACATGTGCAGTCGAACTTCAATGACTCGAACAAAGTTGGGACCTCAAAATCTGTTCGAGACAGGGGTAGTTCGGGCCAAAGAAGTTACTGCCAGGAGGTATAACGAGATACTTTTGGACGTCTTTTCAGTGGTCTTTTATGAAAATGTATGTTGTGTGTACTCATTAGAATCGCCTCATCGAGGCGATTCTAATGAGTATACACAGCAAAAACTGTACTTGCAAGATAAAAGCCTAAACTTTCCTTAGTTATCCCCACTATTTCTTATGTACAGGATTTCCCTAGGGCCTCAAGAATGGGTTCGACCCAGCAATGGTAAACGAGCCATGGTTGTTCGAGCCATCGAAGTTCTACTGTATTTAGGATACTGTAGGAAGTTTATTTGTGTTTTTTTTTTTTCTCCTATTATCTTGAAAAGGTATGGTGTGTGTACTCATTGGAATAGCCTTAAGGAGGCTATTCTAATGAACATACACTGCATACTTTTATTCTATAGAAGATTAAGTAGGCCTACAGAATAACCAGGTAAAATGACGACTATTTCTTCATTTAAAACATAGTTCTACTTTATTTGTGTTTTCAGTCAGAGTCCACCTTTGGGACTGTTCAAAAGTGGTCTGAATACACTATTACACTTAACGTGGCGCACTTCACTCTTGGCGCCTTAGATGAGTCATGTCTAACAAACAATCCCTGTCCATTCCAAGAAAATACTGACTTTTGACCTCGGTCTGTAACCTTGGTAACGCGCTCTGAAATTCCTAGAAGAACAGAACACGAGAAAGTGTCTCACATTAAAAATGATTATTCCCACCCAAATTATTTTTTTCATACATTGTTCTGACGAAAATGTGCCATCGTCTTTTTTTCTGTTTGAACTAATGATTGTAGGTTCTCGTCTGAAAACGCTGAGGCGGTTCTCACGAGCACCTACAATCTGTTTTTTTATTGGGGGAGGGGATAGGAAAAGTATGATTACATTCATCATCATTAATAGGTCTCTCACCGCTGTGGTCTGAACCTCGCTCTGGTCACATGTGAGACGCCTTGCTCTGCAATGAAAGGTCATGTGGTTCTCATCCGGGTACTCCGGTTTTCGTCCTACCCTGCTTAACGTGAAATAAACTTGAAAGGCCCGTAAAACCAAAACTAATAATCGTCAGTGTTAAGCAGCCTGCAGTTTGATCCGATTTTATTTCATATGCTGACCGAGTGGTTACCTAACAGGCACACAACATTACATTAAAAATTCCGCGAAATGAATTCCCCTGTAAATCCCACTTCATATAGAGAATAGACAAAATACCGTAAATATCCTAAAAATTATGACACCTTCAGAAATTGCTGTAATTCTCCAGGAGATTTAACACATTTGTTTCACGATCCAGCAAGGAGTCCAAAAGGTACAGACGGAATGGCAAACAGTGTAGGCCCCTATTAGACTTCAGGAGCAGTCAGATCTAGGTCTGCACTGTCTGTTTTGGCCTGTCTGTCCCAATACTTAGAATCGTAGCAGTATACATGTATTTTAAATTATATTTTGATTATACCAGAGGAACGCACTATTTATTTATTTATTTATTTAATTAATTAATTATTTATCAAGTTATAAAGTTTATTTATTTTGATAAAACATGCATACATGTAATTGGCACTTGAACCCTCCGTGCGACATAATGCGTGCTTTCACATCTTCAAAATGGCTACTTTACTGATGAAAATTCGATATATTTTTGCTTATTTATACTGCAAACATAGATTGTGGGTGCTCGTTAGAACCGCCTCAGTGAGGCGGTTCTAACGAGCACCCACAACCTATGTCTTGGAGCAATAAGGTATAAAATAATGTATACCCCCTTAAACCCAAGTTTTCTCTATATAAAGTGGGGTTCCGAGGGGTTTTCATTACACGGACTTGTTCACGTGACACGCAAAGGGGCGGCTCGAACGATATATGGAGCGTAATCAGCAATAAAATCTTCTTTTTTTTTTCGAATAGTCATTACAAATCCACGAAAGCCAACATTTTGTTATATAAATCGGAGTGGCTATTTGCAGTCAACTGCAAATAGCCAAAAAACGTTAAAATGGCTATTTGCAGTCAACTGCAAATAGCCAAAAAACGTTAAAATGGCTATTTGCAGTCAACTGCAAATAGCCAGAAAACGTTAAAATTGCTATTTGCAGTCAACTGCAGATAGCCAAAAAACGTTTAAATTGCTATTTGCAGTCAACTGCAAATAGCCAGAAAACGTTAAAATGGCTATTTGCAGTCATTCTATTAGCGTTAGAAAAGCCACCTGGAGATGTTCAAATATTTTAAAATGGAACGGGCCTCAGCGGCCAAGTAGTTAATTAGAGCTCTGACTCTTAATCATTCAGACTCTCACCGTTATGGCTATGTTTGTTTGATTTGACGTTTTACGTGCTCTGCAACACTATTTAGGACATTTTAGAGACGTTACTTCCATTTTTGTGCGACTTTTTCCACAGATTGAGAGGTAAAGGCATCTCAAGCCTAAGACACCTATAGGGCCTAGGACGCACCGACTCGCACCACTTGGCCTTAGCAGGCTTAGTTCTTCTAAACGGTTTACCAGTACTCATGTGCAGGCAGTTTCTGCTTTGGATGGAAGCATCATGCAGCCAATCTATTTCTCCAAGCCGCGATGGCCGGGAACTATAAAATGGCTATATAGAGTCTATATTTTGTGTGAACATATGACACCTATAGTTTTAAATCACATATCGTTGCCATTTTTGTTTCACTGTTTAGCAATGTTCTCTGCTTATTTAAATGAAATATCTAATTTGTGAAACTCATGAGAGGTTGGTGGGGAGTGGGGGTGGGTGGGGGTTGGGGTGAGGCAAAGGTGACGTGTGTCTTGCGTCACTTGGGCGTCCATCTGATATTGGCTTACAGTTGGTTAAGATAATGGTAGACAGGGTATGATGTTATTTCTTCTGATGATGTTATTTCTTCTGTTTCTACACTTACATTCGTTTTCCTCTTACTCCTCCGTCTCTCATTTTCATCTCTGCTATCTCTTCTATCTCTTTCCTCCCTTTCTTAGGGTTAGGACACAAAATTACTCACTGAATGAGACCGTCCAATGCATATAAGCCTCTTGGTTTCATTGGTCGGCAGGACTTGAGTTGTCATTTCATCTCAATGTCGCCGTGTAAAAGTCCCCAAAAATTGGAAGCAACGCCTCCAAAATGACCTAAATGGTGTTGACGGGGACGTTAAACCTCACTTCAAACAAACAAATGATCCGCATCCGCCCAGCGGGGCTTGGAGAAATAGAATGCCCTGCATGGTGTACACCAGGCACTCATTATGCCGGTAACGTCTAAATACCGTCGATGCAACGTAGTGGCAAACACTCACTATAAAATGAACGGGCGTGGTGTGGTATTTAACAATTATCATGCTAGACAAGTCAATCCTACCTTTGTAAACAATATATATTCAGATCAGGAAGCCATCTGATCAGGATCTACGGTGTTTGTCATGAAGAAGTGAACTGAATAAATACAGTAAATGGAGTAATGTCATTCTTTGATATTCTGCAATGGGCGTAACATGGTATTTAACACTTATAATGCTTTTTAAGACAAACGCTTCCTTTGCAAACAATGTCGATTCAGATCAGGAAGTCATCTGATCAGGTTCTGCAGTGTTTGTTATGAATTTGTGAATAGAATGTAGAAAACCATTTATTTTTTTTTCTAATAATGTATGGGCTGCATTTACTGAGTGATATCAATTTTCACTGAAAATTTAAAGCCTTTGTTTTAATTTGTAGGGGTAATGTTCACTGCTTGTGTCATTATATTTTTCTCGACTGTTTTAACCCCTTAAGATGCCAATCACAACAATTGTCATCTGAGTTGCTGTGTGCTGATTACATTAAAAAGTCATTGTTGTAAACAGTGTGGATCCAGATCAAACTGCTGGGAACAATCTGATCGGGGTCCACACTGTTAGCTTGCTTGCATGCCTACATATTCTTTTAGACTGCAAAAAATGTGAAATAGATGAGATACGCAGACGACATTTTCAGATGCAGTTTTTCTTAGCACCTCAAGGGTTGACTTAATAAATGTCATCAAGTAGTTTCGTTTATTTTTGTCTCACCAGTGTATATACATTAAAACTTATCTTATATTTAAAACTAACAAGTACATATACAACTGCCATTCTAAAAGAATTGTGAGAGACAGTAAAACTTGAGTTATTTCAAGTATTAGCATTCATAAAAAACCTGTATACCATGATATACAGATATATGAAAGTGGGCCCTGCCCCGAGAAAAACCGGCTTATGGAAGTTTTCACTATCTGATACCTTTAACATTCCCGCCTAGAACACAGACCATAGGCACCCGCAAGAACCGCCTCATTGAGGCGGCCCAAACGGGAGCCCACAATCCATGCTCCAGAAGAACGAGGACTACAGCAATGTATACCCCCACAAACCCCAGTTCCACTAAATAAAAGTGGGGCTCAAGGGGATCATAACCATAGAGGCATGCATTGGGAATGGCACAGCCAGCTTCTCTCAAGACACCGCACACATTCTCACTGTACAAAACACACACACACACACATAAGTATGAACAAGAACACACACACACAATAGCATGAAATATCATGGCGTTTGAATCTGTGCGGTATGAATTATGGCACATGCACAGTGCAAAAAGCATAGCATTCATACACTTATTTAGTAAAACGCCATTTCACAATACATAAAAGTTAGGGTTTTGGCCGGAGACGTGCGCTTAAAAATTAATGTTATTTTTCTGAAATAAAAGTTACAGACGACTTAAAAAGTTTCTCCTACGTTCAAACTTTGGCACATGACCTTACCATTCTAGAATCAGACAAAAGAAAACACAGTTTTTGCATATTGCTATAACCTTCAAATGCAGGATTTACCAACAATGCCTCTCTAATTAAACTCAGCCTTAAATCATCATAAATAGGACAGACCACCAGTATGTGTTCCTCATCTTCGATGCAAGAGGTACAATGGAAACAAACTCGCTCACTCAAATTCAAATTTTGATAGCGTCCAGTTTCCACCTTAATGGGGGCTGTTCCAGACCTAAACTTAGCCAGCGATCCTCTATGCTTTCTAGACAGTATTTGTAAGCAGTAAGGCTCAACATGAAAATCATTTTTCATTTGCTTGTATGTACGAAGTTTGTTTCCACCAGTGCCTCTTCTCGCCGAGGTCTGATTTAAATCACTGTGCCATTTCTGAACAAAGTCATCATATACTTTATCTACAATTTGCGAGCATATAAAACTTGGTTCAATGGGATATGAAATTTGGTAGCTTTCCTGTACATTATACTTTTGGAACTGTTTTCTAACTCTAAAATTCCAGTTTCTACATGAATTAGTACTTTTTGTATCACACCAAATAAACACTCGTTTGTTTAGTCGACTATTGTCCATGTTCACTAAACGGCACCAATGATTCAAAACTGACTTCCACAACCTACATTCCATTGGGTACCATGCAGTGTCACCGCTTACAGCTGCAACTGGTGTGTATTTACCTACATTTAGAAAATATCTAGCTGCTCGATTTTGCACGGCCCGAATACAGCTGAAACATTCCGTTTCCTATATTGGGGCTCCGTACATAATTACAGGGCACACAATACTCTCATATAGCTTGTAAAAGACACTATAGGGTACATCACCAAAAGACTTTGCCTTAGCAATAATCAGGCCTAATGCTCTATTTGCGGACTTAGCCACAGCCTTAGCTGTTTCTGAGAAATCTAGAAATTCAGTTAGAATGAGGCCTAAGTATTTATAAGACTCAACTACCTCCAACTTTACATCACCAAAAGTAAAATTTGTATCTGATCTGGGAATTGATGGTGTTCGAAAATGAACTATTTTCGATTTTGTTGCATTTATCACCATCCTGTTCAGCGTGCACCATGTACTCAAAATATTCAGTAGAACTTGTAGATCCTGTGGATTTTCAGCCAAAAGGACAATGTCGTCAGCAAATAACAAGATGTTTATCTTGTCCTCCCCACAAACCACACCAATACCCGTGCTTTTCATTTTCAAAGCAAGATCATTTATGAAGAAGCTGAACAGGACTGGTGATAAAGGACAGCCTTGCTTTAAGCCACATTTTACCTCAAACCAGTCAGTATTGAAACCATTTATTCTAACTGTACACAAGACCTTGTCATACAGCGTCCTTATAGCTGCAAATAATTTAGCTTTAACCCCAATATCCTGTAGCTTGTGCCACAAAATATCTCTATTCACAGAATCAAATGCCTTTTGAAAGTCTATAAAGGCACAATAAGTTGACTTTCTTGTTTTTTTCCTTGTTTCAATAATGCTGGTCAGAGTTGTCAAATGATCTAATGTGCTTCTCTTTTTCCTGAAACCATTTTGCTCATCGACAATGATGTTATGCTGTTCATTCCAGCTAATTAATCTTTCGTTCAAAATTGTACAGTACACTTTATATGTCACAGGTGCTAAAGTAATGCCTCTGTATGAAAGTGGATCCCTAGAATCACTGGTAGAGGCTTTAGGAATAGGGTTTATAATACCTTTTGACCAAGTTTCTGGGACTTTTCCAGCCTCAAAACATGCATTAAAGAACTTATGCAGAAATGTGATTACTTTGGCATTTTTCAAAACCTCACCAGGAATCTCATCCACCCCAGAGGCTTTATTTGACTTTAACTGTAAGACTGCTCGACGAACCTCCTCGAGAGTGATTGGACGACAAAAATCGCTAACCTCTGGTTGGCTTTGATTTTCATTTGTATAATTAGGACTTTGAAATTTTATCTCATGATCATTTTGCAATGAAGTTTTTGGATTATACATTTTCTCAAAATCCTGCTTCCACTTTTGTAAGACAATTTTTGGATCAGTGCTTATTGGTCCTTCTTCAGTTTTAACTTCAAAGGGAATTTTTTGATTTCTATTATCTGCCACACCAGTGCGCCCAATCGTCTTCCAAAACTCTCGAGGATTTGTGTCTAGACTGCTGACCATTTCGTTTTGTAACTGAACCCAATATCGCCTTTTCGTACGCTGTACTTCTCTATCAAAATCTTTACGCATCCGAATAAAGATATCTTTAAGCTCATTTTGATTTTTGTCTTTTGTTTTCAGCCAATTTCGTTCTGCTATGCAGATTTGATTCCATTTGTCTGCAAGGCTATCATTCCATCAATAGGATTATAATATATTTCAATAGGATTACAATAGATATGCGGTCAACATTACAGCCCCCGGGGGTCTCCACACGCCTTTATACAAACAAAATTGTATAATGAACCACACCATGAGAAAAACTGTCTTTGCGAAGATCTGCTCAAATACCATGTACTGATTATGCATAAAGAGTTTCCGATTTTCTTATGTGACCATTATTAAAGAAACCACCGAAAGAAAAGATTTATCATTACAACATGGACTGGCTCATATTTACAGAATTTGAATTTTGACATGCACGTTTATATCACACATATAGTGAAATTTTTACCACCAAAAAGTGGAAGTTTTCAGATTACTAAATTTTGAGATATTTCATACTCCTGCTCAAAATATAAAATTGTAGGAACTCGTTAGAACCGCCTCGGCTGGGCGGCTCTAATAAGGACCCACAATATATGTTTTGACTAGAAGTAAGAAAAATAATGTATCAATACAAACTGGAAGAAAAAGAAACAAATTACACTGAATGAAATATATTCTTCTACTGTAGGGGCTTGTACGATAGCGAAATGATACGGTGTTGCCAGTGCCCCTTGGGTCAACATTGGCTACGCCCAACGGCCTAGTAGCTACCATAGACTTAAAATAATAATAAACAAAAACAACTTAAAATTGAAAAAAAAAATCAAAAATCTTCTTCCCTGAAACTATAAGGCCCAGAGCTTAGGTATTTAGCATGAAGCAACGTCGAGTAGTCGCCTACATAAATCCTGCCAAACATGCCCCTGGGATCCAAACTGGCCAAATCCTTTGGCCCCTTAACTCCAATAAACTTATAATGGAAAAAAGCTTCAAAATCTTCTTCTCTGAAACCATGAAGTACAGACCTTAGGTATATAGCAACATAAAATGGTCGCCTACATAAATCCTGCCAAACATGCCCTTTGGGACAAAATTGGCCACGCCCAAGGGCTCATTAGCTCCTATTGACAAATACTGGAAAAAAGTTCAAACATCTTCTTCTCGGAAACCATACGGCCGAGAGCTTAAATTTTTATCTCACCTGTCCGAAGGTCATGGTGAGCTTTTGTGACTGTGAGATGTCCCGGCGTCGTCGTGCGTCGTCCGTCGTCCATCGTCCATAAACTTTTCTTGTTAACACTCTAGAGACCACAGTCCAATCATGATCAGAATGATTATCATGACAATATCTCGGTAGGGTTTGAATATGGGTCATGTCGGGTCAAAAAGTAGGTCAAAACGTCAACTAATAGAGAAACCCTGTTAACACTCTAGAGGCCACAATTTGAGTCCAATCCTCATCAAACGTGCTCAGAATGATCATCATAACATTATCTAGGTTAGGTTCGAATATGGGTCCTGTTGGGTAAAAAAGTAGGTCAGTAGGTAAAATCATAGAAAAACCTTGTTAGCACTCTAGAGGCCACAGTTTTTGGTCCAATCATCATCAAACTTGTTCAGAATTGTAATACCTTGGTCAGGAGGGGAATTTTATGAATAGAGTGGTACCTTTTACAAAGGGCCACCCCTTGTCAACATTGTTAGTTAGACTAAGTCTGTTTATCTCCGTCTGATGCACTAGGACCTGACCCTCAATGTCCACAAGGTGCCCACATAGTGACATACAGGCCAGTTCTTTATCGTCAAAGGGATCCACACCCCCACCCTAACCCCACACACACACCATGCGTCATTGTTAGTAAGACTGAGCCCGTTAATCTCTGTCTGGTGCACTAGGACCTGACCCTTAATGTCCACAAGGTGCTCAGATAGTGACATACAGGCCAGCCCTTTATCGTCAAAGGGTTCCACCCCCCACCAATACACACACCATGCGTCATTGTTAGTAAGACTGAGCCCGTTAATCACTGTCTGGTGCACTAGGACCTGACCCTCAATGTCCACAAGGTGCCCAGATAGAGCGGTGACATACAGGCCAGCTCTTTATCGTCAAAGGGTATCACCCCCACCCCCACCCCCCACACACACCATGCGTCATTGTTAGTAAGACTGAGCCCGTTAATCCCTGTCTGGTGCAGTAGGACCTGGCCCTCAATGTCACAAGGTGCCCAGATAGTAACATACAAGTCAGCTCTGTGTTGTCAAAGGGATCCCCCAGCCTACACAGACACCATGGGTCATCGTTAGTTAGACTGAGCCCGTTCATCTCCGTCTGGTGCACTAGGACCTGACCCTCAGTGTCTACAAGGTACCCTGATAGTGACATACAAGTCAGCTCTGTATTGTCAACGTGATTCACCCCCACCCCAACACACACACACCAAGAGTCATTGTTTGTTAGACTGAGCCTGTTACTGGGACCTGACCCTCAATGTGTCCACAAGATACCCAGATAGTGACATACAAAGTCAGCTCTGTATCGTCAAAGGGATCCACCCCACCCCCTTTCACCTTCACCATGAGGCATTGTTAGTTAGACTGAGCCTGTTCATCTCCGTCTGGTGCACTAGGACCTGGCCCTCAGGAGGATCGGATACCTACCGGGCTCGATACCTACCGGGGTCAGCAACATTCTTCATGGAGATTGATCATGAAATCTTTTCTACGGTAATTCTCTCCATTCCGCTGATTCAAGAAGGGCAGTTGTCAGTTTCTGGCGAAAGAATGTGCTCTGTACTGGTTTATCGCTTACGCATAAGCCTGCCCAGGAAAAGTGTGGATAGATAAACTGACCAGCTCAAAAATGACCTGAGCTGAGCGACCCAGGGCCATCATGGCCCTCTTATTTGAATGAAGATGATCTGTATATTTTCCATATTTCTAGTCTAAACATAGATTGAATGTGGTCGTTAGAATAGACTCAATGAGGCGGTTCTAACGTGTACCCACAATCTTTGTGTTTGCACCAAAATAAGGAATGGTAATAATTACCCCCTAAACCCCGCTTTTCTCTCTATAAAGTGGGGTTTAGAGGAGCCATAATTTCATGGACTTGTTAACCTGATGCGAAGAGCACATAACGAAGACTACGAATCGACAGCGCGGATGCGCAGACTGATCTGAATTTCGATGGGCGCGCGTGTAAATGGCAGGAATATGAAATGACTGCAAATAGCCATTTTAACGTTTTTTGGCTATTTGCAGTTGACTGCAAATAGCCATTTTAACGTTTTTTTGCTATCTGCAGTTGACTGCAAATAGCCATTTTAACGTTTTCTGGCTATTTGCAGTTGACTGCAAATAGCCATGTTAACGTTGTTTGGCTATTTGCAGTTGACTGCAAATACCCATTTTAACGTTTTTTGGCTATTTGCAGTTGACTGCAAATAGACTCTTCCTATATAAATAGTTTCCTCCGATGACCTACTTTTGACAACAATAAAAACAAATAAAAGAAAAATCACAGTCGTTTTCTCAAAATCGGACCAGAAAAACTAGTTCATATGTATACATGTATCATATTGTTCTTTTGTTACGCTCAGGGAAATGAATTCGCGTTGTTGTAAAACACTCTGAACGTGGTTCATGTGCTGCGAAATTGACAATTTGACAGTGTAGAACCAGATCAGACACCGCATAACCTAAATACAAACAAACGATATTCTTCGACATCTATCCCGTATGTTTATCTCGTGCAACATTACCATACATATTCGTGAAATATAGTTTCTCCAAAATGGTTACTTGTCTGATGAAATACTTATTCAATCTGCAAACATGGTTGTGGGTGCTCGTTAGAACTGCCTCATTGAGTACCACAACATTAGTATGTCTTGAGGAAGTAATAAGAAAAATAATGAATACCCCTGTGAACCCCAGTTTTCTCTTTAAGAGTGGTGTTCTTGCACATGATGGGCTGATCTGAGTCTTCTCTGGTCGTACAAGTCCTTTGTCGTGCGCTGGTCCGTGTGTGATCGTCCAATGTCAGGCAAGTTTAAATCCATTGACCCATTTATATGCTCCTGCCCATTTCAATATCAATGTACGATCGAATTCAAACTGAACTCTAACACAAACCGAAAGTTGGAATTTCCGTAATCTCGCCCTCTACGCACCCATTCTCAAAAAAAAAAAAAAAAAAAAAAGAAGAAGAAGAAAAAAAAAAATAGACTGAACATTAAAAAAAATGTATCCAACCAGTCCTGTTGAGACCTTCCTGGTCGCACAAGCCCTTTTGTCGTGCGCTGGTCTGTATTATCCCAACCGCCCAAGCAAACCAATAGGGTTTATATGCAGGGGCGGTCCGACTCGCAACACTATGCGTGAGCAGGCTTAGACCCTCTCAGCGGTTTATATGTAACAGTACTCATATGCGATCGGTTTCAGCCCATGCACCCCAGTCTTTTGATGTGCGCGTTGGTCCGTATAAATGTCGTGCACTTTCAGTCCACTGAGCCATTTCATTATCACAAACCGAAAGTAGGAATTTCCGTTACCTCATTTTGTCTTTGTCTTTTTCTTTTTATTTTTCTGAAAACGCGCTTATTTTCAAGAAACAGACTTATTAGAATAAAACAACGGTATTCGACCAATTTGTCTCAAATCACAAAAAGCACTCTGCATGTAACTATATTTAACGTATATAAGTAACATGTTTGTGAAATATATTCGGGAAAATGTATCAGTCTGTGCAATTCGCAAAGCAGCGCCATCTGATGAATTATCTATTTCGGAAAAGTTAGTGGAAAATAGAAATGAACTCACAGACTTCAAAAACACTTGTAAAGTACAAAAACGCCGTGTTTGTCTGATTTTAATGATAATTGTATTATGCGCTGCATTTTGCGCGTCTTTGACTATAAACTTACTTTTCATCTTTAGACAAAGCTCAGAAAAAGAACAGTTATGCAACGCGGAGGATACTGCAGATCAACTGTGTTTGGACTGCAAATATTTTTCTGATGGTTTGAATTTTCTCCAGAAGTCCGGGAATGTAACCTGGGGCATGGAAACTGTAGAGAGGCAAAATGGGGCGTGTTGTATTAAGAACCCAGAACATGTGCATCACCTTACTCAAATGGTAAGTAAATATAACAAAACACCACAACTTCATTATAACACGGTTCATTATAACACGGTTAAGGATATAACACGGTTTCAAGATGGATCCAAAAAATGTATAGATTATATAGAAAATTGACCATTCCCAAAAATGTATAGATTATATAGAAAAATGACCATAAATGGTCATTTTTCTGTATAATCTATACATTTTTGTTTGGATATAACACGGTTGTTTAAGTAACGCGATTTCTGCTTTGGACCCCAACAATAGTCTTATAAAGAGGTTGTGGTGTAATAATACAATATGTTGAAACCCGTTCACCGCTAAGTTTCTTTAGTAGACCATAATACTCCAAAAAATATTTCCCGGCATAACTCATATAAAGCGGCGAGGCGGTTCTGACAAGTGCCCACAATCTATGTGACTGATCAGAATTAATAAAAAAAAAAATGTATACCCCTGTAAACCCCAGTTTCACTTTATAAAAGTGGGGTGTAAAGCCGGGGGGTCAAAATTATATAGGCATGTTTTCGTGATGAAGGCTCGAGAGTTGAGAGATCTAACTGGTAACTCACATCAAGAGTCGGTCCCCGGTCCCTCAAGAACGGTACAGTGGCTTTTCTCTATAAGAATTATTGTTCAAGTTCATAATGATGATGGTCTTCTTCTTCTTCTTCTTCTTCTTCTTCTTCTTCTAGAGTTTGATTTCACAGCAAATTTCAAGATATTTACAAAAGTTGTTCTTTCAGACCTTTGGGGCGATCATTTCCGTTTTTTTTATAATTATTATTTTTATTGTTATTATTATTATCCAAGCGGATAGCGCACATATGCTGATCAGCCAGACGTCAAAAGAAATAGAGAATCTGACAAGAGTATTCCCGTATTATTGAATTTATTAAACGAGTTGAGGAAAAGACCTCGCATTTTATCCCTTTTCCTCAACTCGTTTAATTAATTCAAAAATACATGAGCACGAATACAAGATTCTATTAATCATATGACATTTAAACGCATTTTATTCACGACTGTTTTACAAAAGATGTCGATATTCCGCCATTAGTAAACGCGACGTTTGTTTGTTTGTTTGTTTGTTTGAAGTTTAACGTCCCCGTCAACACTGTAATGGTGATTTTGGAGATGTTGCTTCCACTTTTGTGGGACTTTTACCCGACATTGGGATGAACTGACATCTCAAGCCCTGCCGCCCAATGAAACCAATAGGGTTTATAAGCATGGACGGGCCGACTCGCACCGCATTGCCTGAATGAATAAATGAATAAACTTGAAAAACTTAGATCCTCTAAACGGTTTACCAGTACTCGTGTGCGGGTCGGTTTCAGCTCTTGAAGCATCATGCAGCCCATCTATTTCTTCAAGCCCCGATGGACGGACGTCGTTGAGGACGTTGTACATGTGACGTTACGGGGAGTATCTAACTATTTTGCATATTTAATCCACTAGTCGATTATCGAATTCATTACATAGAGATTATTCATTTTCCTATTTGAAATAGGGGAGTTATAAACCTAGGGAGGTAAAGCAAACCGATTAAGAAACGACGAGTGTGAAGCTAGAGTTTCTTTAACGGATTGTTTTACCTCCCGAGGTTTACAAGTCCCACATTTCAAATAGGAGAAATGAATAATCTGTATATTCTTGTATTTCCATAGACTTTTAGGACAGTTTGGATCTTGAATTTTGGATATGAATGCCCGTTCAGGTGACTGTTTACAGCTCATGTTAACGGTTCAATCAGCGTAGTGTTACAGAAGCTTGATGGAAATAAAACTTGATGGACGCCATTTTGGACGCCCTTTCTACAGTTTTGATCAAAAATAGAAGAAACAAAGTAAACAACTGAAATGTGAGATTAAATAAAGCAAAACGTACATCCTATTCAATGGTCATATCCATGTTTTCTTTTGTTTCAGCGTTGCATCCGACTCAAACGTCATGCATTCTGAACGCCTGCTGATATCTTCACAGACGCCATTGCAATCACGCCATGAATAACGACGACGTGACTGAAACTTTCCCGCGTTTCAATGTAACGATTTCACTGCAAAAGCGGTATCATAAAGTAGTTCCAGCTAAAGATATTTATTTCCCTGGCTAAGAGGAAATATTTCTTCTAAGCAAAAAGGAAAATACCAAGTTTATGTCTGGTAGAAATCATAGTATTTCTCTGTTATGCACCTAATACATATGACCCTCGTTATTACGACAGTATTTGTTAGGGCCCCACACTGAAAGTGTGGGTGCCCTATAGTAATCACTCTGTCCGTCCGTCTGTCTGTCAGTCTGTCCGTCCACAAATTTTTCCTACTCCTCCGATAGCGCTGCCGGGGCCCTAGTCAGTTTCACTGACAGCTCTAGTTCCCTATTATTATGCCGTTATAAAGAATTTGTCGTTATAAAGAATCCCAGTTAGGAGTATGATAGGTAAGAAAAGACTTTTTCCCCATTATTACTCCAAGCAACAAATGTTATAGACATTTGTTAGAATCGCCTCGATGAGGCGATTCTTACAAATGTCTATAACATTTATTTATTGGAGTATTAGATTACTAGAAGACGCTTTTATGACCCAGGACTCGATTTGTGCATTTCGAATCCGGGGGAAGTCGACGTCGCTCGGAAACGAAGCTAAGCCTGTAGCTAAGTAGTCATTCCATTCGAATTGCCGTTATAACGAGTTTTGCCGTTATAACGCATGTCGGTATAAAGAGGGTTGCCTGTATAGGTATTTTATGTGTACACACAACAAACCTCCCAATCGCCTCATTGGGTGCACAAAACATACCATTCAAGATAAAAAAGCTTTCAAAACGTATAAAATAACATCCCTTTTAAAGATAAGATCAGGAAAACGTATCGAAGAAAAATATCTTAATTTATTAGTTACCCCCAATATATATTGCATTGTAAGGCACTGACCTGATAAAGATATGCTATCTCAGGACAAGAGAGCTTTATCACGTCAACGTGACAGTGCACTTTTAAGAAATGAAATTTATTTTTCTGCAGTTCATGGACGTATGAACGCAGTGGGTCGCGTGCAAAGTAAATGAACCCCAAAGGGGTTAATGTAAACTTTGCTCGCGACCCACTGTCGTTCATACTTTCATGAAAAGCAGAAAAATTAAGTTTATTTTTTATATTTACATTATTTGCCCCTCATCAATGGGCGAAAAAATGCTTGTATGGCAAATTTTTAAAGCTGAAAAAACATTTACACGCCTTTTTTCTACAAAGAGCGGAGCAGCGTTGACGTCATCAACGCCCGTAGAGAACAATGGTTTAGAATGACGTCACTTAACGTCACTGAACATCATGTGATTCGATGCGTTCATGTGCATATGAACGCAATTGTTTTCTATAGGTTTACATTAGACTTTACACTGGAAATGTAAATATTTACGAATGAACCGGACTACTGGGAAAATGACAAAAATGTTATTGTTACTGGGAAAAATGGAAAAAAATACCTGAAAAAATATCATAGGAAAATATGGTCAGCTGATACTGAATATATCGACCGCTAGAATGCTAGATGCACTGAGGATCATCAATAATTGATCGTAAATTGTTAATTTATGAGTGTAGAAGGGGATAAACTGATAAATAGAATTGAAGGTAAACAAGCCACGCATATTCGAATTACTGAAGTTTCCCTGTCCTTCTGTTTTTCACAGTTTTTGCTCCAGTACGTCTCCTTGGCGAATGTTACGGATACAAACAGACCTATGGCACACCTGACTCTAAACGCAGCGGCATCCAGAGGTAAAACAATGGCATCGCACACATTTACAATTCACTCCGAGGTTTTTAGCTCACCTGGGCCGAAGGCTCCTGGGGAGCTTATAGTAAAGTGGGTCGTCCGTCGTCCGTCCGTCCACACTTTTACCAGTTATAGCTCTGCAACCTGCAGGCAGATCTCAACCATTTCTCATCTGTGGCATGCCCATAGTGGGACATTGATGACATAAGCTTTTTTCGAAATCGAACGAAAACTTTGGTTGCTATGGCACCCATGGACAAGGTCCCATGGACTTACAATGAGTAAATGCTGGTCATCACCGTAGCGCCTTCAGTTTTGATCGGATATTTCTGAAACTGATATGTAAAGTGGCTAGGGATAAAATCTCGGATGAGTTCGAAAACCGGCCAAGTGGGCCCATTAATCATAGAGTTACGTCCCCTTGATTGCTGAAAATGCCTATTTGTGACCTTGTCAACACCGTAGCCCCTCCAGTTTTGATCGGATCTTCCTGAAACTTACAAACAAGTATGTCAGGGATAAAAGCTCGGATGTGTTCGAAAACTAGCGAAGTCGGTCGATTACTCACGGAGTTATGTCCCCTACTTTGCTAACAAATGCTTATTTTTGACATTGTCATCACCATAGCCCCTTCAGTTTTGATCGGATGTTCTTGAAACTTACAAACAAGTAAGTCAGGGATAAAAGCATGGATGAGTTGAAAAACTGGCGAAGTCGGCCTATCTATCATAGAATTACGTCCCCTTGATAGCTGAAAATGTCATCACTGTAGCCCCTTCAGTTTCTATCGGATCTTTTTGAAACTTACATGTAAGTAAGTAAGGGATAAGATCTCAGCAGAGTTTAAAAATTGGTGAGATCGGCCTATATTTCAGAGAATTATGTTGTTCTTGGTTTCAGAAAATGCATAATTTTGACCTTGTCATCACCGTAGCCCCTTCAGCTTTTATCGTATCTTCTAAGTAAGTCAGGGATAAAAGCTTGGATGAGTTTAAAAACTGATGAGATCAGCCTATTTATCATAGAGTTACGTCCCTTTGATTACTGAAAATGCATTTTTTTTGACATTGTATTTACCGTAACTCCTTCAGACCAGCGTGTCTTCTTGAAAATTATAAACAAGTATGTCAGGGATAAAAGCTCGGATGAGTTCCTAAACTAGCGTTATGTCCCCTACTTTGCTGAAAATGCTTGTTCATCGTAGTGTCCTATTTTTGTCCTGTGACGTCAGATTGCTGCGGTAAAAGGGTTTCTGGACCAGGTTCGTGCACTGTGACATTGACTCATATTGTAGACATCAGACGGCACAGGACGCGGCGATACGTACGAGTCTATATTGCTTGCATTCAGTGCAGAAATTTAAGTGTCTAAGTCTCAGCTCTGCATCGTTTTCCAGCATCCACTCCATTATTGCTGTGCATTTTTGCTGTCAGTTCTTTATTAATCCATTCAGTACCAGAAACCCCTAAAGGGGTACCTTGGCAAACAGTGCAGGCCCAGATCAGACGCCGCAGAACGCGGCGTCTGATCAGGGCCTACACTGTTTGCGAAAAGTTAAGCCTTTTTCCAAAAAAAAAAAAAAAAAAAAACATTTGAAGAAAACACAACCTGACACCCCTAAATCTCGAAATGGACTCCTGCCATATGTAAGGAGGAAGATTCCATTTGGTACAAAAAGGTTTAAAAACGCCTGGATCAGCCCGACAATGCAACATGCAAAGAGTGTCTTTCTTGAATCAACAGAAAGGACAGAATGAACGTAGAAAAGATTTCCTGGTCAATTGCCACGTTGTCCAGTATTGACGACCCGGCATGCATCGAACCCGCGACCGTATGATCACCAGTCAGAAGCGCATCCGGCTGTACTACTGCTTCTTTCATGGTACATTGTATATGCAAAAGAAATGTCATTTTAGAGCTTTTTAGGTCGATTTGTTTATCACCCAAAGTTATAAAGAACAGACTTAACCCTTGTCATGCTGAGCCCAGATATGTCTTATTTTTCAAACAATGTAGGTCCAGATCAGATCATCTGATCAGGATCTTCAGTGTTTCATTGTATTGTGTAGTTTATATTTTCTTGTCCTTTGGGATCATTGATTCCATTGTGGAGTGAAAATATTTGAGGGCCACTGATGAGACCTAATTGACCGAAACTAGTTAGTCAGGCCGAAAAATACTTGTACATTCCATACATTTTTCTTTGCTTCCAAACGATAACCATTTTATAGAACATATCGGGCAACATCGGCGTGTTCTAGTCTTAATCAGATTTCACCATCTCTCAATATCATCACGAGAACACGCCTATATAATATTTAACCCTCTTAAACCGCACTTTTATATAGTTAAACTGGGCTTTACAGGGGTATGCATTATTTGTCTTATTTTTGCTCAAAACATATATTTTAGGTACTCGTTAGAACCGCCTCGTCGATACAGTGAATCTTCATTTACTCGAACACAGATATCTCGTTTACTTTGTTTAATTCGAACTCGACCTTGAGACCCTGGAGAATTCTTCTAAAAGCTCCAGACATAGAGGATCTTACATGAGTGTTCATGCATTATTGAATTTATTAAACGAGTTCAGGGAAATGGATAAAATGCGATGCTTTGCCGAGCATTTTATCCCTTTTCCTCAACGAGTTTAATAAAATCAATAATACATGAGCACGAATGCAAGATTCTGTTTATCTTATGATATCTAAAACGAATTTCATTCACGATTGTTTTACAAAAGTGTCTATATTCCGCCATTACCAAACGCGACGTCGCTAAGGACGTCATACATGTAACGTTACGGGACGTATCTAACTAATTTGCATATTTAATCCACTAGTGGATTATCGAATTTATTACATGGCGTTATTACATTCTCAGACGTGACGTCCTTTGATAAATCCATATATTTGAATCTTTAAGAGAGATCTTTGAAAGGTATACTGTGTGTACTCATTAGAATTGTCTCAATGAGGCGATTCTATTGGCTACATACAACATGCCTTATATGTTGTGTGTACTCATTAGAATCGCCTCATTGGGGCGATTCTAACGAGTACACTCAACACACCTTTTATGTTATAGATGGTCGTAAAGATATCCCTAAGTGAACCTAGTTCAGACTCGAACGAATTTTCATGGTCCAAGAGCTATTCGAGTTACTGAAGTTCGACTGCATACCAATGTTAATTCAAATTCCTATATTAAGACCACCTTTAGGGCTGTTAAAATGGTCTTTAAGACCACTTTTGAACAGTGCCAAAGGTGGTCCCTGACCAGAGGACACTTTGCGCTGAAACACGAAGAAAGAAAGACCGCAGCATTCTAAATATGCTTTTTGAAGCAGAATAAGTGTTAATTTCAGGTGGTCTTAATAGCGGAACTTTACTGTTTATTCAAATATTTCCATTTTTTATTTATTCACATACAGCCCTTCCCTCGAAATTACGATGGCACACCAAGAATGATGGCTCGGGAACGGCATTCATGAACCACTTGGAATATGCTGACGACGCAATAGTTATCCCGGAAGGCGGGAGCTACTATGTATATTCATTCATTACATTCAGATCCAGAACAGTAAAAGACGCTAACTTCTTGAATCATTACCTTTACATCTCGAATGGCAAACAGGTAAATGAAAGGGTTCGTATGGTTTCCATGGACAAACAAACACGACTGAAAGGTGACTGGAAATTTCAAACAAGCTTCCTGGTGGCAATTGTAAATCTCAAGTCACGTGACCGGATTTTCACCGCAGTGTCAGATGTCTCAACAGTCTACGGATCGCCATTAACAAATTACATTGGACTTTTCAAACTTTAAATTCATACTAACATGTAAGGGCGCGTTACACACCTATGCGAAAAGCGACATCCTTTTTATGTCGCATTTTTTTCCTGATGACATTTTGTGACAAAGTTCTTATTTTTTGTTCTAATGAATACCCTCAGTCTGTGTTTCGGCAATTATAAAGCATATAGTTACCATTCATGTAAACTCCACTTTTCTGTATATAAAATTTTGTTACAATGGTATTCATGATATTGATAAATCATTAAAAACACCCCAATACAAATGGATTGTAAACTTAACCACCGAAAAAACGAAAATTGTAAGATAAAAAAATTGCGATATTTTCTTATGTCAGCTCTAAAATATAGATTGTGGGTACTCGTTAGAACTAACGCCTCATCGAGACGGTTCTAATGAGTACCCAAAATATATATTTTAGAGCAGAAATAAGAACAATATGTTCAGCTCTAAAATATAGATTGTGGGCACTCGTTAGAACCGCCTCATCGAGTAACCAGGATCAATATTTTAGAGCAGAAATAAGAAAACATAAGGTTAACCCTGTAAACACCAGTTTTACTATATAAAAGTGGGGTTCAAGGGGGTCAAACTTATATAGGCGTGTTTTCGTGATATTAATGTGATTTGTGTGTCCAGACTGCACAATAGTTTGTGACTGGGGAGAGTTAGTATCAGCATCATGCCGCCCATCTATTTCTTCAAGCCCCGGTGGGCGGGGGCCGACTAGGGAGAGTTAGTGTTTTATGAGACAAAACTGGTTTTGATAGTTTGAGCCAGTTTTATCTGCTCTACAGTCCCAGAGGTTACAACGAGAGGCACGTGACGGACATCAGTTGAACACGAAACTGCCTGACATCATAACACAGAGTGCACTGGTCTGCAGGTTACTGCATTGATGAGTCGGGGTAATAACAAGACATCATAAGGCTTTTCCTTATTTTATTTTTCGAAAGTGTTGTTCTCTGAAATATACAAAGAGATTATTCGCGAGAAGGAAACCCGTGTCTTAAAACATGTGCGCAAAGCATAAACGTACATGTATAAGTGCACGTGTGCTCTTACGCACAGTCTGCAAATGAACCTACATGTATCTATGAAAGTTTATTGCCGCAAAGCGTCTGTGTGATGACTGCGAAAGTGAGCGTATGCAAGCTGATCTGAGGCCTCGTCAAGTGCTAATATCAAATTGTATCACATGACGTCGTTGATTAGCAGTTGTTAACATCGTGTAATAAAATTCGTATGACCTCACGTGTAATAACACGTTGGCGGGGTAAAGTAACGTATGACGACTTCCATGTCAACAATGTTTTTGTGTGGAAAAATTGTCAAATTCAAAGGCGATTAAATTTAAAGTGGTCATATGATAAACAGAATCTTACACTCGTGGTAATTTCATATGAAATTTATGAAACTTGCCGAAGGCTTGTTTCATAAATATCATATGAAATGACCACTCTTGTAAGATCCTCTATTTATCATATAACGTAAGTGTTATTCAACGGATAATGACATGTCAGAAAAATCATATGGCCACACGTGTAATAACACATGGTTACTGGCGCGTAACGTCATGACGCCTTCCGTGACAACCGTATGCTTTCTTTATGAACTTCTTCGGCGGCAAAGTCCGATTTAAAATCGCTGTGTGAGAAACAGAATCTAACACTCGTGGTCATTTCATATGAACTAAATGAAACTCGACAGAGGCTCGTTTTATAAATTTCATATGAAATGACCACGAGTGTAAGATCCTCAGTATAGTTTTTTACTTGACCCAGCTTACATGCGAAAAGGGAAATTACAGTCAGAAAAAAGAAATAGATCTCGCATGTCATGTATTATTGAATTTATTAAACGAGTTGAGGAAAAGGGATAAAATGCGAGGCTTTGCCGAGCATTTTATCCTTTTTGTTCAACGAGTTTACGGTCCCCGCCCATCGGGGCTTGAAGTAATATATATGGGCTGCATGATGCTTCCACGCAGAGCCGACCCGCCCACGAGTACTGGTAAACCGCTTAGAGGATCTAAGCCTACCCAGGCAAAGCGGTGCGCACGAGTCGGATCGTCCATGCTTAAACCCTATTGGTTTCATTGGGCGACAGGGCTTGAGATGTGATTTCAACTCAATGTCGGGTAAAAGTCTCACAAAATTGGAAGCAATGCCTCCAAAATGACCTTTACAGTGTTGATGGGAACGTTAAACCTAAAATAAAACAAACAAACAAACCGTCGCTGTTATTACTGTTTCATAATTAAAGTACTGAGAGTACTGAGGAAAGTTGATTTATGAGGAATAATGTTCATGATATAACACTGGCAAGAGTTAACAAGATTTTTCTAGATATTTTACTGACAAGGTCCCATGCAGAGGGTTAAAATTTCGAAGAAGCAAAAAAGGAAGAAAGAAAGATATACCCGTGTGCTCATTTTTTTCATGGTGAAAAAAAGACGAGAGAAATGTCAAAATTAGCTCAGTACATTCTGTGCTTTTCTCATCTGCTAAAAATCTTACAGAGAAATTCTCCTAGCGGGCTCATGACGTCTTAGCAGCGTCGCGTTGATACGACGATGCACATACGGTGTGCGACAGCTGGGAGCTATGTTCCTTCTGACGTGGGGACATAAAAAGGAGAATAACTTGACGAAAATTATGTTTATTCTTTAAGCTTACGCGGGTCCAAAAATATTTATCAGTATATGCCAATAGTTCCAGTACTGGGACATTCTGAAACAGTTAATACTGATCAGATGCCACAGAATGTAGTGTCTGATCGGTGTCGATCTTCACTATTTACTGAAATACGAAACTTGATTTAAAACTTACAGCTTATACGAGTAGAATAAACGTGACAACACATATTTTGTCATTAGAGATCTCGAAAGCGGGTGCATAACTGTTAGATGTCAGTCAGTTAAGGGTTGTTTAGTAGGTCACTAGCGAACTAACCCATTTAACCCTGTAGACCGGTGTAGGCCCCTAGCTGGAAATACATTGTACCATTGCAAACCTAGTAGATCCAGATAAGACGGCACGTAGCGAGCAGTCTCGTCAGAATCTATATGTATACTGTTCGCCACCATGTCAATGAACTAATATCAGAAATCCGTTTCTATAGCTAGAAGATTTCTGTCCAGAAACTCAGGGATGAAAGAGTAAAGTCTCAAATATCATCGGAACAGTCCCGGAGTATTGTTTTCTTCTCAGAACTTGTTTTTCTGTGCCAGTTTATTTGTAAAGAGATAATTAGCATGTTAAGTGTTTAGAACTTTTCCAAAGTTACATGCTCGTCCCAGTACAATGATGTTTGGTCTTAAGGATTATTTTTACTAAGTCTATGTTCGAAGAAGCGGAAGCGCTGTAGTTGGGTCCAGTACCGGAAATAGAATTGAGTTGACATAGAAACCTTGATACAAGTATCAATTTTCAAAAAAATCATATGACCACACGTATAATAATACATGGTTATTGGCGCGGGACGCTATGACGCCGTCCGTAACACCACTATGTTTTCATCAAAATTCTTTTGCAGCAGTAGTAGTAGAATTAGTAGTGGAAGTAGCAGCAGCAGTAGTGGTATAGTAGTAGTAGTAGGAGGAGGAGGATAAGCAGCAGCAGCAACAACAGTTGCAAAAGTATAAATAAAAAGGAAAAAAGAAAAAGGAGCCAACTGTTTACCGGGTATTGGGATAATCATTCAAAAAGTTATCAATAAGACAGTTATGAAAGTACAGAACATAATTTTAAACATTATGTTTACAGTTTTAAGATTGCTTATCCAATATTCGTAAAAAAAAATGGGTCGGTAGCTACTACTTTCCTTTTTGTTTTCCTGGAGCGATAAAAATAGCGGGATCGTATTTCATTAAGGCCTTGGTTTTATCAGTGTATTTGATTACTTTAAGTGGTGCGAATGAATGCTTATTTTTCCTTGAAATCAATAAAAAAAAACGGCTAAGTCGTAGGAAAAGGTGTTCCGCTTTGTGAAATAAGGGTTGCATACTGAGCAATGGTTATTGGAGATCCGTTTTGATGACATTATGCAAACACGCCTATAAGAATACATTGCCACCTTTATCACCGAAAAAACGAAAATTATATGCACCACTTTGCCTGGGCAGGCTTAGACCTTCTAAACAGTTTACCAGTACTCATTTGGGTCGGCGTCAGCTCTGCGTGGGAGTATCATGCAGCCGAATCTATTTCTCCAAGCTCCGATGGGCGGGCCGCATAGTGCGTTCTGTATCATTCGAATAGTAACATTTGTTCCAATGCTTCAAATATGGATTTGTGTGCTTGTTAGACCCGCCTAAATGAGGTGGTTCTTACAACCTAAATGAGGCGGTTCTATGTGTGTTTGTGTGCGTGCGTGCCTGCATACATGTACAATGTACGTGCATGTGAGCTTAACGTCTCATCAACAGCTAAGATGCCGGGGGCCAAAGTTTAAAGACTCATCCGAAAGTCTGGAGAAGACCGGGATCGAACTCGCGACCCTTGGTTAATGAGGCAAGTAGCATAACCTCTGTAACACGAGGGCTTCACGAAAGCCACGTCATAACGTCATTACATATTTTTCATTATCAAATAACGCCGCCTTTATTCAATGAAGTCTAATTTAGTTTATGATAAAGAGGACTGATATTTGATTTTTTTCAGTGTAATCATACACTGAAAAAAAGAAAATCAAACTGTATTTTAATGCGATTTCATAGCGTCAACTGTCACCACAAAGAACACACTTTTTCCATGACCATTTCGCGTCGGTTTAGATGTGTTCAACGGGGTTGAAGGGTATAACTTCGGGGGGTAAACTGACAGTTTGCACATGGAAAATAGCTTGGAATGTTACTTTATGAAATGGTTCACTTGTAATAATGTTCGCTGTTGCTGAACTTATCTGGCGTCGCGTGCATTATTTACGTTTCCACGGCGCTAAAAGTGTCTTCAGTTTTATTATTATTGATATCTCAAGTTTACATGGTAAACAACACGAGAAAAACAATACATGCAAACAACAATGATACATGACACAAACTTAACACACAGGCAGTTTGCTTGAAGTCTTAGCATCGCATTTCTTTTAGACTTTTACCCACTGTTCTGAGTTGGTCAGGCTAACTGGAGTGTCTACGGAATGGACTTTGTCCTGTCCATTCCACTGGAACAGGCCAACGACAATAGTCGCTTGAATTTGCTCGAATCGTTTATCAATTTTGAGATAATACACAATGCTTTCACCAGATATCCGGAGGCAACAGGCACACCCAACGAAAAAAAAAACACAAAAAAACAAAGTTTATATTTTGAAGCGGATAAGAGGCTCAGGTAACAAAAATACAATGATCAGTGATCCACTGTGACAGTCGCCCTCGAATAGTTGACGTGTACTTGCAATTTCCTTTAAGTGTAAACCGTTACAGCCAGGTAAAGTTGATCTCTGGCTGACTCATTACGGTCTTCAGTTCATGGATTGCACGTGCTTTCACAATGTGTATTATTTCTTTGACAACAAGGATTAAATGGTTCTATAGTCGTTCAAAACGCAGTGAGA
The DNA here is from genome assembly GCA_963580285.1 of Lucinisca nassula. Lineage (NCBI taxonomy): Eukaryota > Metazoa > Mollusca > Bivalvia > Lucinida > Lucinidae > Lucinisca > Lucinisca nassula. The sequence goes on from OY757018.1 coordinate 22,692,624, forward strand.
CGTGGCTGCACTTTTAATTCTGGACTAGTAAGTCGCCTTCAGTTGGGATTTTACATTCGGCGATATAGTTTGACTGCGATTCGCATTGCATCATATTAACCACTTGGCCACAACTTCTACATAATGGCATTATCAAAAAACGTATTTATAAGTGTCCTCATCAACAACTTAAGGTATATACAAATGTCAGCCTGACACGTGAGCTAAAATTTGCGGTTGTCCAGAATGTCGACAAGTTTCTAGAAAAGCAACCCATAATGTTCCAAATTATATGAAAAATCATAAAATATGCTTATTCAAAAGCGTCATATTTGTTGTTAGAAGAAAAAATAATAAATTACTTTATTTGAAAATTACCTTTCAAAATGGTCAATTTTTGAACATCGGTTTCTCCATTTTGCTTTCTCGGAAACATTCAGTTTTTACATTAACCTAAAGTATAATCCATGTCCTAGCAAGGACGAGAAGTAGTTTTTTTTTTCTTCCAAAAACTGTCATAATAACATTATATCCATTCTTTTAAACTCACACCGAACGGTCATTTCGACAGCCATTACTGTATACATGGTTGGTAAATCCCCCAGGTAAAACAGGGGTATAAACATGCTAATCGTGGGTAAAAATATCCTGCACAACGGATTTTATTCTAAATATTTGTATTTCCAGACCATGCTTTCCTTTATTTTTCCGTTAAATTGGTGAATAATATTTTGCATTAAATAGATACAAGAGGGGAAAATTGTTTGATTTGTCCAAAAGTCATAATAACGATTTGACAGAATTTTTATCATCGCTACGCTTATTTACTCCAGTGCTAAATTTAATCCGTGCGTCATACTGTGTACATGGATGACAATGTATAGTAACCACTACATGTTGACAGGGGTTCTATCGGCATGGATATAATGTTATAATGCCAGTTTTTGGAAAAATCACGTCTCGTCGTTGCTAGTACACACACTGAAGTATATTTTAGTGTAAAAATGGTATGTTTCTAATGAAGGACAATGGAGAAACAGACGTTCAAAAATGGACCATTTTGAAATGTATTTTTGTTACAAAGTGAATTATTATTTCTTTCTTCCAATAACAAAAAAATACGTTTTTTAATATGCATGTTTTATATTTATTCATTTAATTTGGGACATTATGGGTTGCTTTTCTAGAAATATGTCAACATGCTTAACACCCACGAACTTTAGCCCACGTGCCAGGAAGCCATTTTCATAGTTCTTAAGGGTTTACCGAATGTACAAAAAGTGGGTGGGGTAATGGTGTGGTGTTCAAAATTTGTTTAATTGAATTTTGCAAAACTGTCAAGTTTTTTTAAAAGTTACCTGGCCCATAATTTATTTCAACTTATTCACATGTTCTATTAGAATTTTTTCAGAAATTCAGGAATTATTGAGAAAAACATACCTACCTTTACATATAGGCCGTGTCAAGCAAAACAGGGGTATTTGATGCATCCAATAAACCACGAAAATTATATCAGTCCATGCAACCATACAGTGTGATAAGTCTCAGACGTTCGGTATTAAGATGCCCGATGATCCCATCCTTCTTAACCCTTATCTTGCTGAATATTCATTTAAGCCACACCCATTTCTGTCTATCAACCAATCAAATTGCTTGATGTAATTTATTGCTACAAATTCATAAACGGAATGCCAAACAGTGTAGATCCTGATCAGATGGCTTCTTCAGAAGCCATCTGATCTGGATCTACCCTGTTTGCAAAGATAGGGATTGTCGTGAACAACTACAGCCTCATGACGATAATACGTCCGTGCGATAAAACGCATTCTTTCGTTTTTTAATCAAAGCGCTGAGAGTGCTGGTGGATCGGCTGTCACTGATTTAGAATGAGAAAATAGTCCCTGACTCAGACTTGATACAAAAAGTGTTTCGTTTAACCCTTAACTTTAAGGGGTTTTTTTAAATGCAAAAATTGTATACCATAATCAGACGCCACAGAACGCTGCGTCTGATCGGGATCTGCACTGTTGACAAAGCTCAACCCATGATTCCAGTGTAGATTCTATAGAAAACACTCCTACGCATCCGGATAAGAATAGCGACATTCAATAAAAACAAATTGACTCCAGTGCTGCTCTCTAGCAATACACAGCGGAAGGTAACTCGCTCTGATTCCCCATTACTGCATCAGCCCTATTTCTACCACAAATATATGGTCATTTACGATAAGATGAATTGTTCTTTATTACAAAAAAGAATTTTTAATCTCATTATTGTTCTATAGCTGTGCAGCGTGTACCGGGTCGTCCAAGAAGTCAAGCAACACGGCCACCCATCCAGGTACTAACCGCACTCTTCGTTGCTTCACTTCGTGAAAAAGCCAACCATTCTACCCGCGTCGCTAAAAGAGCCGGCGCTTACAGCAAGACTGTCGAAGTGGACTGTTACAGTTCTCCCCCTCATCTCTTGACTTCGTCCTTAAGTCTTGGCAAATCCTAGGGCAGAGCCTATGTAACAAACCAGCGGCACTGTTTCCATCCCACCGCTGCCAACGGTCAATGTAGCATAAGCCGGATCGTCCACGAAGTCAAGTAACGCGGTCACCCATCCAGGTACTAACCGCAATATCCGTTGCTTAACTTCGTGAAAAAGCCAACCACTCTACTCGCGTCGCTAAAAGAGCCGGCTACAGCAAGACTGTAGAAGTGGACTGTTACAGTTCTCCCACTCATCTCTTGACTTCGTCCCGAAGTCTAGGCAAATCCTAGGGCAATGTAACAAACCAGCGGCACTGTTTCCATCCCATCGCTGCCACCAATAAAGTGTAAGCCGGGTCGTCCACGAAGTCAAGTAACGCGGTCACCCATCTGGGTACTAACCGCAAAATCCGTTGCTTAACTTCGTGAAAAAGCCAACCACTCTACCCGCTTCGCTAAAAGAGCCGGCTCCTACAGCAAGACTGTAGAAGTGGACAGTTACAGTTCTCCCCCTCATCTCTTGACTTCGTCCCGAAGTCTAGGCAAATCCTAGGGCAGAGTCTATATAACAAACCAGCGGCAATGTTTCCATCCCACCGCTGCCACCAATGTAGCGTAAGCCGGGTCGTCCACGAAGTCAAGCAACGCGGTCACCCATCCAGGTGCTAACGGCAATATCCTTTACTCAACTTCATGAAAAAGCCAACCACTCTACTCGCGCCGCTAAAAGAGCCGACAATGCACTTGCGTATGTAAGGCGACGTCTGATTGGATAACGTCAAAAATTTGCGACAGTATATTCTGCGATCCGATGTCATCACGTAACGGCGCTTTTCATTGGCTGCCATTTGGTTTTACGCAGCTCACAGCAGTTTCCGCTATGTGCAAAATAGTTCAAATTTTAATAAAACAGGTGAATAAGTGCATTAGAATGGGGATAACTGTAATGAAAATTGTCATTTGGGGAGGTAAATCGTCGGTTTTACTGTTGCAAAAACGAAATTTCCGACCGTAAAACCGCCTTTTTACCTCTCCAAATGACAATTTTGAAAACAGTTATCCCCTAATTTATCCATAATCGTTGCAACTGTAATACAGCAGCTTTCTGTGTCTGTCCACTCATTTTGGGGGCGATGGCCCAAGAATAGTTAAAAGATGGCAGCTGTTAATAGACTTATTATTCCGCCATAGCCGATGTTAAGTTAATTCTTACTCTTTTGAATGAATTCCTAAAATTTGGTGATAATTTTAACATTTCTATGAGAAAATTGGAATTATAAGGAATGAATCATCATTTTTGTGGATTTTATTCATGCAGTTTGTGAGTGATTCGCCGGAGTTTACACATCGATAAAATCCACAAAAATGAAATTCATTCTTATAATAAAGCTTAACCAGTCATGGAACGGTTATGTTTGTCAGGATATATAAATTAGGCACTGCAGTCAGGTTCCCAGAGAACTACAAATAGTGGATTCGCTTAGTGCTGGATGGCAGTGAAAAGTTCATAACTTTACCCTAAATTCAAGCAATAATATATACAACTATATTTTCATATGGTTTGGTCACAAACGAACATTATGTGAAATTATCATGGGACAACAGAGAGGATCAACTACGAGATATTCACCAACTTAAACTGTGTAGGCAATGATAGTGTAGTGACATAGAGGCTGCGATAGTGTAGAGTGTTGCTAGCAATTATGCGTGAGTTGGTGGGAAATGTTTATGTGTTTAAACAACAGTGCTTGGACAGTTAAAACTAATTATTACTTTTCCAAAGGCCTGGGGGCGAGCCCTCCCAGACATCATAAAGGGTTGAATCACTGCCTGTATGTTCTATTCTATTTGAATGTCATTTTGTTTGTTATAACTTGTTTTTGAATGCTGTTGTTGTCTCTAGACAATAGTAAACAATCTGGATAGCTTAGGCTGTAACCAGTCTTGACTAGCAACCGACAACAATCCAGACTGGTTTCAGTAGCAACCCAAAAGCATTCAGGATTGGTTCCCAAAAAACAGTCTAGATTGCTGTTCTATTCAATTCAGATTCAGATAAAAGAAGTCGGGACAGCCCCGGGCTCATGTACCGGACTGCAACTGTCCAGACAGCTTTAAGACTCTAAAGCAGTCAAGACTACTTGTAATCTGTCAAGACTGTCAAAACAGCCAATACTGCTCTCTAGATCAGACTGTTTTCCTTTGGCAGTCCATATCGTTTTATGAACAGTCACGACTGGTTTAACAATCCAGATCGCTTTATGAAACAGTCAAGACTGGTTTCCGATCTTTACATCAATGGACCGTAGTGTATACTTGTCTACTGGGAAGCAAACGCGTCGCCTTATATACCCTCTGAGCGCGTGACATAAGTGACGTCATCAGACAACGACAACAAGGCGACTATCATGTGACTAGACTATAATATGGATGCCAATGGAAAAGACCGAGAATTCCGAATATACCAAGAAGGTGAATTCGCCATCTTGAAAAATGGATAGAAAGACCTGTCCAATTACTGGCTGGAAAAGTTACTCATATTTCATAACTATGGATTAAGAAAGAAGGTTATCGGTCACAAATGAAGGAGAGTATGATGAAGACAATATTCAGACCGAAAAGCCGGGCTGAATGAGGGCGATAATGGAAATGGAAGGGTGAATGCTGGTCACTAAGCTGATCAATCTATCGGAACAGAGAGCATGTACGTATTTATAGTTAGACAAAATAAGCCTAGATAAGCTACTCTATACCAAAAATCCTAGGGGTCAGATGAAGCGAAGCAGACAGTTATAAGGCCTAGAGTCTAATAATGATGGTTAGAATAATATACATGCTGGTGAATATCGAGCGCCCTCTATGTTGACCTAGTTAAAATGACAGCTGTATACATGTATGTAAACAAACACTCATACATGAAAATGTTAACCTAAAGAGACTCTACTGTTCATTTGGGCTGGCTGGTCAGGGAGGCTACGCTTTTAACACAGTTTGTACTGAAGGGAATCTTCCACCTTATACAACAGAACTTGAATAGCCCGAACCCCGATGGCTTGTTTACCATGGAAGAGTCGAACCCATACTTGGGTCCTAAGGGAATTTCTCCTAATACGATATAGAGTTAATGTAGGGATATTTTCTTCTTAATCTTGCAAATGTATGCTGTGTGTATTAATTAGAATCACCTCGATCAGGCGATTCTAATGAGTACACATAACACATATTTATAATGTAAAAGGTATCCAGTAATTATCTCCATTATGCCTCCTGATATAACACTAAACGTAACCCTCTGTGGCTTTAACTACCGCTGCCTCAAACAAATTTTCATGGTCTCAAAGGGGTTCGAGTCATCAGTTTGACTGTATATACATGTAGTACACGTCCATTTCAAACTTTAGGGGTATCAACTATCAAGTCGTGTTTTCTTCAATGTATTTGGAAAATGGCTGAACCTTTTGCAAACAGCGTATGCCCAAATTAGATATTACGTTCTGCGCAGCGACTGATCGTTTGCCTATTGCCCATTTCAGGGTTTCCGGTTCAACATGGGTTTATTCGTATAAGGCAAACTAACATACGATGTTTTTACTGTTCACTGATAATAATTATAATTATTGAAAAGTAAGGAAGACAGATGCGTTCATGAAATAAATTGACAGAAAATATATATTATTTTCTGTTGAACTTTAGAAATTGTTTTAAATTTTTTCTCAAGGAAGTCTTCATCATAGTCTCAGGGGTGTTGTCAAAAAGTCTTGCGATGCTTAGAGCATCTGCACTAGGCGACTTTTTAGTCTGATGGTAGTTCTGTTTGATTTGATTTTTAACGTTCCCGTCAACACTATATAGGTCATTTTGGAGACGTTGCTTACAATTTTGTGAGACTTTTACCCGACATTGAGATGAAATGAAATCTCAAGGCCTGTCGCCCAAGGAAACCAATATGGTTTATAAGCATGGTCGGTCTGACTCGCACCGCTTTGCCTAGACAGACTTAGATCCCCTAAACGGTTTAACTCATTTTTGATTTTTATTTACCAGTACTCGTGTGCGGTCTGATTCAGCTCTGCATGGAAGCATCATGCAGCCCATTTACTTCTTCAAGCCCCGATGGGTAGGGCCGAGTCTGATGGTAGTAAGAGTAAATATGGGTCGATTGTCGTTTACCTAAACCTATGTTTGCGGCATTAATTAGAAATAAATCACAGGTTTTCTTCAACACAATGACCGTTTTAGGTCGACTGTAATCGACCCCAAAACGGACATTTTGTTGAAGAAAACCTGTGATTTATGTGGTATTAAAAAGGAATAAATCAGGTTTTCTTCAACAAAATGTCCGTTTTTGTGCCGATTGTAATTGACAAAAAAAAAAAAAAAAAAAAAACGGAGATGTTGTTGAAGAAAACCAAAGAATACTTTCGTATTAATGCTGCAAACATAGGTTGTGAGTACTCGTTAGAACCGACTCATTAAGGCGGATCTGCCGAGTACCAACAACCTATGTTTAGGAGCAGAAAGAAGACAAAGTGTGTATACCCATGTACATCCAAGTTTTCTCTATTTAAAGTGGGTTTACAGGGGTGTTCATTACACGGACTTGATGAGTTAGGAGGCCTTCATGTGGACTGAACAAATTATTTGTCTAAATCGCGACGGAAGTAAGGGCGAGGATTGTGGCCACGTAAAATCGATTTAAGCCCCCCCCCCCCCCCCCCCCCAGTGGAAATCTTTCCACTGGCCGTTCCAAGGCGGTTCTTCTGTGGCGATTTATTTATGTTGTTGTTTGTTACTTACTGTGTGTATCACTTGTGTCTTTTAATTTTGGATGACCATATGGCCATTTTGTGGGAAAGTAACTGTCCTTATGGCCTTCCTTTGTTTAAGTTTCCTTTATGGTCTGGTCGCTTAATGTTTGTATTTCTTTCCCTTTGGTGTTTTTGATGGGTGGAGTAAGTTAATTGTATCGATTCCTGATCTTGTTTTACTTCTACTTTGATCACCTAATAGACTTGGAAGGCGACATTCTAAGTGGTAGCAAAGGTCGAAGGCACATGCTCGAACCTCAGCCCCTCACCCCGGCACCCTGTTTTTGCTTGATGCAGCCCTTATCTGGAAATTCTATCGTGACCATCAACATCACCCACCATGATTTAGATAGAAAAACTTGCCGTCAACTAAATAGTCCTTCATCATCGTCTCAGGAAACAGTCTACCCATTAATAAAGTTATAATTGATTGGTCAAATCTGTGACACGTATGGTACTTTGTGTGTGCGGAGCAATAGAGAATGCGATTCAAAGGCTGCCTGGTTTTCATGCAATCTTCTATAAGAGCACATTTAACCCAGGTATCAACAATAAAGCTCTTGACTACGCTGTTACCAGTATGAACTAGTATAAATCCGGCTCTGTATTGAGTCAAGTTATTGTATAGACAAGGAGCTTCTTCAAGAAAAGTGAAAGTGTCCTGGTGTGTGTAAATTGGTATTGTCCATAGCAGGCTATTGTACATCAAGATTCTTTGTTGTTTTGCCTGGCGAAACAGAGGATCAAGATCAACTTTTGAGCGGAACCGAACTGAAGCGTCCATCCACAGTACAAACGGACTTCTCTGTGTCATCATCTGGAATCAACATACAGAGGACCCTCGTTATTACGACAGTATTTGTTCCCTATTATAAAGAATTTGCCTTTTTTAAAGAATCCAAATTAGAAGTATGATAGGTAATAAAGGCCTTTTCCCCGTTATTACTCCAAGAAACAAATGTTATAGATATTTGTTAGAATAGCCTCATCGAATATCTATAACATTTGTTTCTGGAGTATTAGATTATAAGACCCTTTCGTGACTATGGACTTGATTTGTGCATTTCCAACCCGAGGGAAGTAATGCCGCTCGGAACCGAGGCGAAGCCTCGAGCTGAGAATTAATTCCATTTAAATTGTCGTTGTAACGAGTTTTGCCGTTATAACAAATGTCGGTATAAAGAGGATTGACTGTATAAGAATATAAGAATATGATATGGGGTTCTGTGGTAGATAGGCGTTTCCCATCCGAGGGATGACCATACCAAGTGGAACCGATGCGCTTAACACGGTCACCCCGATGGTTGGGAATGCCGTTTGCAGCAGAACCCTATATTACATTCTTTTTCTTGCACACCACCATCGAAAATTTTCATTTTACTTCATTTAACGTTTTACTTTCGCGCACTATATTAATGTAGTTTGCCTGGGCAAGAACATCAGGGTATGAACAGAATATCTATCCCGGGCTAAACAGCGGACTGCCTTATCTGGTGTGCAAGAAAATTACTGATTGGCAACTACACGCTCTTTAGCACGTGATCCACTTGGCAGATTTGTGAAAATACGATACCGAAAGCTTGCTCTAACCCCAGGTACTGTCCCTCGAGAAATAATAGACAATGACGTCTCGATAACATAGAGGATATTTGATTTTTTTTTTCAGTGTAAGATCTAATTTTATTTCACCGAATGAACAGCAAAACCAGTATTTTACGAGTGGCGTAGCCACGAGTGAAAATGGCAGTTTTGGTGTTCATGATTGAAATAAAATTTGATCTTACACGAAAATAATCAAATTTTCTGTTTCTTACATGCTTCAAAATGGCAATATTTTGCTTCTCTAATCGCGTCACTCACCCTCAGAGAAAACAAACACTACCTGGTCGTTTCGCGTCCATTTAGTGGTGCCCCAACTTATTTATTGGGTATAACATTGGGTGTAAACTGAACGTTTGCACCTGAGAAATAGCCTGGGATGGCATATCTATGAATGGTTACTGAAATAATTGAAAGATTAGTTTCCCAAAGAAGGTGAGGGTCGATCAAACGTGGCGCGACAAAATACGTGATGTCAGCGTCGAGGGAGAGATAAAATGATGCTCTATCTTTCAAGAGCTTCAGCGGTTTTCCTTCATACTGAATTGGATTGATTGTATACAGTTAATAATATAATAAATGAAACTGTTTTATGCTATGTTCAATGTTTAATTATTTTAACGGCAAAAGACAGCTTTATTCCATGAATCTTTCTTTTCTTGAAGAGGGGGAGTGTTATGCATAAGAATTGTTTTTACTGATTCTGATATTATATTCAGGGGGTTTTGTTTACCAACTTATTGCACAGTAACACCGATTATTGTTTGGTTTTTAAACTTGTTGTTTACAAGAAAATGGATTAAAGAAATATCCAGAAATTTATAGATCACAATAGTTTAACTTATGAGCAAATTTATTTCTACAATGTTCCAGTAAGTCTTCCCTAAGTCTATAAAAGGGAAAATAATTTCCTTTTTGTCTGGGTATTTTAAAAAACATTCAATGACATTCCAAATTCTGTGTTGGATAACTTGAGGACTAGTACTCATTAAGGTCTAAGTGCTTATTGAAAGATCAGGCACCAGGACTTAAGAATACTTTAAGATCAGAGCTAACTCAACTCAGTAATTTGTTATTTATTACACTTCAAACATTTTGTCAATAAATTTTGTTAATTGTTTTAAAGACCTGTTGTTTTTCTTCTACGCTTGGCTCTTAACACTAGAAACAGTAGTCTGACAACAAGTTCGACCACAACATAATTCCACCATCAGCAAATACATACAATAGGGTATTAATTTTCTAGTTGCTAGTTTTGGCATTTCTTGTATGTTAATTTGGGTTATTCTTAGTCATACTTTTAACAAGAACATAGATTCAGGGGCCTGCGAGAAAGCCTTGCTTATTAAGTTTTCATATTAATCGTTTTAGAAAACTAAGCAAAAATAGCTGTTAGATTACTGTACACCCCAACTGGCTCTCTTATATGTGGATTTTTCCTTTGCTGTTAATTCCGTGGATTCGATCTGTTAAAGCAACCGTCATACGTAGTGTGTCGAACCGACATACGAAGTGTGTCGGGAACGCAAATTCCACCGTAAGATAATCTGGTGCTATGAAGACTATGGATAGACTGCGGGAGAATGGTAATTCTAATCACTTGCGTATGTAACGCGACGTCCGATTGGATAACGTCAAATATTTGCGACAGTATATTCTGCGATATACAGTCTCCAACTCGACGTCATCACGTAACGTCGCTTTTCATTGGCTGGCATTTGGTTTTACGCAGCTCACAGCGCTTGTCGCTTTGTGCAAAATAGTACAATTTTTAACAAAACACACGAATATGTGCATAAGAATGGGGATAACTGTATCGTCGGTTATGCGGCCGCAAACGCGTCGTCGTAAAACGAAATTTCCGACCGTAAAACCTCCGATTTACCTCCCCAAATGACAATTTTCAATACAGTTATCCCCTGAATGATTCGAGTTATCGCTGAATGTACATACTATAACACAACTCGGTCTTTATTTATTCGCAAGATTTCAGTATACAGCTTGTAGATTTGAATTGTCATTTTCCAGCATACGGCACATAGTAATAAATAAATACGGTTTTGCAATAAAAGCTGGAGAATTTTATCATTCAAGAAATATAATTAGGGGATAACTGTATTTAAAATTGTCATTTGGGGAGGTAAATCGGAGGTTTTACGGTCGGAAATTCCGTTTTACGGCGACGCGTCAGCGGAGCCTAAAAACGTAATTTGCGACCGTAAAACCGACGATTTACCTCCCCAAATGACAATTTTCAATACAGTTATCCCCATTCTAATGCACTTATTCACGTATTTTGTTTTAAAAATGTTGTTTTTGCCCAAACCGGCAAGTACAGTGAGCTCCGTAAAACCAAATGCCAGCCAATGAAATGCGACGTTACATGATGACGTCGGGTTTCCGACAGTATATCGTAGAATATACTGTCGCAAATTTTTGACGTTATTCAATCAGACGTCGCGTTACATACGCAAGTGCATTAGACTGACGTTTTCAAGTCATCACCGTTGTTTTATCTCTGTGGTTGTTTGATTTTTGTGTTCTTCGAGACGTTGCACTGATGAGTTAACTGCTAAACTTCTTAATCAAGGTTATCGGTATCATAAACTACGCAAAGCCTTTTCTAAATTTTACAGACGTCATTTCAATTTAATTTTAAAATTCAATGTTGGACTTCCCTTTTGCAACAAGGTCTATCGGAACTCGAATTTTATGGTGACTCAGTATATAAATTCAGAAAAATATAAACTTGCAATTACTTCAGCACCCAATTTCGTCAAAGCATTCTTCGATATAAAAATATTGGGTACAGCATAAATGTAATATGACAGACTGCATGCTTGGCAGTTGACCCAATCACGGTTGACAACTTTGCTTCCCTCTTAAACTGCACGCCGGTGTTCTTAGATGCTGACCTTACCTGAGTGACAATTTCTTATTAGTTTACAAGCGTGCTTATTACCTGAACTTGTTGACATGATGAAAAGTACGGAACCCGGGAAGGGACATGATTTTTTATTTCTATTATGTTGTGCGAACAAGATAATATCTTGAGCGGACAAGATATTATCTTGTTCGGACAACATATTATCTTGTGCGGACAAGATATTATCTTGTGCAGACAAGATATGATCTTGTTTGCACAACATAATATCTTGTGCGCACAACATATTATCTTGTTCGTACAACATATTATCTTGTGCGGACAAGATATTATGTTGTGCGGACAAGATATTATCTTGTCCGCACAAGATAATATGTTGTCCGCACAAGATAATATCTTGTCCGCACAAGATATTTTCTTGTGCGCACAATTTATAAAATTAAAAAAATCATGTCCCTTCCCGGGTTCCGTAGAAAAGTTACAAGTTTTCAGAATTTGCTGCAATATCCCTATTGTTAGCCGGTGGTCCAATTTAAATATAGTACACAAGTCACCGTCACTTGAACAAATGTATAGTTCGTTAACGTGTATGTCCTATAGCTTTTATTAAGCACATATTGCTATATTCCAACTTAACTGAAATCTGGGAACATACTGAATTTTAGCCTAAAATGCATTAATTTTTGTATCTGAAATATTGTTTCTTGCAATAAAATGATGAAAAAACATTATTTTGGTCAGTTGGCTTTTTCTTCATTAACCCTTTTCCACCCAGGGATTTTGTGAATTTCGCTGATTTTCACAGTGTTGCACCTGACAGCAACTTCAACTAGCCATTGTTTCATAATGGATGGTCTGTTTTATACCAAACTCGGTATGAATGTTCATTGACCAGTAGCCTTTCAAATGCAACCTTTCATGACATGATCATTGTTGTCATGGTAAAGAGGGGGCATCTCAAAGTTGGCAAAAAGTGTGTTTTCACATGAATTTTTGACCACATTTATCTTCACACAGCTGTCAAGGCAACAATTAAGGTGTTTGGCATTGGCCATTTTCACTGTTTGCAGCATGTTTCATCAGCATCAATTTTCAGGCATTTTTGATCCCAGACACCCTCAGATATAAATTATAGCGGCCGGTTGGGCCATACACCCAAAATCTTTCGGGATGTGAGGGGGGGGGGCAATGCCCCCCTTCAACCCCCCCCCCCCCCGAATATTTTTTAGTGGGGGGGCGCGCGAAAAAAAAGGTCACTTTTTTGCCCAACAAATCCTAAAGCAAACATAACTATCCTGGGGTTGAAATGCAGATTTTGGGTGCTTCTGGGGCTTAAAATGGGGGGGGGGGGTGCAGACACGTAAAAACACGCATCTGAGTGGTAAAGGGTTAAACCAAATCAAAGCTCCTCTGGCTGAGCCAAAAGCGTCAAAAATGGGAAAATGACAAGATTACAAAGGGACATAACTCATATACTTTGTTTGTTTGTTTTGGAGTTTAACGGCCCAGTCAACACACTTTTAGGTCATTCTGAGCTGGTCAGTTTACCTGTCCACACTTTTCCTCGGCAGGCTTATACGTAAGCGGTTAACCAGTACAGTGCACATTCTTTCGCCAGAAACTGACAACTGCCCTTCTTGAATCAGCGGAATCGAGAGAATGACCGTAGAAAAGATTTCATTATCAATCTCCACGAAAGAATGTTGCCGACCCCGGCATGTATCGAACCCGCGTCCTCCTTATCACCAGTCAGACGCGCATCCGACTGATAACTCATATAGTTTTCTATAACGATATCATATAATTGTTTCCATGACACTATCGATGTGCTAAGTAAATCGAACAAGATGGTCATGCAGTCCATTATAGTGGGGGGTGATTGTTGAAGTTTGTGTTTCTTTCCCTTTGGTATATTTGATGGGAGATGTGGAGTAATTGTACCGATTCCTGATCATTGCCTTTACTTCTATTAAATGGTCATTCAATGAACCGTGAAATAAAGGGCGGGATGTCGGTGCTCTTACTCTTGGGCTGTTGTTCTTCACAACTCACATTAAATCTGCATAATAATATCTGAGAGTGTGTTCCTTGTAAAATAGAGGTGAAGGGAATGATAAGGAATCGATACAATTAACCCAGAACTCCCATTAGAGACACCAACGGGAAAGAAACAAAAATATTAAATGGAAATATCAATAGCGAAAAACCAAACGGACAGTTGCTTTCCCACAAATTGGCCAACTGACTATCCAAAACAAAAAGATATAAGAGATACACACACTCAAAAACAAACCATTACAAAAAATAAACCACAACAGAAAACCGCATTGAAACGCTCAGTCAAAATAATTTCACTTGGGGGGCCTAATTCGATTTTAACGCGGCCGCAGTCCTCGCCTTGATTCCGTCGCGATTCAGACAAATAATTTATTCAGTCCGCATTAAAGCTACCCAACTCATCAGTGCAACATCTCCGAGAACATAAAAATAAGCCGTATTTTGTATGTTTTATATATGGATGTGGAAGTCAGCATGTTAATGTGACAAACACCGTGGAAACAGAAACAAGCAATTCTTCTGCTTGCCCAGAAAAAAAAAAACTTGTATATTAACTCTATAAGTTCAGTTTTGTGATGTACTCCTTGATTCCTAATGATAACACTTTAAAAAAAACATATTTCATTAGAAATGCGTCTTGAATTTACTTATGATTATGAGATTGGAGGTTCTTTTTGTTTGTTTGTTTGATTTGAAGTTTAACGTCCCCGTCAACATTGTATAGGTCATTTTGAAGACGTTGCTTCCAATTTTGTGTGACTTTTACCCGACATTGAGATGGATCAAAAACAAACCATTACAAAAATAAACCACAACAGAAAACCGCATTGAAACGCTCAGTCAAAATAATTTCACTTGGGGGGCCTAATTCGATTTTAACGCGGCCGCAGTCCTCGCCTTGATTCCGTCGCGATTCAGACAAATAATTTATTCAGTCCGCATTAAAGCTACCCAACTCATCAGTGCAACATCTCCGAGAACATAAAAATAAGCCGTATTTTGTATGTTTTATATATGGATGTGGAAGTCAGCATGTTAATGTGACAAACACCGTGGAAACAGAAACAAGCAATTCTTCTGCTTGCCCAGAAAAAAAAAACTTGTATATTAACTCTATAAGTTCAGTTTTGTGATGTACTCCTTGATTCCTAATGATAACACTTTAAAAAAAACATATTTCATTAGAAATGCGTCTTGAATTTACTTATGATTATGAGATTGGAGGTTCTTTTTGTTTGTTTGTTTGATTTGAAGTTTAACGTCCCCGTCAACATTGTATAGATCATTTTGAAGACGTTGCTTCCAATTTTGTGTGACTTTTACCCGACATTGAGATGGATTGACATCTCAAGCCCTGTCGCCCAATGAAACCAATAGGGTTTATAAGCATGGACGGTCCGACTCGCACCGCTTAGTCTGGGCATGCTTAGATCCTCAAAGCGGCTTACCAGTACTTATGTCCGGTCAGTTTCAGCTCTGCGTGGAAGCATCATGCAGCCCATCTATTTCAACAAGCCCCTTTGGGCGGTGGCGAAAAAGGGCGGAATGTCGGCGATCTTACTTCAGGGCTGTTGTTCTACGCATCTCACAATAAATTCTGCATAATAATATCTGACAGCGTGTTCCTTGTAAAACAGAGGTGAAGGGAATGATAAGGTATCCATACAATTAACCTAGACTTCCCATCAGAGACACCCGACGGGAAAGAAACAAAAATGTGACACCCGACGGGAAAGAAACAAAAATATTAAATGGAAGCATCAATAGCGGAAACGGACAGTTACTTTGCCATAAAATGGTCAATTGGCTATCCAAAACAAAAAGATATAATCAAAGACAACCCTAACAAAAATAAACCGCTCTGTCAAAATAATTTCACTGGGGACTTAAATCGATTTTACGCGGCCGCAATCATCGCCTTGATTCTGTCGCGATTTAGACAAATAATTTATTCAGTCCGCATGAAAGCTTCCCAGCTTATCAGTGCAACATCTCCGAGAACACAAAAAATAAGCCGTATTTTGTATATTTCGTATATGGATGTGGAAGTCAGCATGTTAATGTGACAAACACCGTGGAAACAGAAACAAACAATTCTTCGGCTTGCCCGAAAAAATCTTGAATATTAACTCCATAAGTTCTGTTTTGTAATGTCTTGCTTGATTCCTAATGATAACACTTTTAAAGAACATATTCCATAAGAAATGCGTCTTAAATTTATTTATGATTATTATTAGTAAGAAGATTGAAAATATTGAATCCAAGTAACCCCGTACAAAAAACTCAGTATGAGTGAGAGAGTGTTTGAGTTTTACGTCTCACCAACAGCTACGGTTATACGGAGACGGGACCTTGGTATAAAGACACATCCGAAAGTCTGGAGAAGCTCGGAATCGATCCTGCGACCCCTGGTTTGCAAGGCGAGTAGCATAACCACTGCACCACGGAGGCTTCTTTTCTTGTCCTTTGGGATCATTGATACCATTTTGGAATTTTGAAAATATCTGAGGGTCACTGATGAGGCCTAATTGGCCGAAACTAGCTAGTCTGGCCCAGAAAACATGTACACTCCATACTTTTCAGTTGTGTGGTGTATTCCTTGCTTCCAAAGGATAACCCTTTTATAGAACATATTTAACTTCACTACAGCTGGTGTGTGGGACTGTGTGGCGGCGGTAAAACGTCTCCCTGCCCTACATCATAGTGTAGATTATATTTTCTTGTCCTTTGGGATCATTGATACCATTTTGGAATTTTGAAAATATCTCAGGGTCACTGATGAGGCCTAATTGGCCGAAACTAGCTAGTCTGGCCCAGAAAACATGTACACTCCATACTTTTCAGTTGTGTGGTGTATTCCTTGCTTCCAAAGGATAACCCTTTTATAGAACATATTTAACTTCACTACAGCTGGTGTGTGGGACCGTGTGGCGGCGGTAAAACGTCTCCCTGCCCTACATCATAGTGTAGATTATATTTTCTTGTCCTTTGGGATCATTGATACCATTTTGGAATTTTGAAAATATCTGAGGGTCACTGATGAGGCCTAATTGGCCGAAACTAGCTAGTCTGGCCCAGAAAACATGTACACTCCATACTTTTCAGTTCTGTGGTTATTCCTTGCTTCCAAAAGACAACCCTTTTATAGAACATATTTAACTTCACTACAGTTGGTGTGTGGGACTGTGTGGCGGTGGTAAAACGTCTCCCTGCCCTACATCATAGTGTAGATTATATTTCCTGTCCTTTGGGATCATTGATACCATTTTGGAATTTTGAAAATATCTGAGGGTCACTGATGAGGCCTAATTGGCCGAAACTAGCTAGTCTGGCCCAGAAAACATGTACACTCCATACTTTTCAGTTCTGTGGTCTATTCCTTGCTTCCAAAGGATAACCCTTTTATAGAACATATTTAACTTCACTACATGTGGTGTGTGGGACTGTGTGGCGGCGGTAAAACGTCTCCTTGCCCTACATCATAGTGTGGATTATATTTTCTTGTCCTTTGGGATCATTGATACCATTTTGGAATTTTGAAAATATCTGAGGGTCAATGATGAGGCCTAATTGGCCGAAACTAGCTAGTCTGGCCCAGAAAACATGTACACTCCATACTTTTCAGTTCTGTGGTGTATTCCTTGCTTCCAAAGGATAACCCTTTTATAGAACATACATTTCTAAGCTCAGTAAATGGCCTTCCTCATCTTTGTTTAAGAAATAGATCAGTTCAATCTGTGATTTGTTGAGCAATAAATCACAGTTTGGAGGTCAGTTGTAAAGTAGACAAATCACGCGCGCGCGAGTAGCGCGCATGGTTTGTCTACTTACAACTGACCGACAAACTGTGATTTGTTACTCAACAAATCACAAACTAGAGCTGATCTATTTCGATTCTAACAGGCTGAAAATTGGCAATAATGCTGTTGTTTCCATCAAAATCTCACAACTTTTCCCCATTGTTAGAAGAAATCCCGCTAAAATTATCGACTGAAACACATGCATCTATATCCTTTTCTAACGTCTTCGATGTAAGAATATGACGTTACACCGTCTAACGTCAAGGAAATCGACTAGTGACGTCATAAAATTGCAGTTTTTAATGACGTCATTCGTCACGCTCTTACTTGCCGTGATTTGTTGTAGAATAAAACACAGTTATTTTCCATTCGTCTATTGACTAGGCAAACTACATGTGCAAGTTTTAGCAAACAAGACATCACAATAACAAGTCCATGAAACGAAGACCCCTCTAAACATTGGGGTTTAAGGGGTTAACATTAGCTGCCTTATATTTGCTCAAAAACATAGATTGTGGGTTCGCATTGAGGCGGTTCTGACGAGTGACCATAATATATGTTGAAAGCAGAGACAAGAAAAATGTTACAATTTTTACCTAATATTTGTCATTTTTGACACCACGTTGGATGTTATTATTTTGCAGGGACATGTTTTTACCTCTTGCGAACTGCGAAACCGTTTATGAAGAGCCTCAGTAGAACCGAAACTCTTAATGTTAACCAGTTATGCGTTCTTTATTTCAAAAGTAACGTTTATAACTTCCATTCAGAAAAATTAAAGCACTGGTTTTTCATACATATGCTAAAAGGACCAAATTTGCCATTCCCAAAACAAGAACTAGTAAACTTATGGTCATCATGTGAACATAATTAGTAATGACAGTTCCCTAATGTTGCATTTCAAAACCCAATGCCATCGCCCATTCGGTATGCAGAAAATGTAACATATTCGTAACTGTCAGATTTACCGTATGACTAGAATGAAAACTAAAAGTGAAAGCAATGATCAGGAATCGATACAATTAACTCACACCGCCAATCAGAGACACCAAAGGGAAAGAAACACGAACATGAAGTTACTAGACCCTAATGAAAACATCAATAGCGGATAGCCGAATGTACAGCTCTTTTCCCACAAAATGACCACCAAACGGCCATCCAAAATAAAAGATATAAGCAAAACATATATGCAAGGACAAAATATAACAACAAATAAACCACGACAGAAGAACCGTCTTGGAACGGCCAGCAAAAATTATTTCAAGGGGGGACTTAAATCGATTTTACATAGCCATAACCCTTGCAGTTTAGGTTAGACAAATAATTGGTTTAGTCAGAATGGTTATCTAACTCATCAGTGAAAGTCTCATTTTCTCTAGAGACGATGGTGGAAAGTGCCATTTTGAGAAGCCTAGCGTGCTTTTAACACGAAAAGAGTGTGTTATATGCTTAAATGTATTAATGTACCAACAGTTTTCGACATTACCTTAACGATCAAAGGTTTCCAGCAGTAAGCTTTCAGCACACGTACATGTGGTGGAAACTTTTCAAATGGAAAAGTTAGGAAGGTACAATTGCATCGGTTCTTCACCTGCAGAAACAAATTACATAAAAAAGTTAAGAGTATACACTACAGCTCCGTTTCTGTTTTTTTTTTTTTTTTTTTTTTTTTTTGTTCGTGAACAGATATCTGTTCTTACAGAAACAAGTGTTCTTGCACACCAGACAAGGAAATCCGTGATTTTACCCTGGGATAAAAATGTATGTTCTGACCCTGGTGTTCCGACCCCAAATCGAATATAATCGCGTGTTTGATAAATGCACTGGTTGATTACAACCTCATGCGCGGCGTCGTAATGCGTGACGTCACTAAACATTCCTGTTTTGTCATCACAAAATGGCGGACGTCGGTAACCGAAGTGACAGCAGCATTAAAAATTCGCAATAGAAATGGAAGGTATGCAAGAAAAAGAATCCAATATGGGTGTGAGGGGTGGATAGAAAAATCCGTCCCTCGGGATCACTGTCCGGCATCACTCGGCAAGCCTCGTGATGCCGGACAGTGTCCCTCGGGACGGATTTTTCAATCCACCCCTCACACCCATATAAGATACTTATATTCTGCCTAAAATGACCAATAAAAGCACTGCAAGCACTGCATCATGTCCCGCCACTGCACTTGTATCAAGCAAGAGCCATAAGTCTGTCAAAAATGAATTCAAATGGAAGGTACATTAGTCTTTTACTAAAGTATGTAACTGGGATGACTATTTTGAAAGTGCAAAGGGCCATATATCCAATAGTAAGTAAACCAGAATTACAGCTTTGGTGCCCGGTTTCGTGGGGTCGTTCGTCGATATATAAAGATTGGGTACAACATAAATGTTATAAAACAGACTGCGTGCGTGGTGATTGTCCCGGTCGCGGTTGGCGGCTTTCCTTCCCTCTTTAACTGCACACAGGTGGGTCGGGCTTAAGATTATATGACGGTTCCAGCGTAAAAGCATAAATGGAATTTTATTTTATTTTGGTGTTCTTTGTATTGGTTGGCGCCTGGTGCTCCGTCTTTGGTCGGGCCCCTCGGGGTCTGACTGTTGGTTTTCTTTTGCTCCGGCGGTTCTGTTGTTGTGTGCTGTCGCGTCCTCAACCTTGTTTCATCTCTGTGGTTTTTGATTTGTGTGTTCTCGGAGATATTGCACTCATGAGTTAGGAAGCCTTCATGCGGACTAGGCGGGGTTGAAGTATACCGCGGCGGAGGTGGGGGCGGGGATTGTAGCCATGTGGGGTCGATTTGGGCCCCTCAGTGGGGTTCTTTTCGCTGATCGTTCCGGGGCGGTTCTTCTGTGGCGGTTTATTTATGTTGTTGGTTGTTACTTACTGTGTGTATCACTTGTGTCTTTTTATTTTGGATGGCCATTTGGCCATTTTGTGGGAAAGTAACTGTCCTTATGGCCTTCCTTTGTTAAGGTTTCCATTATGATCTGGTCGCTCCATGTTTGTGTTTCTTTCCCTTTGGTGTCTTTGATGGGTGGAGTAAGTTAATTGTACCGATTCCTGATCTTTGTTTTAATTCTACTTAACAGTTCTTGTTTTCTCCAGATCCCCTGATGATGCTTCACATTCGTGTGAAGTTCACTGCAAATACCTCAAAACAGTTTTTGTATATGCAGAGTAGATTCAACCTTATTTTCAAAGTTGAAAGAGTCATAATTTAAAAAAAAAACTGTTACGCCACTTAGAGCCTTTCTTATTGTTCTTGTGTACTTGAAAGACTTCAAGAAAATCTCTGCAACAGTATTCAAGAAATAGAAAGGGCACAAGTATATAACTAGGATCACTGTAAATGATATTCAGAGTCGGTAACTCCAACCAATCATAATTCAGACTTATGGTTTTTGTGTTCATCACATCATATTTAGAGATTTACATTTGCATAAAAGTTCAAGAAAATATCCCGAACAGTTTTCCAGTTACAGAACGTACACAGTTTTTTCACAAAAAATGATCATAATTTTCAATGTTCAAATGGGCCAAAACTCCAGGAGTAGGTTAGCTAGAGTTATGGTTCTATTGTTTTCCACCTTATCTTTTGCTCCTTAAGATTGATCATGATATCTTTCTACGGCCATTCTCTCCCTTCCGCTGATTCAAGAAGGGCAGTTGTCAGTTTCTGGCGAACGAATGTGCACTGTACTGGTTATCCGCTTACGTATAAGCCTGCTCAGGAAAAGTGTGGATGGGTAAACTGACGTGCTCAAAAAACGACCTAAAATAGTGTTGACTGGGCCGTTAAACTCCAATACAAACAAACAATGCTCCTTAACATTTATGTGATGTTTAATCAAACTATCTGGAATGGCTCTCAACTTCTAGAGCGGATATGAGTACTAGGTATAAATGCCTATTTTCAATATTTACTATAAACAAAGAGCCGTCACTAGAAAGTAAGTAAACAAGAGTTACAGTTCTTGTGTTCTGCATATCGTCTCATTGTGTTTTACATTCTTGAGAAATTCCAGGAACATATCTCAAACGGTTTTCAACTTACAGAGCGGACTGTCGTACATGGTAATAAATGGCTATGTTCAATGTTCAAAGGGCAATAACTCCAAGAATTCACCACATATATGGTTCATATGTTCTGCACGTCGTTTCATGATGCTTTACATTTGTATGGAATTTCGCCAGAATAACTCTAATGGCGTCCGAGTTATGAAGAGGAACGTGTACATTACGATAACACACCCGTGCGTCAAAGTGCATTTTTACATCCCCAAAAACAATCAATTTTCTGAAGAAAATGTGTGATATTTTTCTAATTTATACTGAAAACAAAGGTTGTGGGAACTCGTTAGAACCGCCTCATTGAGGCTGTTCTAACGAGTACCCACAACCTATGTCTAGGAGCAGAAATAAGGAAAATAATGTATACCCCCGAAAACCCCAGTTGTCTCTTTATAAATTGGGGTGTGAGGGGTGTTTATGTCACGGACTTGTTAGCGTGATGATATCGCAAAGGAAAGCAACTCTAAGAGTATGAAAACCAAAGCTATGGTTCA
Source organism: Lucinisca nassula (assembly GCA_963580285.1). Taxonomy (NCBI): domain Eukaryota; kingdom Metazoa; phylum Mollusca; class Bivalvia; order Lucinida; family Lucinidae; genus Lucinisca; species Lucinisca nassula. The sequence continues at coordinate 22,714,788 of OY757018.1, forward strand.
CGTGTGTTGTCGGCTCAGGGAGTTTTATATTTCTATGAAATAAAGAAAAGGCAAAGACCAGGAATCGATATAATTACCTCACACCTCCCATCCAAGATACCGAAGGGTCAGAAACACACGCATGAAACAATTTTTTATCACAATTTAAACGTCACAAGCAGAAAGCCAAAAAGACAGTTACTTTCCCCAAAATGATCAAACGGCTTTCCAAAATCAAAGGATATTAGCAATATTTATCATATGACGTCGCGTCTGATTTAAGAAATGAAATTTATTTTTCTGCAGTCCATGGAAGTATGAACGCAGTGGATCGCGTGTAAAGTAAATGATCCCCGAAGGGGTTCATGTAAACTTTGCTAGCGACCCACTGTCGTTCATACTTTCATGAAAAGCAGAAAAATTAATTTTATTTTTTGTATTTACATTATTAGCCCCTCATCACTGGGCGAAATTATGCTTGTAGGGCAAACTTTTAAAGCTGAAAAACATTTGCACGCTGTTTTTCTACAAAGAGCGGAGCAGCGTTGACGTCATCAAGGCCCGTAGAGAACAGTGGTTTAGAATGACGTCACTTAACGTCACTGAAAATCATGCGATTCGATGCGTTCATGGAAGTATGAACGCAATTGTTTTCTATAGGTTTACCTTGGACTTTACACTGGAAATGTAAATATAGTGTAATAACGCCATGTAATATTTTCGATAATCCACTAGTGGATTAAATATGCAAATTAGCTAGATACGTCCCGTAACGTTACATGCACGACGTCCTTAACGACGTCGAGTTTACTAATGGCGGAATATTGACATTTTTTGTAAACAAACGTGAATAAAATGCATTATAAATCTCATATGATGAATATAATCTTGCATTCGTGCTCATAAATTATTGAATTTATTAAACGAGTTGAGGAAAAGGGATAAAATGCGAGTAAGTGCCTCGCATTTAATCCCTTTTCCTCCACTCGTTTAATAAATTCAATTAAGAAATGAAATTTATTTTTCTGCAGTTCATGGAAGTATGAACGCAGTGGGTCGCGTGCAAAGTAAATGAAACTTTGCTAGCGACCCACTGTCGTTCATACTTTCATGAAAAGCAGAAAAATTAAGTTTATTTTTTATATTTACATTATTTGCCCCTCATCACTGGGCGAAAAAAATGCTTGCAGGGCAAACTTTTAAAGCTGAAAAACATTTACACGCTGTTTTTCTACAAAGAGCGGAGCAGCGTTGACGTCATCAACGCCCGTAGAGAACAATGGTTTAGAATGACGTCATTTAACGTCAATGAAAATCATGTGATTCGATGCGTTCATTGACGTGTGAACGCAATTGTTTTCTATAGGTTTACATTAGACTTTACACTGGAAATGTAAATATTAATACATGAACACTCATGTAAGATCCTCTATATACATGCAAACATATACTATAACAATTATAAACCGCCTTGGAACGGTCACTGGGGGCTTAAATCGAATTAACGTGGCCATAATCATCGCCCTTGGTTTCTCGTGGTTGAGACTAAAACTGTTTAATCCGTATGACTGATTTCTAATTCATAAGCGCATCTCCGAGAACATAAAACTTCAAACGAATACAGAGATGAAACAACAATGGAGAAACGACCGTTCGAAATAACTGAAATTCTTGAGCAAAAGAAAACCAGCTGTTGGCCTCCGGCGGACCCGACCAGGGGAAGAGCATCAGGCGCCAAGCAACATTACTTAAAACAGTTTAAACTCTTTCTAAAACATATTTATCGTCACTACAGCTGTTGTCTGGGAATGTGTGGCGGCCGTAAAACGTCTCTCCGCCCTACATCATAGTGTAGTTTATATTTTCTTGTCCTTTGGGATCATTGGTTCCATTGTGGAATTTTGAAAATATCTGAGGGTCACTGATGAGGCCTAAATGGCCGAAACTAGCTAGTCTGGCCCAGAAAACATGTACACTCCATATTTTCCATTTCTGTGGTGTATTCCTTGCTTTCAAAGGGTAACCCTTTCTAAAACATATTTAAAGTAGCCTTTAGGCTGGGACCGTCATAGAGGGTGAGGCCCGACCCACCAGCATGCATTTATAGAGGTAAGCAAAGTAATCAACCGTGATTGCAGTCTTATCGTTTAGCACTTTTGTTGTACCCAATCTTGTTACATCGAGAAATGATTTCTGAAATCATTGCAAGCATATAGTTTTTTTTTTTTTTTTTTTTTTTTTTGAAATTATATAGTTATTCTGGTTCCGATAGGCCCTCTTGCAGAAGAGATTTACCCCATTTTATCCCATGATTAACCCATTTTCTACCGGGAAACTCAAAACGGGTAACTGGCAAATAGTGCAGGCCCAGATCAGACGCCACAGAACGCGGCGTCTGATCAGGGCCTTCACCATTTGCCAAAAGTTTAACCAAATAAATGTTGAAGAAAACACAAACTGTCACCCCTATATTTGAAATGGACTCCTGCGATATATGAGGAAGATTCCATTAAGATTAATCACAAACGTCATTACATCAAAATACACTCCATAAATAATTTTATAGATTTACCTAGTATCTTCCGGGACAGTTCGGTGATTTCAGTGTATTGCTATCCTGCTGCTGGTCATATTGTTACTGGCAATTTAAAATTATTCCTGATTCTAGGATACGAAATATAATTTCTAAAGGACAGAAATTTCGATTTCCTTCTACAATCGATTTCAATAAGTGTGTGTGAGTGAGTGTGTCTTACGTCTCACCAACAGCGTAGGTCATACAGAGACGGGACCTCGGTTTAAAGACTCATCCCAAAGTCTGGAGAAGTCCGAGATAAATCAATAAGTGTAGAGATGAAATCGCTGCTGCATTGAATAAACTTGGTATTCGATGGTGTAAACGAGATTATGTTGAGCATAAAGCTCTCAAAGAATGGAAACTTAGCATTCTGAAGCTAGTGAACAAACGCATTTCTTTCTACTCTCAAAATACGAACTTATTACCTCCTAAACCTAAGACGTCTTTGCGTGACCTTAAACTAGGTATTCAAGAATTTCATAAGGAGTTTGTTTTGGCTCCAGCAGATAAGGCCGCTAACAATGTGGCCGTTGTTTGACGGCTCCACTATGTTAATACTCTTCAGCAAGAACTTGGTGATACTAAGGCCTATGAACTACAGCCTTTATTCAAAGTTCATTACTCATTTCTGTATTACGGAATCTGGACACCGAGGAGAATAAATTCTACGATAGTTCTCATCAGTTATACGATGCTGCTCTTTTAACGAGAGGTTACCCTCAGCATGCTCTTCGTCCTTTCATCGATTCTAAAATTAATCACAAACGTCATTACATCAACATATCCTTCATTAATAAGGGTTTGGATTTTATAAATTTTCCTAGTATCTTTAGAAGTTTTAAATAAATTGAAATCCAGAGGTTTTCGTGCTTCAAGTCTGTCTACTTATGATTTTTCCACCCTTTACACAACACTTCCTCATAATCTTATAAAAGAACAACTTAATGATTTAATTGAATGTACATTTCATATAGAAGACTCCATCTGTCTTGCATGTAATGTAAGAAATGCTTTTGTTCACTTCTGAAGAGCATAACAATTATACCTTATGGTCATGTCAAAAAGTGTGTGAAGCTCTCACATTTCTACTTGACAATATCTACATAAGATTTGGTATTAAGTTATTTAGACAAGTTGTGGGTATTCCGATGGGTACTAATTGCGCACCCCTTGTGGCTGATCTGTTTTTTATTTGTTATGAGAGAGACTACATGCTGTCCCTTTCTGCTGAAAACCAATCTGAAACCATTGAAGCTTTTAGCTCGACTTCTAGATATTTGGATGATTTATTAAGTATTGACAATACGTATTTCGATGGATTGATGGGTCAAATTTACCCCCAGAACTTCAGTTAAGTAAAACAAATTCTTCTGATACCGAGGCTCCGTTTTTGGATTTACATCTATCTATTGTAGATAGGTTTGTTTCTTGCAAAATGTATAATTAACGCGATGATTTTGATTTTGAGATTGTAAATTTTCATTTTTTGGATGGTGATGGTCCTCGTGCGCCATTTTATGGCGTTAATATTTCGCAATTAATTCGATTTGCCAGAGTGTGAAGTCATGTAACTGACTTCAACACTCGTAGTAAATTGTTAACTGCTAAACTTCTTAATCATGGGTATCGGTATCATAAACTACGCAAAGCCTTTTCAAAATTTTATAGACATCATTCTGATTTAATTTCAAAATTCAATATTGGACTTAAATCTCTTCTGTAGCAGGGTCTGTCGGAGCCCGAATTTTATTGTGACTTAGTATATAAATTCAGAAAAATATATAACAGCGGTGACTTCAGCACCGAATTTCGTGAAATCACTCTTCGATATAAAAAGATTGGGTACTACATAAGTGTTATACGACATACTGCATGCATGGTGGTTAACCCAATCCCGGTTGGCAGCTTTGCTTCCCTCTTTAATTGCACGCCGGTGAGTCAGGCCTCCGATTCTATGACGGTTCCAGCGTAAAGGCTTACGGAGAATTAGAGAGATCTAACTCTATGTAATGTTGGTTGGTGCCTGATGCTCTGTCTCTGGTCGGGCCCATCGGAGTCTAATTGTTCGTTTTCTTTTGTACCAGCATTTCAGTGTTCTCTTGCTGTCGAGACCCCACCGTTGTTTCATCTCTGTGGTTGCTTTTTTTTGTTGCACTGATGATTTAGGAGGCCATCATGCGAACTGAAGAAATACTTTGTCTAAATCGCGACGGAAGTAAGGGCGAGGATTGTGGCCACGTAAACTTGATTTCAGCTTCCTCCCCCACCCGACCCAGTTGAATTGGTTTCACTGACCGTTCCAAGGCGGTTCTTCTGTCGTGGTTTATTTTTGTTATGGTTTGTCTTTGAGTGCGTGTATCGCTTATATTATTTTGTTTTGTATAGCCAATTGGCCATTTTGTGGGAAAGTAACTGTCCTTTTGGCTTTCCGCTATTGATGTTTCCATTAGGGTCTCGTTACTTCATGTTTGTGTTTCTTTCTCTTTGATGTCTCTGAAGGGAGCTGTGGGTTAATTGTCTCGCTTCCTGATCATTGCCTTCACTTCTATTTAGGCTGTAGAGAGGGCTTTAGCTGATAATCACATTTGTCATCAGCCACCAAGTTTGATGTATGTGTTACAGAAGGCCAAAGCAAGCTTCCTACGTTATATTAGTTGCCTATATTTCATAATAGACCATACAAAGCACGGTTTATTGCAAAGTCAAGCTCTTGGATCACCACTGAACTCTCCAAATCATTAACTAAATATTTTACTGCCATCAATTTTTTTTTTTTTTTTTTTTTAAAGAACATTGCGTCAAAGTCTTTGAAAGATCAGGAAGAAATCTGTTTTGGTCTATAGAAATTCTAATGAGACTTTAACTAAATTGCAATCCAGTTGTTTTAGCCAACCTGCCTTTACACTTATGCGTGATCCTACCGACATGAATTACATGACTAGGTCCCGCTAACAGCAAGTGGTCTCAGTAACAATATCAGCTTAGTGTTTTTGTTTTGTTTTCTTTTTTTTTCGCCGAAAGCCAGTAGCCTGAATAGCAATTTATTATATGGGCCCCGTCAAGCGATTTTGGTACTTATCGCCTATGCGAGCAGCGAAGGTTCAGGCGAGCCTGCGCATCCGCGCAGTCTCGCCAGAACCTTCGCTGCTCGCTCATATAAGCAGTGAATCAAGAGGAACTTTCAGACAGAAAGCCATATCCCCGGCCCCTCTGAATGGCTGGGCATGCGCAGTTAAAATTTGTCATGACGGAATGCTCGAAGACACAATTTCGCTTGGCGGGGCTCATATGACGTAGCGTGTCTAAGAATATAATAACGCAATGTATTAAATTCGGTAATCCACTAGTGGAATAAACATGCAAATTAGTTAGATACGCCCCTTAACATAACACATGTGGGACAATTATTATCCACTAAATTACCTGTTTCCGATTTAAGTGACGCACAAATTATATAGACGTGAATAGGTAACGTGTTTCTATGAGATAATTGTTTGCATTGCTACGCTAGATAACGAAAATGTGATTAAATATTATAACGATTCAACGTTTAACCGTTAATTTGAATATAATTTTATTTATATTTTATCAAATAAAGATTGGTCAATTTAAAAATTAAAATAGGACCCTGAATCTTTTGTACTTTATTTATGGCAAATTAGCCAAAATACGCGGCAGTATCTGATTTCAAATTGTAGTACTTATAACATTCATTAAGCAATGAAAATGTTATTTGAAAAAGTAGAAAATGATTTTTCTTTCCTCCAATGTCAAATTTAAGAAAACCAAATAAAAACAAATTTGGTCATTTTGAGGTTTTGTTTTCTGTTTGTTTGTTGTTTTTTTCGGGATTTTCGGAGCTGGAAAAAGTGCCAGTAAAGGTTAGGTCCCTTTATTTGACATGAGACATGATACCAATTGTCCCGTATGCGTACAAGGTCCTTAACGATGTCGCGTTCACTAATGGCGTAATATTGACATTTTGTAAAAACAACAATCGTAAATAAAATGCGTTAAAATGTCATGATAAACAGAATCTTGCATTTGTGCTCATGTATTATTTAATTCATTAAACTCGTTGAGGAAAATACATGAAATGCTCAGTTATGTCTTTCCTTAACTCCTTTAATAAATTCAATAAATTGAACACCCATGTAAGATCCTCTATCACATTATGTTCAAGTACAACACCAGGCCAAGAGGTTATACAACTTTTTTCATGCTCAACTCAGCTGAGCATGAAACTTGTGGTGCTCATAAAAATTAAAATTCTAAGAAGTTGAGCGAATTTTCTTTCTCAGATAGCAGAGAATGTTATTTGTCCTGCTCACAAATTTTAAAATGCCAACAATCGTTGGCATTTTAAAATTTGTGAGCAGGACAAATTTCATGCTCAAGTGAGTTGAGCATGAAAAAAAGTTTATAACCTCGGGGCCAGGTGCCGGTTGTTCAATATAGGGACCAACCATGGTTTTTCATGCATTAGCATTCGCTGGGCCCCGAGGAAGCTGTTTGAACATGAGGCCGTTAGGCCGAATGTTCAAATATCTTACGAGGGATCCGGCAAATGTTAATGCAATGAAATAACCATGGATGATCGTTGTTCTTGCATAACTTACGATTCCGACAGCAAATTTTGACGAAATGCCTAAAAGCTCCATAGAAACTCTTCAAATGCGACCGGCGAACCAACATGGCGGCCAGTTTAAATTGTTGTTTACAATAACGTTGTTACGCAGTAACCATCTGACGTCATCATAGAACCTTAAAACGCTACGTTCAGGGCGATAACGGTACGTCGCTAAACGTAAGGTAAACAAAGCAAGGCCCGTCTTGCGATATCAAAAGCTCAAAATCCATGTTCAAACAGCACGCGAATTTCACGATTTGAACATGGTTTTGGCTGTTTGAGCACGGCCTTCGTACTATTTGACAATGTCTTCAAACAGCCATGCGCATAGATATTTATGCAAGAAGGCATAGTTACCTTAACAAGCTCGTTAGTGGTCAACATATTAACTGTTCTAGCATGTACGGGTATTTTTGCTTGAAGAATGTGAGCAGCTTTAAAAATGCAAACGATTAGTAAAAGCTTCATTTTAGCCAAACATTGCCTATTAACACCATTAAACGATCAAAGTTTTAACGATACGTGTTAGTTTTTAACAAGTGGTCCCAGGAATCAATAGTAATATATGTTTTTGAGCCTCGCTGACAACAATTTGTCTCAAGTTTTATCATTTGGTCTCGCTGACAGGAAGTAGGCCGATTAGTTATATCAGTTTAGTCTCGCTGACAACAAATTGCTTTGTAGTAACATCGCTATCGTTTCGCTGACAGGAATTCACCTGAGCAGTTATAGCATTTTTGTATCGCTGACAGCAAGCAGCCTCAAAGTAATATCACTTGTGTCTGGGTGACAACAAGTTGTCTCGGAAATAGAGAATACCAGGTTCGTGTCATTTGATATCAAGGTTATCAGACCAGGCTTGTTGAATCGCGAGGCTTGCCATTCTCAAAGCCGAGCCGGATAAACTGGATATATTTATCAGTTAATTTCTTTGTACACTCCTACAGTTTTACTATTTTTTCCGGTAGTCCAGCTCATAGAAGTGCAATATCACGTTACCTGAAAAAAACTAACTTGTCCTGAGATAGAATATTTTTATCAGGACAGTATGTTACAATACAATTAATAAAGGCGATAGTTGATAAATAATATTATTTTAGTCTCGAAGACAGCGCATTAGTAATATCATTGGGGTCTCGCTGATTGCAAGAAGTCTCAGCAGCAAAAACATTTGGATCTCGCCTCAATAGTGACTGCCGGCCTCGGTAGCTCAGTCGGATGCGCGTCTGACTGGTGATCAGGAGGATGCGGGTTCGATTCGTACCGGGTCGGCAACATTCTTTCATGGATATTGATCATGAAATCTTTTCTACGGTCTTTCTCTCCCTTCCGCTGATTGAAGAAGGGCAGTTGTCAGTTTCTGGCGAAAGAATGTGCACTGTACTGGTTAACCGCTTACGTATAAGTCTGCCCAGGAAAAGTGTGGATAGGTAATCAGACCGGCTCAAAATGACCTAAAATAGTATTGACTGGGCCGTTAAACTCCAAACCAAACAAACAAAAATCAATAGTGACTTCATATTTGGTTTCAATAGTGACTTCATATTGATACTGAGGCCCGGTTTCACATCTATCTATTGTAGATGGGTTGGTTGCCTGCAAAATTAATGATACACGCGATGATTTTGATTTTGAGATTGTAATTTTTCCTTTCTATGATGTTGATGTTCCTCGTGCGTTTATATTTCGCAATTAATTCGATTTGCCAGAGTGTCTAGTCATGTAACTGACTTCAACACTCGTAATAAATTGTCAACTGCTAAACTTCTGAATGAAGGTTACGCAAAGCCTTTTTCAAAATTTTATAGACGTTAATCCGATTTAATTTCAAAATTCAATGTTGGATTTAAATCTCTGCTGCAACAAGTTCTATCGGAAACCGAATTTTATGGTGACTTAGTAGATAAATTCAGAAAAATATATAATTGCAATTTCTTCAGCACCCACTTTCGTAAAATCATTTAACGATATAAAAAGATTGGGTACAACATAAATGTTATACGACAGACTGCATGCACGGTAGTTAACCCAATCACGGTTGACAACTTTGCTTCCCTCTTTAATTGCACGCCGTTGGGTCAGGCCTCAGATTCTATGTCTCTGGTCGGGCCCATCGGAGTCTAAGTGTTGGTGGTATCTTTTTGCTCCAGCATTTCAGTGATTTCTTGCTGTCGAGTCCCCATCTTTGTTTCATCTCTGTGGTTGTTTGATTTTTGTGTTCTCGCTGATGTTGCACTGATGAGCTAGCAGGCCTTCATGTAGACTGAACTAATTTTTGTCTAATTCGCGACGGAAGTAAGGGCGAAGATTGCAGCCGCGCGTAATATCGATTTAAGCCTCCAGTGGTATTCGTTTCACTGACCGTTCCAAGGCGTTTCTTCTGTCGCGGTACTCAGAGGCAATAAAAAGTATACGTGTTTTGATTTAGAATTCCGGATCTTGTATTGCTGTCTGTAATAAAATATGCCTATGTCCGCTTTTCCAAAACGTCCAAGTTTGTAAAACTCCAATTCTTTTCCTGTAACAGTCATCCATGATGAAGTTATTGCCCTTACTTGAAAATCAATATTTCCAATAAAATCTCATGTTGTACGCGACATTCAAATCTGTGCACACCGCAAAAGTCATGTACGAATGTTCATCGATCAGACCACGTCATTACTTTGCCATTAAACCCAAACAAACAGCTTCAAACTCAATTGGAATTTCTGCCTGTTCCGGATTATCTCCCTTTCAATTAAAATCATAGTGAATTAAATGAGTCTTTTTCTCAGATCGTGAAAGAGATATTCATTTGAAACTTTCGCATACTTATTGTTTTGCTCGGCATCTTTATGTTTACTCCATAGTAAAACCTCTAAACCTGCACAATGGAAAGTTAATCTTCAATACAAATCGTATAGAAACATAATGCATTTAATAAAAGGAAGAACGTAAAAGGCGAAAATGACATTTTCTTGGAGAAAAGATGTTGCACTTTACCTTTTGTTTAATTTCAATATGCGACATATTCTTGCCAATCAGATGCCATTCTTTAAATTTTTGCATGAAAAATCATTTATTGAATAACCCTTATTCGAAACACATGTCTAAAGGGAAGCTACTCAATACGAAATATTGGCTCAGACCCCCTGTCCATTTCAAGTGACACAATTTCATTATCCGTTAATCAAACTTAACGGAAAATGCTGCAAAGTATGCGGCAGTGGTTGTTCTTATTTATGATACCTCATATGTATGTAGAGAGGGAGAGATTGGGACGCAAATTGGCATTCAGTAACCTGTATACTTACGTTTGCCTCTCAGTATATATATATATTTGTTTTTGGTTATGGCTATTTGGCCAGTTTGTGGGAAAGTAACTGTTCTGTTGGCTTTCCGCTGTTGATGTTTCCATAAGGGTCTAGTTATTTCAAGTCTGTGGTTCTTTCCCTTTGGTGTCTCTGTTGGGAGCTTTGTTAATTGTATTGATTTCTTATCATTGCCTTCACTTCTATTTTTTATTTGTATGTTACCGGTAGGGGCGTAGCCAGAACCAAAATATTATTCCTCACAATGTAAAAGATATTCCTCCGACGGAAGCAAATTCTTTCCTTTAAGAGCAGCCCGTATATAATATGTAATCTTAAGTGCTTTCTCTTTACTGCAAACATTTTACATTACGCACATGCGTAATATGCGTAATGGACGTTACGCCTATGTCAGCATTACCTCTGTTCTTTGTTCCGGTTCAAGTCCCAAATCGAAATAGTATAGTCTAATAGTTTTGTAGGCGGGCCTTACGACGCTGTTAAAATTTTTCAACATCGAAAGTGATTCTTTGTAGTGGTTACTAGAAGCTGCTGTTACCGCTAGCGGTATCTCAATATTAGAAGTCCCTGGTCCCTTCAGAAAGACTTCAGGTTTAGAGTCATGTGTGTCAAGATCACGGAAGTAGTAGTCCGCTTGAGAGAGATTGTACGACTTGACCTTTTCAATGTTCTCTTCTAGTGTCTTCCCAAATGTAGCATTACATTCAACTGGTCTTGGCACTGAAACAAAATACAATATTTAAATTCTGTTATGTTTACATTGTCAGTGCTATGGTTTAAACCTATTAAATGCAGATATCTGCTTTTAAAATACAGATATCTGCACTTTAAATACCGATACCTTTGTTTTCATGTAATCAGAGTTAGCTGTAATTAAAATGCATATATCTGTATTTGAATTGCAGATATCTGAACTGCAGGTTTAAATGCATTTCAAAAACAGATATCTGCATGTCAATTTTACATATCTATATTTAACGTCGAAATATAGATATCTCTTTTTACTGCACTTATGGAAAATTGATGCCTCCCATTAAACACTTGTGTTCAACACAAATATGGTGGGCTCTATTCAAAATCAAAACTAGCTCACGGGCACGCGGCACGGGCTCAGTGTTGAATCGACGTTGGAACAATGTTTTCAGCGATTTTTCGGCGTTGATTTTGCGTCGATCGCCTGCTGGATATTGTTAAGTGACCCTCAATGCTCCCTCATTGAACGAATTCATTGTAATTTTCATATAGAGAGTTTGAACCCACGTTTTCTGATGTCCCTCAGGGCTCTATGATCAGTCCCTTCCCATATTATTTCCGAAAAATACCTTGATGTGTTCCTGGCTATCTCTCAATACAGCTCCTCATCACGAAACCATGCCTATATAATTTTGACCCCCTTGAACCAAACTTTTATATAGTAAACCTGGGGTTTGCAGGGGTAAACCATATTTTTCTTATTTCTGCTCTAAAATATAGATTGTTGGTACTCGTTAGAACCGCCTCCTCGAGGCGGTTCTAACGAGTACCCATAATCTATATTTTGAGCAGAAATAAGAAAAATATTACATTTTTTCATCCTTAAATTTACATTTTTTCGGCGATAAAGATTACAATGTATTTGTATAGGCGTGTTTTCGTAATCTATAACAGGGGGTGCTTGTACTTCGCTGCCATATTTGCGATCCCGGGAGTGCTATTTTCAGGGTTAGTATTCATTATAGCCAAAGCCTCTTCCACCAGTTTTTACCCAGCAATTGTAATGTCACATCAACGTCGGTACAACGTCATGACGTTGCACAGACGTTGATTTGACGTTGCCCTGGCGACGTATGCCGGCTGGTTTATGTAGACAGCTTCAGTTATTCTTTCTTATATTCTAGGAGCCTTCGTGGTGTGCTGGTTACGCTTCTTGCCTTGTAAACCAGGGGTCGCAGAATCGATCCCAGGCTTCTCCAGACTTTCGGATGAGTCTTTAAACCGAGGTCCCGTCTCCGTATGACCTTAGCTCTTGGTGGGACGTAAAACTCGAACACTCACTCTAGGAGCCTTCATGGTGTAGCGGTTGCTTCATAAGCCAGGGGTCGTGGGTTAACTGTTGGTGGGAGGTTAAATTCAAGCACACACATACACCTTCTAATATTCTTACCTTTTTCAGGACATTATACCTATAAGTTTATTTAAGGGATAACTGTACTGATAATTGTCATTTGGGGAGGTAAATCGGCGCATTTACGGTCGGAAATTTCGTTTTACGGCGACGCCTCAGCGGAGCCTTAAAACGTAATTTGCGACCGTAAAACCGCCGATTTACCTCCCCAAATGATAATTTTCAATGCAATTATCCCCATTCTAATGCACTCTTTCACTTACTTTTGCTTAAAAAATGCTCATTTTGCCCAAAACAGAAAGCATAGTGAACTGCGTAAAACCAAATGACAACCAATGAAAAACCACGTTACATGTTGACGTCGGATTTCCGACAGTATATCGTAGAATATACTGTCGCAAATTCTTGACGTTATCCAATGAGACGTCGCGTTACATAAGCAAGTGCATTAGAATTATTTTTAACTAGTGCATTAACATTTTCTGTTCCATTTCACATTATTAAAATAGTTTGCCGAAATGGTCCCTGATGAAGTTATGAGAATCTATCTATTGCCTTATCAAAGCAATATGTTTTAGTTTCAATACTTTTTATGCTAATATTACAAAAACCATTCTTGAGCAAGGTAGAATTGATTATTTGTTGAAAATAGAGGTCGAAAATAACCAGGCTCAATAATTGAGATATCTTCATTTCAAATACAGATATCTGCATTTCAATTACATATATCTCTAATTAAGCTTAAATGCAGATATATGTAATTCAAATGCAGATATCTATAATTGAAATTCAGATATCTCTATTTACAAACCAAATAGAGATATCTACATTTTAAATACAAATATCTGTATTCTAAATAGAGATATCTACATGTAAATACAGATACCAGTATTTAAATGCAGATAACTCTACTTAAATGCAGATATCTGTAGATATCTGCATTTTAAATGCAGATATCTGTATTAAAGGGGTATACAACCAAATTGGACGCCATATATTTACAGGAAAAGTCCAATAGTTAACTACTGGGACGTAATATTGTTCCATTACGACACGTCTATACAAATACATTGTAATTTTCACCGCTAAAAACGAAAACGTTAAGATGAAAAATTGTTATATTTTTGGTTTGCTGCTCAAAAAATAGATAGTGGATACACGTTAGAACCGAATCATCGAGGCGGTTCTAACGAGTACCCACAATCTATATTTTAGAACAGTAATAAGAAAAATAATGTTTACACCTGTAAACCTCAGTTTTACTATATAAAAGTGGGATTCAAGGGGGTCAGAATTATATAGGCGCGTTTTCGTGGTGAATGAAAACATTGACGCATATGTCGACACGTAATTAACTGACTTTAAAAGAAACTATGGATTCCGAAAATTTGATTGGACGATGGCGATGTTAAGCTGATAATAAGAAAGGTGTGCAAGTGTTTTCTTGGTAAGTTTTTAGCCATCACACGTTGACGTCATATAATGGATGAAAAACAATATCAATATAAGCAATAACCATGATTCATTGAATGTTCATTAAAGTTTTAACAAGATGGGTGGTAGAGCACAGTTTCAGTACTAATATTTACATTTCCAGTGTAAAGACTAAAGTAAACCTATAGAAAACAATGTAATTCATACTTCCATGAACGCATCAAGTCACATGATGTTCAGTGACGTCAAGTGACGTCATTCTAAACCATGGTTCTAAACGGGCGTTGACGTCAACGCTGTTCCACTCTTTGTAGAAAAACAGCGTGTAAATGTGTTTCAGCTTCAAAAGTTTGCCATGTAAACATTTTTTCGCCCAGTTATGAGGGGAAAAGAATGTAAATAAAAAAATATTTAATTTTTCTGATTTTCATGAAAGTATGAACAACAGCGGGTCACTAGCAAAGTTTTCATGAGCCCCTCGGGGTTATTTACTTTGCACGCGACCCACTGCGTTCATACTTTCATGAACAGCAAATAAATAAATTTCATTTCTTAAATGAATCCTTGTTTAACATCCATTGAATTATAAACAAGATCGGGTGACGAGTTAGGTTTGACGTTATTGAGACTTTAAGATCGACGTCTATATTTTTGGACGATTTTTAAATTGACAAATCGATAGTTTGATCATTCATATTCACCCATCAGCAGAACTTCAATCAAATAAACCAAATTCTTCTGATACCAAAGCCACGTATTTTACATGTATTTACTTTTTTTCTATTTCTAGATGTTTTGTGTCATGCAAAATTTAATATAAACGCGACGATTTTGATATTTATATACAGTAAAATTCCGCTATTAAGACCACCTAAAATTAACACTAATTCTGCTTTAAAAACCTTATTTAGTAGGTTTCTGGTATTCTTTCTTTGTGTTTTCTGCATACAGTGTCCTCTGATCGGAGACCACCTTTAGGACTGTTCAAAAGTGGTCTTTAAGACCACTTTTGAACCGTCCCAAAGGTGGTCTTAATAGAGGAATTCTACTGTATTTCTTAGGCTGGGAATGTTCCTCGTGCGGCATCCTAATGTGTTTATATATCGCAACGGTTCGAAATCGGTTTGCATCACGAAAACACGGCTATATAATTTTGACCCACTTGAACCCTACTTTTATATAGTAAAACTGGGGTTTACAGGGGTAACCCTTATTTTTCTTATTTCTGCTCTAAAATATAGATTGTTCTTACTCGTTAGAACCGCCTCATCATTTTTCTTATTTCTGCTGTAAACTATAGATTGTTGATACTCGTTGAGTTGGTTCTAACGAGTACCCACAATCTATATTTTGAGCAGAAATAAGACAAATATCACAACTGTTCATCTTAAAATGTTCGTATTTTTCGGCGGTAAAATTTACATTGATTTGTATAGGCGTGTTTTCGTAATGCCAGTGTCAAGACATGTCACTGACCTCAGCCTCAGACCGCCCCCGCCCATTGGGGCTTGAAGAAATATATGGGCTGCACGATGCTTCCACGCAGAGCTGAAACCGACCGCACATGAGTACTGGTAAACCGCTTAGAGGTTTGCCCAGGCAAAGCGGTGCTTGACGGTCCGTCCATGTTTATAAACCCTATTGGTTTCATTGGGCTAGAGGGCTTGAGATGTCATTTCATCTCAATGTCGGGTAAAAGTCCCGTAAAATTGGAAGCAGCGTCTCCAAAATGACCTATACATTGTTGACGGGGACGTTAAACCACAAATCAAACAAAACAAAAAGACCTCAGCCTCAACAGTCATTTCGAAAACACACCTATACAAATGCATTGTAAACTTTACAACAGAAAAAAAAATAATAAGATGAAAAATTGTGATATTTTTCTTATTTCTGCTCAGAATATAGACTGCTGGTACTCGTTAGAACCGCCTCATCGAGATCACAATCTATGTTTTAGAGCAGAGATAAGAAAAATAAGGTTTACCCCTGAAAACCCCTGTTTTACTACATGAAAGTGGGTTCAAGGGGGTCAAAACTATATAGGCGTGTTTTCGTGGTTTCTTAATTAATTATTTACTGCTTAATTTCTAAATCAGGGTTATCGTTATCATAAACTCAGCAATGTCTTTTCTTAATTTTAAAGACGGCATTTCGATTTAGTTTCTAAATGCAGTGTTTGACTGGGTTCTCATCTGTTACAAAACGTCTCGGAAACTGAATTTTATGGTGACAAACTTACAAAAATAAACCGCGACAGAAGAACCGCCTTGGAACGGTTAATAAAAATGTATTTCACTGAGGGGCTTAAATCGATTTTAGATGGCCATAATCCTCGTCTTTGGTTATGTCATGGTTTAGACAAAAAAATTTGTTCAGTCCGCATAAAGCCAATATAGCTCATCAATGCTACATGACATCAAACGACTAGAAGCCTCCGTTGTGTAGTGGTTACTCTACTCGCCTTGTAAACCAGGGATCGCAAAATCGATCCCGGGCTTCTCCAGACTTTCGGATGAGTCTTTAAACCGTGGTCCCGTCTCCGTATGACCCTAGCTGTTGGTGGGACGTAAAACTCAAACACTCACTCACTCACATCAAACGACTACAGAGACGAAACAAAGATAAGGACTCGACAGCATGAAATAACTGAAATGCTGGAGCAAGTAAAACCAACAGTTAGACTCCGGTGAGCCCGATCAGAGAAACCAACATTACCTAAAGATTTTTTTAAGTAAGCCTTCACGCTGGAACCGACATAGAATCTGAGCTCCGACCCGCCGCCGTGCAATTAAAGAGGGGAGCAAGGTTATCAACCGTGGGGTAAACTACCAAGCATGCAGTCTGTCGCATAACACTTATGTTGTATCCAATCCTTTTATATCGAGTAATTATTTTACGAAATAGGATACTAAGTCATTGCAAGCATAAAGTTTTTGTTTTATATTTTATTTCTGCAAGTCAGCATTTCATTTTAGTGGGACTTGGAAGAGGGTTTATCAGTTACCCTCTATATATATTGCATTGTAACGCACTGACCGAGTAAAGATATGCTGTCTCAAGACAAGTGAGCTTTATCACGTCAACATGACATTTGTACTTTTATGAATGATCCGGACTACTGGAAAAATGACAACAATGTTATCGTTACTGGGAAAAAATGTAAACATTAATTGAAAAAAAAAATATCATAGGAAAAATATGGTCAGCTGATACTGAATATATCGACCACCAGAATGCTGGGATGCACTGAGGACCATCAATAACTGATCCCAAATTGTAATTTAAAGAGTGTACAAGGGGATAAACTGATAAATAGATTATCAGGCTCGTGCCATTTGATATCAAGTTTATCAGGCTCGGCTTCGAGAACGCACGTAGAATCGCTCGGCAAGCCTCGCGATTCTACAAGCATTCTCGAAGCCTTGCCTGATAAACTTGATATCAAAAGACAGTCACCTGGTATTCTCTATTACCTAAGCAATATGCCTGTGAAGTTTGAATGCTCTTCTGTGGTGATTTATTTATGTTGTTGTTTGTTACTTACTGTGTGTATCACTTGTGTCTTTTAATTTTGGATGGCCATATGGCCATTTTGTGGGAAAGTAACTGTCCATATGGCCTTCCTTTGTTTAGGTTTCCATTATGGTCTGGTCGCTTAATGTTTGTATTTCTTTCCCTTTGGTGTCTTTTATGGATGGAGTAAGTTAATTGTATCAATTCCTGATCTTTGTTTTACTTCTACTTGGTCTAAAGGTATAGAAGAAGTCTTATCGATTTAAGCCCCACAGTGAAATTCTTTTCACTGACCGTTCCAAGACGGTTCTTCTGTCGCGGTTTATTTTTATTACAGTTTATCTTTGAGTGTGTGTATCGCTTATATATTTTTGTTTTGATCAGCCAGTTGGTCATTTTGTGGGAAAGTGAGTGAGCGAAAGTCTGGTGAAGCCCGGAATCCATCCTGCGATCCCTGGTATACAAGGCGAGTAGCGTAACCACTGCACCACGGAGGCTTCTTTGTGGGAAAGTAAGTGTCCTTTTGACTTTCCGCTACTGATGTTTCAATTAGGGTCTAGATATTTCATGTTTGTATTTCTTTCCCTTTTGTGTCTCCGATAAGAGGTGTGGGTTAATGCTCATTGCGTTCACTGCTCTTTCAAAAGTTGTTTTCTTTTATTCTATGCTATGACATCGAAATATATAAAATGCCACCAAAATGGTATTTTTAGGAATTAGAATGAACTTACCAACGGACACGGCGGAATGATAATTCAATTAGAAGTTGTCATCTTTGAAAAAAAAAAACATCAAAAAAAACAAAAAACAAGCGAACGAAACGTCAAGTCTATAAACTCAGCTTATTTGTCTTCTAACATTTACGTTTACAATTGGTTTCCATCTTTTAATCGAAATCTGATGATGTCGTTTAGATACATTGACGTAAAGCGCGGCTTCAAAACGGGCTCTTTGACGTCACGTTATATTACTACATGTCGCAGTGTGATTGGTTCTGAGATTCTTGCTTATGGAATTTATCGATGTATAAACCTTTTATTTGGTTTAAACATTTATTATTTTTTTATTTTGATTTGTCAAACATTTACAAGTTCATACATAGACAGAATACAATAGTATATGCATACAGGATTTGAAAACAAGCATTCATGCTTTTTTGAATCATTTCCTGCAATAAATATACAGTAAGAATGGAGTGTATCGAACTAGGTTCTGTAAGTCAAACGGTACAGATGCAAATATTTGCCATGTGAAACTCATTATTAAACAAGAAAGAAAGACAAATAGAAGGGGAAAAACGTAAATAAAGGAACGAAGATAAAAAAAAGTAAGAGGGAAAGTTGCTGCTTATAGTGAGTTAAGTATTAAGTAGTTTTAGCCTGTCTGGTGTCGTGGAACGCCAAGAGATACCTATTAGAGACACAGATTAATGTTTTCATCGTTACATACCAAGCACATAAGCACCCTTAAGCATCAAGAGAAAATCGTTTAGTTTGACGAATATATTTATGGACTGCCTTAAAAATAACTTCGTTAACTTCGTCGGTTTATTTTGAGCTACCTATAATGAAAACGAGCAAGTCCACGTAATACTTCATCTTTATTTATATACATATAATAAATATATTTGGCATCAGGAGAACCAGCCCAGTGCAACAAATATACTAGCTTATCACGCGGGACCAAGCCGGAACCTGCATGGCGCGCAGATCGCTTGGACGAAGGGTGGTCTAAGCCTGGCGAAAGAAGCTAGTATTTGATGAACCTGGACAAAACTGCTGACTGGGAAAATCAATGCTGCACAACATGAGCACTACACTATCCTGCTTAGATGCACGCTGTCGCATTCGCAGTTCTGCCCGACGGCAGAGATGTCGCAATTCCACATGGCGCGTGGAGCAGCAGAGATGTCGCAGTTCCGCATGGCGCGCGGAGCAGTTCTGCCCGACGGCAGAGATGTCGCAATTCCACATGGCGCGTGGAGCAGCAGAGATGTCGCAGTTCCGCATGGCGCGCGGAGTGTAATTCAGACAAGCAGTATTTCTGATAGTATAGTGCTATGCTAATTACTATACGGTCATCAGCAATGTTTGACCAAGGATGAAGAATGCCAATATCATTGTAAATAACTGGCGACTTGCGGGCGACTTGGGGAGAAAACAGGTTAATCTCAATAAGAAATTAACTGTTTCCCCGCTTTGTCCTATCATCTGATATGTCCACAAAAAATCAATTAAAACTCATCTTAAAACCTGGGCTGATCATCCCCACTGAATCTGATGATGGTTAAGGTGGTGGGGCGGTGGTGGATAACATCCACGCTAGTCAGGCTCAATGCCAAAACTGAAATGATGCAGTTTAGAAACAAAGTTAAATATCTGCACAGGGAGCACAGAGCAAATGCTGACAGTATGTAAATGTCAAACGCTCAAAATAAACCATATTTATTCCTTAAATAAATTATCATTTATTTTGAGCTACCTATAATGAAAACGAGCAAGTCCACGTAATACTTCATCTTTATTTATATACATATAATAAATATATTTGGCATCAGGAGAACCAGCCCAGTGCAACAAATATACTAGCTTATCACGCGGGACCAAGCCGGAACCTGCATGGCGCGCAGATCGCTTGGACGAAGGGTGGTCTAAGCCTGGCGAAAGAAGCTAGTATTTGATCAACCTGGACAAAACTGCTGATTGGGAAAATCAATGCTGCACAACATGAGCACTACACTATCCTGCTTAGATGCACGCTGTCGCATTCGCAGTTCTGCCCGACGGCAGAGATGTCGCAATTCCACATGGCGCGTGGAGCAGCAGAGATGTCGCAGTTCCGCATGGCGCGCGGAGCAGTTCTGCCCGACGGCAGAGATGTCGCAATTCCACATGGCGCGTGGAGCAGCAGAGATGTCGCAGTTCCGCATGGCGCGCGGAGTGTAATTCAGACAAGCAGTGTTTCTGATAGTATAGTGCTATGCTAATTACTATACGGTCATCAGCAATGTTTGACCAAGGATGAAGAATGCCAATATCATTGTAAATTACTGGCGACTTGGGGAGAAAACAGGTTAATTTCAATAAGAAATTAACTGTTTCCCCCAAAACAAGTCAGATGTGAATTTTTTTCACAGCTGAGTGGTTCCCCAAGGAGTAAGGTAAAAAGGTAAAAAAAAAAAAAAATAATAATAAAATAACCATCATCAGCCTCTAAATGATCACAAAAATGTTTAACAGTCTGCTAATATTTCAACACTGTTGTTAAATGTCATAGCAGATTTAGACAATGTAATTAGAACAATAAATACATATCAAGTTAAACAAATGTTAGCTCAGGGTAATTGTGTCGATAAGGCAATTTAGAAAGCATATGTCTGTTGTCATTATTGTAATAAATTGCACTGATATATCTGACAAGACCACCTAGGCTTAAAATTGAAACTGATGATTACAAATAAAATGCCTGCATTGCATTCAGCTTGAGTAAAGGTCAAATTGCAGGGCCACAGCTCTTAACTAGCATGTCCTGCAATCATTTAAAAACCTTACCTTTGCAAACATTGCAGATCCAGATCAGATGACAGAACTCATCAGGACCTACACTGTTTCCTAGACAATTATTGACTTGAACAAATGCATAAAATCTAGTGATTTGATAGCAATTGGCGTGGCAAAATGAATTTATTCAGCAGGACAAGCATTAAACAAAGCTGTTTGTGCCTGTTTAATCACACGTCTTGATGCTTTGTTTTGTTTGTTTGATTTGAGGTTTAACGTCCCCGTCAACACTGTAAAGGTCATTTTGGAGACGTTGCTTCCAATTTTGTGGGACTTTTACCAGACATTGAGACGAAATGACATCTCAAGCCCTGCCGCCCAATGAAACCAATAGCGTTTATAAGCATGGACGGGCCGACTCGCACCGCTTTGCCTAGGCAGGCTTAGAACCTCTTTAGCGGTTTACCAGTACTCGTGTGCGGGTCGGTTTCAGCTCTGTGTGGAATCATCATGCAGCCCATATATTTCTTCAAGGCCCGATGGGCGGGGGCCGATACACATGAATATACAGTCTGTAACAGTCTGGTGACCAGCTCGCCACTGTTTTCAATAAATGATCTAAGCGTGCTGTTCAGGCCTAGCTTGCAGCACCAATTGGAAATGAATGACCAGAACAATTGGTAATGTATGGTCCTGTTATTTAAAGTAACTCTTTTAAAAGTTCTATTTAGAGGATCATCCAACTCCGTTAAGAATAATGGTTTCTATGGTAAGTTCCTCAACACAAATCTGTAAATGCGTTGAGTGTAGTTTTTAAGAAAGTGTAAGGACATAAATCCAAACTGGTCTCTACTAGCTTAACCCTCTTCCTGCTGAGCCCTGATATGTCTTTTCTTTCAAACAATGCAGATCCAGATCAGTGTCAAAAGCCATCCGATCAGGACCCTCATTGTTTGTCATCCTGTTCACAAATTAGTTGCAATAATGGGCATCACATTATCTGATTGGTTGATAATCAGTAGTGGGTGTGGCTTATTTAAATATTCAGCAGGACTAGGGTTAAAAAGATTATTCCTGGTCTGAATGGATTTGTTTTGGATGACTTTAGAATAAGCAGCACGAACATCAGAAAAAGTTAACGTCACTCAGACACAAGTTACTGTGAGGATCAAAGGATTTCTGCTCAGTGGTAAATTCCCAACATCTTAGAATCCAAAGAAGCGGTACCACATACAGTCAGTATATTCCGTTTTTAAAAGTCCACATATCTATCTCAGAATAGCCCCAGTAATTGGATGTCTGGGATGTTTGGTCTGTCCTTGAAGTCGGTAGGATATAAATACAAACACAGGAACTGCCACTTTGAAGTATGTATGTAATAGCCATGGTATATATGCCATTAGATACATGAAATGTACGCCAGAAATACATGTATCCATCTGAATTGTAGAATGTTTGAGCCACAAATTCTTAAACCATGGACAATTAACAGAAGAAAGGTCTTTGCTGAAACTTCTGATCTTTGACAGAAACATCTTGAAGGCCCATAGAGATGATTCATATGTTCTTTTCAATGAACAACACTTTTTTCATTGTCATAAAGACGTCATTGTAACGTTTAGATTATCTAGTCCCATGATAGCTCCTCTGATTTGGGCTCATTTATGGATGTAGATCTGCATGAGGAGCAACCATACAAATTGTCTTGCCGGTCCTTTCCGTATTATAAACACAGCTGAATTGTCACAAATGAAGTGGATACGTTTTTCGGCCCAGCATTTCCCTCAGATGACGGCAGCAGCACCTATAGAATAAAACTCGCGAACGGCCACCGACAGATCACCGTCAGATACTGAAAGTTGTTCTGGCCATTTTGAATAAGACACTGTGAACCGAATACTGCTGCAAAACCGCCAAAGATACAGCTGAATAACAAAATATGGACAAATCATACCATTCTCTAAGGATTTTTGCCACATTTGCGGAATTATTTTTACAATGCTGATTCGGTGTGATTCTATGCAACAAATCTTGACTAAGACTGACCTTCCTTGAAAGATCACTGGAGGCAAAAAGTTCAATGATCCTATGCACCTTATCTGAAGGTAAGCAGACCTGCATAATCATACTGTCGAGAATCATTCCCAGACGTTCTAGACACACAAAGGGTGCTAAGCTATGTTGAACATCAGAAAAATATGACACATGTTCAATGCCCAGCTCAACAATCTGGTATATCTATAGTGAGGGAGTTATCAAAGAGATTTTGTTTGTTGGCTTGTATTGGAGTTTAACGGCCCAGTCAACACTATTTAGGTCATATTAAAGCTGGCCAGTCTACCTGTCCACCCATATCCTGGACAGGCTTATACCTAAGCAGTTAACCAGTACAGTGCACAATCTCTCGTCAGAAAATGAAAAAAAAAAAAAAAAAAAAAAAAAAAAACCTGCACTTCTTGAATGAGTGGAAGAGAGAGAATGACCATAGAAAAGATTTCATGATCAATCATCATGAAAGAATGTTGCCGACCCAGTCAGGTATTGAACTCGCGTCCTCCTGATCACCAGTCAGCAGTCATCCGACTTAGCTACTGAGGCAAGCTTATCAAACAGGTAGAATGATGTATGAACCCAATATTATTATATGCAATCTAACAATCTAGTACCATAGTGCCAAAATATTTAGATCTGATTGTAGTAAAAACACAAGAATCACCAATATTGCATTTCCTGTCTGTCACCCGAGAAAAGAACAAATTGAGTTAAACTGGCAAAATCAATTTTTGGACATTAAACTCCAAAAATAGGATAACCTGATTTATTTTTTATCTGATTTTTCATTTTAGAATTATTTTTTAAAAATCATTTGAAATAAGCGATTTTTGTTCTCATATGTGCTGACCGGAGACTTTATTGAACCGACCTCAAAAGGGTACCCTGATGTACATACTAATATTTTCCAGATATGCATGCTGTATCACAAAATCAGAATCACCCATGAAAATTGGTCAACTTGAGCTTCCAATTTATCATAACGTAAGCAATTGTTCAATCACCAGTGTGTTCTCCAAGGTATGCCCAACAAATGAAATTAATTTAGTAGCAAATTGTGCATTGAAGCGAAAAGGCTATTTATAATAGCTCTGTCTCATATTATATACACAAGTTTAGAGAAAAATGGGGCACATGCGAGAATGTGAACTGACCCCATTAGCACTACCAATCAAATGCTGAAAGAGGTCGTTATGCCTCGTTGACTGATCTTATTTAATTTTACCGAGAACTGAACATGATACTACAAGAAAACATCTCCATAAACCTCATATAGATTTCCTACACACCATACAAGTCCAGTTCAGGTTGACGCTGAGGGTACTTCTCACACAAAAACCCTTATATAGACGCCAAAAGCCTGACAGAAATGAGTAATAGATACAGATATATCTGGACGGTGATCTGCATGGCCCATCTTGAGTGTTAGCTGTAACAGCAGAGAATGGTTCAGCACTCTCGGCATCACAGATGATCTGTCTGATAACACTTGAATTCCTGGGTCCAGATAAGAACGGGTTTCCAAATGTCATTCCTCCCACCTCCGCGCAAAACACATGCCGCAGGCACCCACTACAAGCACCTCGCTGAGGCACCTCCAACAAGCACCCATGCCCCAACCCAGCAATAAGAAAAATATCAGGACTTTTTGGATAAAAGTGCCTTATCTGGAGCTGTGCTTGATTATATCCTGAGTCCTTGAAGACAATGTTTCTGATTTATTAGAAGAGTTTTTGAGTTCTCTGTTCATTTATTGCCACTTGTTCTCTGGCATCGAGCCCACTATTATTGTTTCTTTGGTCATCACAAAACTGACTTTTCATGTGAATAACATGTTCATATATCGGCGTAAGAGCACTCTTAAGAGTCGAAGTTGCAGCCTGTATCCCAATTTAACTAACTCAGCCCTTAGTTGAGCTTTTGTCTTCAAGGCATATGGTTGTGCGACACAGAATCCATTTACAAAACTGATAAAGTCCAACTTTTGTAATAAATATGGTATTGAAACACCAACACATTGTAAATAATAATGTCACCCACACAGGCTGTGTCTAACAATTCTCTGCGCATGGCATTGAACTTTGGACACATTAATAGGAAGTGATAGTTATTTTCAACAGCTCCACAAGTGCAAAAAGGGTCAGGAATCAAATTTCTCCTAAAAAGATAGTGGCGTAAAGCACTGCATTCCGTTCGTAGTCTCGTGTGTAATATCTGGCTGAGCCTATCACCAGTAAAATAATATTTAGGCGTTTTCGGACTATTTCGTTCGAACTTGTATTTAAACGATGCCAATGTCTGGGCAGATTTAATGTCATCTGAAAGATTGTTCCACTCGCGAATCGTAGAGGGAATGAACGAGTCGAAATACAGTCGAGAGGACACGCGGACTTGTTGATAATTATCAGCATTACGAAGTCTATAGGGAGCATTGTCTCCAACACGGGGCGGAACAAGATCAACCAGGTAGTCTGGAGCTAGGCCGTTCTGCATTTTGTAAAACAGAAATAATTTATGGAGCTTTCTCCTTTCTAATAACTTAAACCACCCTAACTCACGATACAATTTATCTATAGCAATCAATTTAGTAGCACCAGATACAATCCTTCCAGCTTCAGTCTGTATTTACTCCAAGTCGTTAATTTGTTTTTGGGTACAATTGTCCCATACAACATCTGCATACTCTAGAACGGGTCTAATGAATGAAAAATACATAGTTTGTAGAGATTTTCTATCCATTATAAATTTCATAGATAAGTGTATACGAGACCAAGCTTTTTCTTGAATATAGTCTAAATGTGACTGCCAATCGCATTTGTCAGATAAATATATTCCCAAATGCTTATGAGCCTGGACTTCAACGATTGGAACATTGTCAAAATATAGTGGGGGATAATTAGTTCTGAGTATTCTACGTGATATCAACAAAGCTTCAGTTTTCTTGGCGTTAAAATTTACTAGCCACTTAGAGGCCCAGTTAGCAATTCGTTCAAGATCAATATTAATAAGCTGAGCAGCTGAATCAGGAACATTTTATTTCAACCAATCAAATCGCGCGAACTGTATATAATGATAGAGAATTTGAATTATTGTATTGTAATGTAATATTGTTATTGAAATAAATATGTTTAAACCAAAAACCAACTGTTCCTTTAGAATATCAGTTGGGTAATAAAACATCAATTTCATGCCTTTCTAGGAGACATTTAGAATCATCAGTCCCTCGGCATCGCCTCGGGCGATAGTTCCTCAAGTGGTCAACAGCACATCAGGGCTGATATATATTTTGACCATCTCCAAAAGAGGTGTGAAAGTGGTGTCTACTATAGTCCATAAAAACATTGTCGTGGAATGTAGGTCGGACGACAGAGACAATGCCTTCTAACCTTTTCTCGGTTGCTTTTTTGTCGATTTAGACGATTCACGTGACTGGGAGATAGTCAAAACTATCGATCCTGGGTGATAGTTCTTTGAGAACCGTTTCAAACTGATGCACAGATGCAAAGATGTGAAATAGTCGAAAATGAGCAACTATCAATGTGTCATTGCAAACTCAAAAAATAGAAGTGAAGGCGACACAATTACCTCACACCTCCCATCCATGACAACAGCACCGCAAATTCTAACACAGCACGCCTATATGAGCAATGGAAAATAACTGTGTTTGATTCTGCAACAAATCACAGCTCGGAAGAGCGTGACGAGTGACGTCATTAAAAAACTGCACATTTATGACGTCACTAGTCGATTTAATTGATGTAAGACGGTGTAACGTCATATTCTCGCATCGAAAACGTTAGAAAAGGATATAAGTGCGTGTGTTCCAGTCGACAATTTTAGCGGGATTTCTTCTAACAATGGCGAAAAGTTGTGAGATTTTGAAGGAAACAACAACATTATTGCCGATTTTCAGCTTGTTAGAATCGAAATAGATCAGCTCTAGCCTGTGATTGGTTGAGTAATGAATCACAGTTTGTCTGTCAGTTGTAAGTAGACAAATCACGCATGCTACGCGCTCGTTATTTGATCTACTTTACAACTGACCTCCAAACTCTGATTTATTACGCAACAAATCACAGTAAGAGCTGATCTATTTCTTAAACAACTTCATAATAATAGGAGCTGTTGGTTAATTGAATCGATTCCTGATCTTTGCCTTCACTTCTATTCACCATAATGAAAACGTCAAAAGCTGAAAGCTAGAAAGACTTTTACTTTCTTCCAAAAATGTCCGAACGGTTATCCAAAATAAAAATACATCAGCAACAAACGCATGCAAATAGGAATCATAACAATATTAAACCACAACTGAATGACCGCCTTGTAACGGGCACTTTCTTTTCACTGCGGGGAGGGAGGGGTAAGCATTAATCGATTTTACGTGATTCTATCATGGTTCCATAAGGAAGACATATCCGTGTGAAATAATGGCGTCCAACATGGTATCAGAAATGACAAATTTCGGGTAAAAATGACAACATCTTTCTTATTTCTGCTTTCAACATAGAGTGTAGGTGCTCGTTAGAACCGCGGTTCTAACAAGTACCCACAATCTATGTTTTTGAGCAAAAATAAGACCGATGATGTTTACCCCCCTAAACCCCAGTTTTCTCTATATGCAGTGGGGTTTATGGGGGGGGGGGGGGGTGTTCATTTCACGGACTTGTTCACGTGATGTAGAGATAATTTGTTCACATCTCCGGGAACGTAAACATCAAACGAATATAGAGAGGAAACAACGTTGAGGACTCGACAGCATGAAACATCTGAAACGCTGGACCAAAAGAAAACTAACAGTATCACTTCGGTTGGCCATGAAATTATGGAAATACCTTTTCCGCTTTGGCTGTCAGGCGTCTTTTTCTTGGTGAGGTCCTTGTTTCTTGCAGCAGACAATTTCTGTAGTACTGTAGTTATTCCCGTGTCTTTGCTTTTGGAGATTTTGCCGCCTAAATTACAAGGAAAGTAACAAGATTGTCCTGATTAAAAAGTGCCTTCAGACATTTGATCAACCGAGTCTTAGATCAGCCTGCGCTAGTCGTATAGGGTTTGGGCGTGTCTAGACCACCCCACCCCCCCCCCCTAAAAAAAATTTTAGCTTCTTCAGACCACCCCTAAAATTTTTTTAGCTTCTTCAGACCACCCCTAAAAATTTTTTTTTTAGCTTCTTCAGACCACCCTTAAAAAAAATAGCTTCCCATGACCACCCCCTAAAAAAAATTTTAGCTTCTCCAGACCACCCTTAAAAAATAGCTTCTCCAGACCACCCCTAAAAAAGTTTTTAGCTTCTCCAGACCAACCCTAAAAAAATTAGCTTCTCCAGACCTCTTCACTGTTTATAGCAACCAAATCCTCCATCGTGCTGTTTATTAAAATGTCGTCATATAATTCCAAATTGCGATATAAAGAAAGAAGTTTGGCATTTTCAAATTCTATGTTTTTCATTTTTTCTATTTTCATTTTTTCATATGGTTTCCATTTCAGTTTCTTGTCCATAAATAATATTATATCATCTTTTTCTTCTAAACCCTCATAATATCTTGATACTAAACAATGTTTATGAGAAAAATCTTTTTCTCCTAGAATAACATAACTATTGTCTTCTTTAGTGTTCTTTTTACAAATATAACATTTTTTATTGATTAGATAAAGTATTTCTGTGAACCAATTTCGTTTTTTTTTCTCCGCTAAATTTACACCAATAACGTTCACATTCATTGTTTCTACGACCAGCAAACGTTCACATTCATTGTTTCTACGACCAGCAATATATTCTGTAGATTCTGGTATATCAAAAGTAAAATCCACTACGTGTGTAGTAAAATCTACACGATTTATTTTTAGTATTTTTACAACAGAATCTTCTGGGAATTTTTCAAAATTTAATTGAAATTCATATTTGTGCCAAATTACACAATTTGCTCGATTAATAATATTCAGTCCATTTTTTTTCTAAAAATTCTTCCATTCTTTTTATGTTTTGTATTAATTTCCTACTTAGCTATTTTATTTTCCCCCATTTTTTCCAATATATTTTTTCATCATCATCCATTTTTTATAGTTTTAAATTTATTTTTTTATTTTTAAATTTAAAACTATAAAAAATGGATGATAATGAAAATGAAAAATATTTTAAACATAAAGGAAGAGTAGAATACCAAAATAGAAGATTAAGACAAAAATTAAATAAACTGAAAGTATTTTTAGAAAATAGTGGAATGACTATTATTGAACATCGCGGTAGCGGATTTTGTTGGTTCACTTGGGACCAATATGATTTACAAGTAGATTTTGAAAAATTTCCCGAAGATTCTTTTGTAAAAATATTAAAAATAAATTGTGTGGAATATCATATCTTCCCAGGAGGAGAAGATGTATTATTTGTTAGTAGTGAATTTAAAAACTTTAGATTTCATTGGTGTATTTTTGGCAACGAAAAAAATGGAAACTTTTTTTACAAAACAAAAAATGCGTTCAAAGAAATACTTTATTTAATTAATAAAAATGTTATATTTGCCAAAAGAATACTAAAGAAGACAATAGTGATATTATTCTAGGAGAAAAAGATTTTTTCCATAAACACTGTTTAATATCAAAAGAAGAAAAAGATGATAAATTGTTATGTATTGAAAAGAATATCTGAAATATCGAAAATCGAAAAATTGTAAAAATGTAAAAAAGTGAAAATGTGAGAGAGAGATACGGGCGGGTCTAACACACATGGTGAAAAAAAAAAAAAAAAAAAAAAAAAAAAAAAAACAGTCGGAGTTGCCCAACTCCGGGATGGAGGTTGTTGGGGTAGTGTAAAATAGAAAAAAAAACAACACATCCACTACAGGGGATCTCTCGAAAAATAATTAAAACTCAGTAATCTGTAATTCTTGTTCGTAAAAACTACCTTTAATTTCTTCGCCTTTTAAATCATTTATTTTATAAGTAACAGGATCTGTATTTAAAACTTCTTCAATTACAAATATTTCTCTAGTCCAACGAGTAGTATAACCCTTTTCAAATTTACCTTTCTTTTTTGCTATTCTTACTCTATCCCCAACTTTGAATTTAGGTTTTTCAGTTTTCTTTTCTTTTTCTGGATATAAATTTTTATACACAGTTAATTAATTTTCTACTTTACTTGCTTCAACAGGTGTCATTTTAACAGAAGAATATACCGTATTATTATAATTTTCAACTAGTTTATCTAATATATCATAATATTTAGTACTTTCATTTGCAGTAAAATGTTTATACATATGTTGTTTCATAGTGCCTATCCATCGTTCTACTACACTAGATTTTTCTTCATTCTCAGTTGAATATAACTCTATATTATTATCTTTTAACAATTCTTTTACTTGTCGATTATAAAATTCAGATCCTTTATCCGACCAAATATACATCGGTTTCCTTTCTTTAAATAATGTTTTAAATGCTTCACTTACTGTTACTCCTGTTTTATTTTTCAATGGAATTAACCAACCATATTTACTGAAAACATCTATAACTGCTAATAAATATTTATAGTGTTTATTTTGTTTTGAATATTGTTGCATATCTATCAAATCAACAGCCCATGTTTGATCTATTGAATGAACATAAACACGCCTTTTAGCAAAAGATCTTATAACTCTATGATGTAATTCATCTGCTAATTTATTTGTTATTTTTTCTCTATCGGATAAAAATCTATTTTTGTTAGATCCACACTCAGAACATATACCTTTAAACATTTGTCTATTATTAGTTGTTGTTACTTGTTTCACTGAATCATTTCAGTATGCTTTTTACAACGTAAACAATAAATTTTTGGATGCTCCATTTTTTAATATAATTAAAATTATTTTTATATAAAATGAGTGAAGGAAAAGTTTGTAAATATTGTTCAACATTTAAACCGTTTAATTCATTTGCAAAAGAGAAAACGTGTCCAGATGGACATAGAGGAAAATGTAAAGATTGTGATAGAGAACGAAAACAATTACATTATCAAAATAATAAAGAAAAATATAAAATGGCATTTCAAGATTTTATTTCTCGCAATCCTGATTATTTAAAATATCACGTTAGACATAATTAAATTTGTATTCTAATAAAATGGCAAGAAATAAATCCAAAGTATTTAAAAATGTTATTAATGAAACTATTATTGATAACATAGACGAAGATGATATAACGGCTTATATTAATAAATTAAAAGATAAAATTAAAATACAATCATATCCCATTAAAGTGAAGATAATAATTACTTCTGAATTTAATAAACCATTATCATTTGATATAATAAAAAGTCATTACTCTCATCCTGTTCAAGTTATTCAATCAAATAATAATGTAGATGAATTTTATAATAAACTAAAAGATAAATTTGAAGCATGGCTTGATAAGTATCAAGAAAGAGGTTCTGGTTTTGTTTTTAGAAATATTAAAAGTGTAGAAGTAAAAACATATAAATATAATTATCAAAGAGCTTCATCTTATATACCTTTAAAGTTTAAATCAAGTAATATTATCAATATTAAAAACACAAAAGATAACAAATGTTTTTTTATGGTTTATATTAGCAAAACTATATCCTGCAGATAATCATAAAGAGAGAGTAACTAAATATCATCCCTATGAGAATGAAATTAATATGACCAACATTGAATATCCTGTTTTAATAAAAGATATCCCAAAAGGAGAAAAACCAAAATAATTTAACTATAAATGTTTTTGCATTAGAAAATTCAACAAATAAACAATCTTTATACCCAGTTTATATTTCAAATATGAAAAGTGAAAATATAATTGATCTTTTAGATATAGAAGAAAATGAAAACACACACTATTGTTTAATCAAAGATCTAGATAGTTTTCTATACGATAAAAATAAACATAAACAACACACATGTAGAAACTGTTTATAAGGTTTTCGAAGACTAGAAACATTAGAAAAACATAAAGAGATATGTCTAGATCATGACTATTGTAAAGTTAATATGCCAAAGAAAGATAATATTCTTAAATTTAAAAACTATCATTTCAAAAATAGACTACCTTTTGTTATCTATTCAGATTCTGAATCGAATATTATCCCTTTATCTACTTCCCAACCTGACCCAAATAAATCATATGTTAATCCAATAAGAAAACAAACAGTTAATAGTTATGGTATCTATGTTCAGTCTGACTATCCAGAAATTTATAAACCACAATACTTTTCTTATGTTGGTTATGATACAGCAAAGAAATATGTAGAAAAAATAATAAAAATTTTCAAGGATATAACTTATAAGATTTACCTTAATGAAAAGAAACAACTAATTTTAAGTAAACAACAAGAAAAAGAATTTCAAGAGTCAACAGAATGTTATATATGTGGAAAGGAATTTGAAGAGGAAAACAAAGTAAGAGAACATAATCATCTTTCTGGTAAGTATAGAGGAGCAGCATGTCAATCGTGTAATACAAAAGAAGGTAAAACAACAAAATTAATACCTGTTTTCTTTCATAATGGCTCAAACTATGATTTCCGCTTTTTAATAGAGGAGCTAATGAAATATGAAGATGATTATAACAAAGTGAAACTTCTATCCAAAAATTCAGAAAATTATATTTCTATAGATTACGGTTCAAATTATAAAAAACTAAGATTTCTAGATTCATACAGGTTTATGTTAAAAAGTTTATCAGATATTGCAAAATCAACAGATGACTTTCCTATTTTAAAACAAGAATTTAATGATAATATTTCATTGTTAAAACAAAAAGGATATTATCCATATGAATATATAGATTCAATAGAAAGATTAAAAGAAAAACAATTACCACCTATGGATAAATTTTATTGTACTCTAACACAAAACACAATTACGAGTGAAGAATATGCTCATGCACAAAAAGTATGGAAAGTTTACAAGTGTGAATCGTTTTTAGATTATCACAATCTTTATTTAAAAACAGATGTTTTAATTTTAGCAGATGTCTTTGAGAAGTATAGAAACTTTTTCTTAAAGCATCATGAAATAGATCCATGTTATTGTTACTCTGCACCAGGATTAACTTGGCAATGTGGATTAAAATGTACAGGAGTGGAATTAGAATTATTAACAGACTATGAAATGTTATTAATGGTAGAAAACGGAATTAGAGGAGGTTTTTCTGGCGTTCTTGGTCCTAGACATGTAAAAGCATTCAATAAATATACACCTAATTATTATGGTGATGGTAATAGGATATTAGATGAAAATGAAATGAAAGAATGTTTAGAAGCATTAAAAAATGGTAAAAATTTAAATGATTATCTTACAGAAAAATATTTATTATATCTAGATGCAAATAATTTATATGGTTGGGCAATGTCACAGAAATTACCAACTAATGATTTCAAATGGGAAAATGATCTAGGCTATTATTTACATATTCCAAAAGGAAGGGGTTGTATAATAGAATGTGATTTAGAATATCCCAATCATTGCAAGTTTAAAACAATGAAATATCCGTTAGCTCCTGAGAAAATGAAAATAAATGAAGAAGATTTATCAGATTATCAGATAAACTTATTAGGAGATAAACCATTAGGTAAAGAAGAAAAATTATTATTAACACTTTATGATAAAAAGAAATATGTTATTCATTATAGTATTCTAAAAGAATATATTAAACTTGGAATGAAAGTAAAAAAAGTTTACAGAACTATATCATTTGAAGAAAGTGATTGGTTAAAGAAGTATATTAATTTTAATACTGAACAAAGAAAAGAATCTAAATCTAATTTTGAAAAAGACCTCTGGAAATTAATGAACAACAGTTCGTCTCTGGTCGGGCTCATCGGAGTCTAACTGTTGGTTTTCTTTTGCTCCAGCATTTCAGTGGTTTCTTGCTGTCGAGTCCTCACCGTTGTCTCACCTCTGTGGTTCTTTGATTTCTGTGTTCACGGAGATGTTGCACTGATGAGTTAGGAGGCCTTCATGCGGACTGAACAAATTATTTGTCTAAATCGCGACGGAAGTAAGGGCGAGGATTGTGGCCACGTAAAATCGATTTAAGCTCCCCAGTGGAAATCTTCCACTGACCGTTCCAAAGTAGAAGTAAAACAAAGATCAGGAATTGATACAATTAACTTTCTCCATCCATAAAAGACACCAAAGGGAAAGAAATACAAACATTAAGCGACCAGACCATAATGGAAACCTAAACAAAGGAAGGCCATATGGACAGTTACTTTCCCACAAAATGGCCATATGGCCATCCAAAATTAAAAGACACAAGTGATACACACAGTAAGTAACAAACAACAACATAAATAAATCGCCACAGAAGAACCGCCTTGGAACGGTCAGTGGAAGGCGGCTCTTCTGTGGCGATTTATTTATGTTGTTGTTTGTTACTTACTGTGTGTATCACTTGTGTCTTTTAATTTTGGATGGCCATATGGCCATTTTGTGGGAAAGTAACTGTCCATATGGCCTTCCTTTGTTTAGGTTTCCATTATGGTCTGGTCGCTTAATGTTTGTATTTCTTTCCCTTTGGTGTCTTTTATGGATGGAGTTAGTTAATTGTATCAATTCCTGATCTTTGTTTTACTTCTACTTTTCTCGAAGGCCCCTGAATCTATGTTCTTGTTAAAAGTATGACTAAGAATAACCCGAATTAACATACAAGAAATGCCAAAACTAGCGACTAGAAAATTAATACCCTATTGTATGTATTTGCTAGTGGTGGAATTATGTTGTGGTCGAACTTGTTGTCAGACTACTGTTTCTAGTGTTAAGAGCCAAGCGTAGAAGAAAAACAACAGGTCTTTTAAACAATTAACAAAATTTATTGACAAAATGTTTGAAGTGTAATAAATAACAAATTACTGAGTTGAGTTAGCTCTGATCTTAAAGTATTCTTAAGTCCTGGTGCCTGGTATATATTAAGATATAAAAATAAAGTATATATTGAAAAAATAGAAAACATTACTGATGAATATGAATACTCAAATAATAAATTTTATCATAAACTAAAAGATAATGATATTGAAGTTTGGACGAGTAAAGGATTTGATAAAATAAAAACTATCATTAAACATGAGACAGAAAAAGAAATGTTTAGAGTTGTTACACCATTAGGATTTGTTGATGTAACAGAAGATCATTCTTTAATAAAAGATAATAATGAAATTATTAAACCTAACGATTTATCGTTAAATACTAATCTTTTATTCAATGATAATTATAAAATTTCTTATACTCCTCCTTTAAAAGAAGACTTCTTAAAATTAGAATCGTCAACTTTAGAAGAAAAAAAAGCTTTTATTGAAGGTTTCTTTTTAGCTGATGGAAGTAGCGGAATTTATGGAGTACAATATTCTTGGAATTTAAATAACCAAGATCCAAATCTTTTAAATAAATGTTTAGAATACTGTAAGGAATTATATCCAACTGATTTTAAAATAATAGATTGTATGAATTCATCTAAAGTATATAGAATTGTTCCAAAAGGAAGTCATAAGTTAATGGCAATCAAATTTGAAAAATTTTATACTGATAAAAAAGAGAAATACATCCCTTATAAAATTCTTAATAATGATTACAATTATAAACTATTCTTTTTCAGAGGATTTTATCAAGGAGATGGTTATAAAAAAGGAAAAAATTGTGCATTCTCTTTTTCACAAAAATCTAAAATTACATTCTCGTGTTTACATTATCTTATAACTTCTCTAGGATATAATAGTAATATCAATACGAGAGAAGATAAACCAAATGTGTTTCAATTAAATATAACAATAAAAGAACAATATGCTAACGTAAAAAAGATAATACCATTAGGTAAACAAAAAAGAATAGTTTATGATTTATCTACAGAAGCTGAAAATTTTAATTGTGGGTTTCCTTTGATCGTCTATAATACCGATAGCATATTCTTATCCATTAAAACTTAACATATTTATGAAGATATGAAACAAATAAAAAATGAACTAGATACATCAGACTATCCAGAAAATCATAATCATTATTCAGAAGAAAATAAACAAAGCTTCTTTATCTCATTTTGATGATAAAAGATATATATGCGAAAATAGATACACAACCTTATGGAATTGATTCATTATATTTTATTTAATTTCCATGCAACATATCCAGTTAATACCATAGCACAAACAACAAATGCAATCTCTCTATTTTTCTGATCCTCTGATGGAGTATAAAAATCACCCAACTTTGGTTCATGTGTAACATAATAATATTCTTTTCCTGCTTGGTCTACTTCTTCAAAGGTTTTTTCTGCATGACGTTCTTTTTGTTTTTGTTCATTAAGAAAATCCAATCTTTCTGTTCTTTCATTATTCCATTTTACTTGTGCTGCTTCTAATTGTTCAAATGCCTTATCATGTCTTTCTCTCTCTTTTTCTGCGTCTCTGCCAATATGTGAAAACAAATAATTACTACCAGAAAAAGCAAAGGCATTCGCTACTGCTCCACCAAGCATCATCGTCACTGCACTAGCCATTTTATAAAATAATTATTTCACAATATTTTCTGGAATAATTCCTTGCTTAACTAACATATCTCTCGTCGCCATTGCGAGTAATATATCAATGGATAACATACCTATATCGGCCATATTTAAATCTACTTTTGGTGGTGGTCTTTTCAATAGTTTTCTTCCTAATTCTGCATATCCAACCGTTAATACAGTCTCTACTCCTGCGTGATATAAAATGTTTGCAATTTGTTTTCCATCAATTTGTGTTGCCATTTTTTATAAGAATTTTTTGATTAATTAAACTCAAATGGATCGATTTCTTTTTGTTGTTTGGGCTGCGCAGGTGTAACTGGTTTCTTATTATAAATATATAAACCCAATCCAACAATCACACCTACTATACATAGAGGTATATAATTTTTGTATTGAACTTTTTTAACATCATCCCTAACTTCATCATCATCTTTTGTTATAGATTTTAATTGTATGTTTTCTTTTTTCATTGCTTCCATTTCTTTTCTTTTTAATTCAGCTTTTAATCTTTTTGCTTCTGCACCTTTTTTACCTGCAGATACTCTTTTTGGGTTTTTCTGTTTTGTGACCTCGTCATCAAGGGCATATTTTGTGACTTCGTCATCATGGGAAGCTTTTATTTCACTCGTCATTTTTTATGTTTTTTTTTATTAAGATCAGTAAAATCAATATGTCTCGCTGTTGTTAACATTGCAGTAATAGGAGCAAGATACATTCCATATCTATAATATAATTCACAACATGTGCTAGTCAAAGCGTGATTGATAAAAGGGTCTTCCTCTAAATCTTGTATTAATTTAGGTGGATTAACAACATTTAAATACTTTGTCACACCCATAACATATAAGTTAATAAAAGAATTACCCAATGTCTTCGTCATACTTGCCCCTAGTCTTGCTTCATATCTACAATACAGTTTGTTTATTTGTTCTGGTGTCATTGTATCAATGTCTGACAATTGAACATCTCTACCTAAATATTGCTTACTACCACCTGCAGCAACAATGGCTGATAGTCTTTCACGTTTTGTTTCATTGTGCTCATTATTTTGATCACATGTATTGTTTTCATTAAGTAGTTTTTCAGCATCCATTTTATATAGTTTATTTTTTACTTTATATAATTTATTTTTTAATTTTAAATAATTATATACCACATATCCAACTACCGATAAGACTGCAGTGTTTGTTATAATTGTTAGTATTTCAAGAAGCATTGCTTTTTATTATTGCTTATTTTTGTAATATTACTTTAGCATTACCTATTTTTGCTATATTACTTATGCATTACTTAAGCATTACTTAAGCATTACTAAAGCATTACTTAAGCATTACTTAATCAACTACCCAATAATCAGTAGGTTGGTCGGTTTTCAAAATTAATTTACGATGTTTCTCTTTCTTTAATTCTTCCTTTATTCTTTGACGTTCTTCAAATGTGGGAATAACATCATTCTCTCTCAAACAATTTTCAAAACTATCTCTATCTTTTGTGTAGAATATACATAACCACTTTGTTTGTTCTCTTAAATCTTTCAAAATTGAATTGTATCTTTGCGATATAACCCATACCGTTTGTTTTGCGTGTCTGCCTGAAAAAGCGAGTTCAGACAACATGTCTTTTTTCTTTGTTAATTCTTTTGTTGCGCTACAATCATCAATGATGTATAATGTAGGGGAATTGGCATATGTTTTAAAAAACAACCGTAATAGTTCTTGAAGCTTTTCTGTTCCATCTGACGTTATAGGATTTACGATTATAATATTTTTTGT
Source organism: Lucinisca nassula (assembly GCA_963580285.1). Classification (NCBI taxonomy): domain Eukaryota; kingdom Metazoa; phylum Mollusca; class Bivalvia; order Lucinida; family Lucinidae; genus Lucinisca; species Lucinisca nassula. Next base: position 22,753,149 of record OY757018.1, read on the forward strand.
TTTTGGATTTTTAACATCACCAATCCAACTTCTGTTTTTGTATGCCTTGTTCCATTGAATGGTTGGGCAAAGTTTAACAATACGACTAAATACACCTCTATATACACCTTCAAGTAAGTCTAAAACAAATTCAGTCTTACCGCAGCCAGTTTGACCACAAATGATTGCACAGTGTGGATCTTTAGGTAGTTCCATTTCTATTGTTTAATAATGAGCTTCTTTGAATCTACCTTCTTCAAAATTAATTTGGGCATCTTGTATAACAAACAGATAAACATTTATTGGTTCATTTCCTCCTGCTTCTTTTGTAATTTGTATTGTGATGCCTTCTGAAGCATTTTCTATTCTTCTTCCTGAACCGTGTAGTGTATTATCATCAGTTGAACGTAAATCCAACCATAAAGCATAATTAGTCGTTAGATATTTTTCTATTGTTTGATCAGTAAAATATAAATCCTTAATGACCATACTTGTTTCTTTGTTTCTTTTTGAATTTAGGGCAAAGAATTTATTTATTTCGTCCCACTGTTGGTACGATTTCATTCCTTGACTATATACTTGATTCGGAATCCCTTCTATAGTCATTTCCACTTTTGTAATTTCTGGATTATAATATACTTCTGTGCTGGTCCTTTCAGGATCTTCGAATAGCATAAGAATACCTTTCATACTTCTTGCCGGGACATTTAAATTAATATTCCAAAGAGTATCAGATTTAGTCTTCGTTATTTTTCTATGCCTAAGTATTCTATCGTATAAAATAACCATTTTGTCACTGACTTGCTGACTTATTTCTCTTGATAAATAAGGATCAGAAACAATATCGAATTCTAAACAAATATTTTTGATTGTATAAGTTGAAGTTGCATCAGTTGAATTAATAACTTTCATGTAATCGTTAAATGTAAGTTCATATTCTAATCTATCCCCGAGCCCTGCTTGATAAAAAGGCATATGGGTTTCCAATAATTCAAAATCAAGCGGAATACAAAACCTGTTTCCATATGCTTTTGCGATGGCTTGATCTTCTTTATCTGCTGTTGCATTTTTTGCCCCCACTCTAAGTTTCAACATGTTTGCTTTGCCAACGCCTTGGTATGCCATATTTATTCGTTCTGTATGAGTCTTCCATAAATCAATATAACAATGATAGATGTCACTATCATCAATGGATATAACTTCATTTCCACTTATCCTAATTGTTGTTTTCATAATTATTGCTCTTCCAATATTTTGATAAATAGTTGCATTTGCATCTTTAGAGATCAGTTCAATTTCAAATGCTAATCTGACCGTTCCGGGAACAATAACATCATTACCACTTAGATTAGGAAATCTCACTAATAATTGTTGATTTTGGTCAATAGTTGATGGATTATTGGTTATCACTACACTTTGACGGATTCCTCTCACACCGCGTGGTTCTCTTATTTTTCTGTAAGGGTTTAATTTATTTCCATAGGTCGACATTTTTTTACGGAAAAATTTAATAATTAAAAATGGCTGAAGCATTTGATCCTGAGAATCCTACAATTGACATAGATGATGATGATGAGGATGAGGATATAGAATCCAAATTACCTATGGTCCCTGATGATCTTGATCGGAGTATTATTCTAAATCAGGGTAATGCGATTGATAACTTAAGAGGAGAGCTCAAACAGTCTGCTCTTCAACGCCATAAAGAAACACTTGTAAAGACGTTTTATGATGAAATAAGCGATCGCTACCAAATTACGCCAGACAAAGTAGATTATGATCCGTTTAGATTATCCGATGATAAAACTTTATATTGGGTTGTCGGCGACAAAGAAATCAGAATTACTGCATGGCAAGGCCAAGCAGAATTTCTTTCTTTGGATACTTTAGCAAACGAATACAACCGTGTAGTAGGTAGTGGCGGAACACGGACAATCAGACAATATTTAAATTTACCAGAATATTAAAGCAAAACAAAGATATCTCAACAGGCAAGGAGGGCTCTGGGAAGTACGCGAAATGATTTGCTAAATGCTGAAGATCAAATACCACTAAAAGATTTGTCTTCAACCAAAGATGTACAAAATGTAGTAGACACAGCAAATAAGGCTGAGACCACTGTTACATCTCTTTTTGATAATTTAGAGTTGCCAGAAGTCAAAAATGCACGCACACAAACAGAAGGTCAAACATTAAGAGAACTGCAAGGTCTAGATAAGACACTACAGTCTATTCGCGGTGAACTTACAAATAACTTAGCAAAGCTGACAAACATTGATGATGACATAGCCAAAGAAAAACGAAAATTACAAGAAGCTGAAGATGAAATTAGCAGAAAAGACATAACAGCTCGTTTGAAAAACCTTGAAGATGAGAGAGCTGTAAGACTTGAGGCTGCTAGTACAAATAGGGAAGCATTACGTACCCAGGTAAACAGAATAAAAGAAACTATAAATAAAGTTTTGAAAGAAGATACTACTCTTGGTGAGAGAATTAAAACATTATTTAGAGAACAAGGAATAACTATAGTTAGTGTTTTAACTGCTTTTGGAATGATTATTGGCGTTATTGTTGAGGCTGTTATTCCTACTACTGGTGGCGGCTCTATAACCCCTAAACCACCGTCAAAAGATGGTATAGAAAATTGGATAAAAAAACAATTAAGTAATCTTGGTAAACTATTGGCCAATCTTGCAGGAAAAGCAGCAGCAGCACTCCCGGGTATTATTGGTTCCATTGTGTCTTGGTTGCTTTCTGCTACTGGCAAAGTGGTTAACTGGTTTGGCGAACATCTCTGGGCGTTGCTTGTCCTTGTTGTAGGATTATTGTATGCAGCTGCAAGAGGGTATATTAATAAATCCTGAGTGCAATAATACCTATTACTATACTGCCTACTATTAATGCTGTTTTGTTGTCTTCGTGTTGTTTTGCTTCTTTCGTGGATATTACAGTGGGTTGATTCTTTGTTTCTGTACCTTGAACAGTTTGATGTTTAACAGGTTCTGGTAGAGATTTCTTTGTTGGTGTGCCTTGTATAGTTGCAGGTTGTGTAGTAGGTGCGACAGGTTTCGTGTTTACACCATTGTTTAACCCAAGATCCTGAGCATCAGTGGCTATGACAATTTCATTGTTATAATCTTGTATTGTACCAATACGTAATTCCATATTGCTTGGTGTCATGTATAATCCAATTCCATATGTCTAATCAACTTTACTTTTGGCATACTTTAGTGTATTCTGATATTTTGGTATTTGACTAGGTAAATCCACAGGGTTATTAATTGCATCCTCAACGTTAGCAAGAAACTGTTTTTGTGCATCAAAGGCTTTACCAGTTCCTAAGATGTCTGTTCTAGTTTGTGATTGGACACCTAAAATTGCCCAGCAATATGTTCTGATACTTTCGTTGATGCTCTCGACGCCTGCTTTGGTAAAGCCTTTGGCCTTATCAATTATAAATGTTGACCAGGCATTCTTTGATGGGGCGCCTTGTGCTATAAAATAAATATGTATTATTTGATTGGTTTGTTTTCCGGTAAAAGTAAACCTTGACTTGTCATATTCCACACCCCAGTCAAATGCCTGATATTCATCACCAATCCATGGATTCTTTCTCCATGCATATGGTTTACATCCTTTCTTCCTTTGGTATATTCTACCAAGGCCTTGATTATCGTCTTGTTTTTGCCTCCAGTCAGTTTTAACATCAACATTAAATTCATTGCAGATTCGTTCATATGCACTTCGGTCATATTTATTATCAAAAGCATTCCATTTTGAATCTTGTGGTAATGCAGCACTTATTTCTTTGAGTATTCTTCTTATTTGGTAGTAAATATGAAACTGAAACATGAACATTGAACCAATCATACCTGTGTCTTTGAGATGGTCATTAAAGTCAACGCCACATCCAGTAGTGGCACACCAGATTGCAAAGTGTAACTGATTCTGCCAAAAAGACATCCAATCGGTTCTCCATTTGACAACAATTGCATCTGAATTTACATGTGGTAGGATATACTTTTCTAGTATATTTGAAAACGAAACCTTGAAGCTTTTGCCATCTGAGGTAACCATTATATTTTGATTAATAATATCAACTGTTTTAACTTTGAAAACACCACCAGATTGATAGTGGGCCTCGGGGTTATATTTGAATTCTTTAGGTATCATTTTTTATTAATTAAAAATGTATCATACAATTTCTGATATTAATAAGACAATACACTTGCAACAATATATAGATAACAAATGTGGTATTAAGAGAATTGGATTGAAGAGTTTTACTTATACTATAGGTTGGCATAATTTGATTGATGAATCTATCCAAAAAGGAACAGATAGACCAATACGTTTAGCTTCAGGATTTTACAGTTTCCAACAAATAGCAGATATATTTCAAAGTAATAATATTGTATTATCTGTAAATGAAACAAATGGCATAGTGCTTTTGACATCGACCGTTGATTTAAAAATAAGCAAAGGATTAAAAGAGATGTTAGGCCTCGGATATAAAAGACGATTAAACGCAAATCAAACATATAAGGGAGAAATACCGTTAAATTTTTCACCTTATAAACAACTATATGTTCATCTTGAGCAGATAAATTGTGCTTGCAATTTCTTTGATGGTGCTCCTAGTAATATCCTTGGTGTTGTTTCTGTTGAAAATAAATCATTTGGAGATATTGTTCATACGCGTTTTAGTAATCCGGAATATAACTAATTAACACATGGTGGTATATCAGAATTAAGTATAAGCGTTTGTGATGAGAATGGTCAGAAAACAAACAACAATGGTTTACCAATTTGTTGTGTGTTAGAAATTTTATAATTAAAAATGAGTATATTCGGTGTAAAGAATAATAATATTTTCGATTGTTATTTACGTGTTGATAGCAGAATATCAAATTTAGATAATATATTACAAAACGTTCATACAAATGAATACATTACAATATATGCTGCATCAAAAGGCTCTTTATCTAGAGATAAGATGTTTTCATTTGGAAATGGAGGTAGAGAGCGAACGGCCGGTTATGTTATGATGATAGATGGTTATATTATAAGTTTGGGTCTGTCGTGTGAAAAGTCAAAAGATGAAGTGCGGGTTACTGTGATGGTGGATGTGGAAGTTTTGAGTGGGTGTATAGTTTATTTGGAAGACAAACAAAGTGTACATCGCGATTTTGATAAACCATTTTTAGTTTAGGCAGGAAGTGTTATTAATTTTTTGAGTGTACTGAATAATTATACTGCGGTTAATACTGTTGCCTCATTGTTAATTGAATTTAAAAAATTATATATAAAAAATGAGTATATTTGGTGTAAAAACAGATGAGAATAATTTGACTTTGCGTATTGATGATTTACATAAAAAATTAGGAAATTTAAATAATAGATTACAAAACGTTTATACAAATGAATTCATTACAATAACCGCCGAATCAAATGGCCCACTAACTAGTGGTAAAATATCTTCATTTGGAAATGGAGGTAGAGAGGGAGCGGTTGGTTATGTTATGATGAAGGATGGTTATATTAAAAGTATTAGCCTGTCGAGTGTATCGTCGCTTGGTAAGGTGAAAGTCGGCGTGTTGGTGAATGGGAAACGTTTGGAAGGGTGCCGCGGCCTCGCTTTAGATAGTGAAACAAAAAGTACACATTTTAATTTTGTCACCCCTTGTTTAGTTAAAGCTGGAAGTGTTATTAATTTTATTAGTCTAGAGACTAATAAAACTGCAGTTAATACTGTTGTCTCGTTATTAATTGAATTCAAAAAATAAATATAAAAATGAAGCAACCTACGGCGCCGAATTTATATCCAGATTTGCCTAATGAAGACGGACAAAATTATAGATTACAGAAGATATCAGAGATAGAAAAACAATTAATGAAAGAGAGGGATGTAAGAAAGGCATTATATAAAAAGTATAAAAGGGGGATTAACATTACTGATAGTGTTGATACTGCGTTAATTTCTTCAAGTGTTATTATGGCTGGTGTTGGTTTAACTGTTCCGATTATGTTACCGTTGGAAATTTCTGCTGTTGTGTGTGGGGGTTTAGGGGTTTGTGTTAAACTTGTTAGACGTAGATTACATGCAAAAACAAAAAAAAAACATTATGAGATTAAAACTATTGCTGATAGTAAGTTGAATAGTATAAAAGATTTGATTTCTAAGGCTTTGACAGATGGGCAGATATCTGAAAATGAATTTAAGTTGATTTTAGATGAATTAGATAAATATAATAAACTGAAAGATTGTATACATTCAAAACAAACAGGATTAAGTGAAACGGAAAGAAAAAAACTTATTGAGGAAGGCAAGGCCCAGGCTTTAGCCGAGGTAAAAAAAAAATAGGAAATGCTTGATTTTATTTAATAAAGTTATAATAATTAATGAGCCGCCTCCAGGTTATAAGAAATGAACTTTCTCTCACATTTTCGCGCATAAACCTTATGCAGATTTTATTTCCATTCTAATTCTTGTGTCAAATTATTTGTAAGTCCACTCGAAGTTGTGTTTACAATATGATAGTATTACAGCGTAATAGTACTATGGAGCATAATGGTGTTACAGCGTAATAGTATTACAGCGTAATAGTACTATGGTAAATCCTTAATAGAAAGGCATCATAATAGTATTACAGCGTAATAGTATTACAGCGTAATAGTACTATGGTGAACCCTTAAAAGAAAGGCAGTATAAAAGTATTACAGCGTAATAGTAGCACAATGTAATTGTATTACAGCGTAATAGTACTATGGTAAACCCTTAATAGAAAGGAAGCATAATCGTATTACAGCGTAATAGTAACATAATGTAATTGTATTACAGCGTAATAGTACTATAATTGTTAATATGTTATCAAGCACATCTGAATTAATGTTAGAGATCCAAACATCGATACGATCGATCGATTTTTTTTTTCTCTCATTCCCTTACCCCAAATTGTTTTCTGTCGGATTTTAATTTTTTCCGAGGTCACTCGTTTTGGGAGGAGGTAAAAAAATTTTTATGGTGGTCTAGAGAAGCTAATTTTTTTTAGGGTGGTCTGAAGAAGCTAAAACCTTTTGTAGGGGGTGGTCTGGAGAAGCTAAAAAAAATTTTTTTTAGGAGTGTCTGGGGAGGAGGTAAAAAAAAAATTTGGGGGGGGGGGGTGTCTGGGGAGGAGGTAAAAAAAATTTTTTTTGGGGTGTCCTATACCCGGTACATATTGTGTTGCGCTGTCTGATCAGTCTTCGCTACGTTCTATGTGGATTCCAAGCTCCCTCACGTAGATAAAAAGGTTGGTTTCTGGCTGTGATGATAGGCAGGCTGATCTGAGTCTTGACAATTTTCAAGGGTATATAGGTACATAGGTTACAGACTCAATAAACATATAAATTTTAATATACAGAAGGCAAAGGTTAAATCAGAAAAGGTCACGCGGCATATTCTGTGGCGTCTGACCTTCACTTCATAACAATGTTGTGTTTGGACGCTAGTATACATCTATTTTATGCCTGTGTATGGAGACGATCAAAACTGTCAGCCCGAGGTGCTGTGGACCATCTGACGAACTATCGAGTTGTGTTTCGCAATTAATTCGAATTGCGAGAGTATCCATTCATATAACTGACTTCAACACTCATAATAAGTGTTTACTGCTAAACTTCTTAATCAGGATTATCGGTATCATAAACTACGCAAAACCTTTTCTAAATTTTATAGACGTCATTCCGATTTAATTTCTAAATACAATGTTTGACTTATATCTTTTGTGCAACAAGCGGTATCGGAATCCGAATTTTATGTTGACTTGGTGTATAAATTCAGAAATATACTTGCAAAGATTTCAGTACCTAATTTCGTAAAATCATTCTTCGATATAAAAAAATTGGGTAAAACATAAATATTATACGACAGACTGCATGCATGTTAGATAACCTAATTACGACTGATAAATTTGCTGCCCTTTTTAATTGCACGCCGGTGGGTCAGGCCTCAAATTCTATGACGGTTCCAGCGTATTTTGTTTTGGATAGCCAAATGGTCATTTTGTGGGGAAGTAATAGTCCTTTTGACTTTCCACTTTTGATGTTTCCATTAGGCTCTAGTTCTTTAATTTCTTTCCCTTTGGTGTCTCTGGTGGGTGATGTGGGTTAATTGTATCGATTCCTGATCATTGCCTTTACTTCTGTTTTATGGGGCTGATACCAGAAAGGTATTAAATTTACTTTTTATTACCCAACACATATTCTAATTCTGCATTACAAAAGGACATAAATGCATGTGTTACAGTCAATAATGTTGACGGGATTTCTTCTAACGGCACGATTTGAAGGCACATTTCTACCACAGCGCGCCTATATTGGCAATGGAAAATAACAATGTTTTATTCTTCATCAAACCACGACAAGGAAGAGCGTGACGAGTCACGTCATTAATCAAAGTACTGAAAGTACTAATAGAAGGTGATGGTAGAAAACAGTTAGTTTTTACACTGGGCCATTTCATTTCATTATCTTTTTTTTTAATTTTTAAAACAGTCAATGGTTATGTATGATTGTAGTAACGCGAGGAGCAGACAAATGAAATGTCAAAAACAAAATGGAGGATCGAACGGTACATGTTGTGAATCCCTTCTTGTGTCAATGAGAATAATTCTGGAGACAATTACATACATAGACCCTAGCAAACAAGATAATTTACTCAACAATCTATACGTGCTAGCAAATGGCTTTCTTACACCAACGGCCTCCGCCAAGAGGGGCTTGAAGAAATATATGGGCTGTATGATGCTTCCACGCAGAGCTGAATCCGGCCAGCACACTAGTACTGGTAAACCGCTTAGAGGATCTAAGCCTGTCCAGGAACCGCGGTGCGAGGCGGATCTTATTGGTTTCATTGGCCGACAGGGCTTGAGATGTCATTTCATCTCAATGTCGGGTAAAAGTCCCACACAATTGGAAGCAACGTCCCCAAAATGACCTTTTCAGTGTTTACGGGGACGTTAAACCTCAAATCAAACAAACAAAAAATTTTTACACCAATATTCCGGGACACTGGCTGGTTTTAATCTGAGGCTTCGATCACAAGTTTAAAAGTTTGTGGGTTGCTATGTTTTGTCAAGTGTTTGAAAGACGTCCGTCGACCAAGTGAAACCTGGGTTAAACAAAAGAGCCATAATGGCCCTGGAACGATCACCTGATCCGAATTGCATAGATAAAGTGGTAGGTAATATAAGGTGGAGTGGATGGTTTGAGCCATTTTGGTTGAGAGTGACCAAAGGAACATTCCTGTGATATTATTTCAAAATCAGTCTACCTATTTAGTAGTACATCACGTGAACAAGTCCGTGAAATGAAGACCCCTCTAAACCCCAATTCATATAGAGAACACTAGGGTTACGGGGTTGGGGGTATACATTATTTTTCATATTTCTGCCCAAAGACATAGGTTGTGGGTACTCGTTAGAACCGCCTCATTCTTTAGAACCGCCTCATTAAGGCGGTTCTAACGAGCACCCAGAACCTATGTTTTGATCATTGTTAAGAAAAAGATCACGGATTTTCATCAGAAAAGTAGCAATTTTGGGGATGTCAAAAAATGCACTATTTCTCATGGGTGTGTTATCGTAATGAGAAGTCAGTTTAAAGCTTGTTAATTGTTCGTTTGGTGGCTTTTATGTTCAGTGGAGCGAAACTATTTTGAGCAACTTTATCAGAGGGTCACCCATGGAACATTCCTTCCAAATTATTTTCTTTCTGCATGAGGATGAAGTCTTTTCAAAGTTCCCTTCTAAAGAGCTGACTTATATGTTACTATCTGGACATTTTCCGGACATTGATGGTTGGTTGATTTGAGGTTTAACGTCCCCGTCAACACTGTAAAGGTCATTTTGGAGACGTTGCTTCCAGTTTTGTGGGACTTTTACCCGACATTGAGATGAAATGACATCTCAAGCCCTGTCGCCCAATGAAACCAACAGGGTTTATTAGCATGGACGGTCCGACTCGCACCGCGGTTCCTGGACAGGCTTAGATCCTCTAAGCGGTTTACCAGTACTAGTTTGCGGGCCGGATTCAGCTCTGCATGGAAGCATCATGCAGCCCATATATTTCTTCAAGCCCCTATGGGTCATGTCCTAGTGCATGGAGATGCATTTGCTCAGCATCACGTGAACAAGTCCGTAAAATGACCCACCCTAAACCCCCTTTATATGGAGAAAACTGGGGTTTACGAGGGTATACATTATTTTTCTTATTTCTGCTCCAAGACATAGGTTGTGGGTACTCGTTAGAATCGCCTTAGAGGCGGTTCTAACGAGCACCCTCAACCTATGTTTTGGACATTTATATAAAAAGATCAAGACTTTACATCAGAAAACTAGCCATTTTGGAGATGTGAAAAATGCTCTATGTTACACGGGTGAGTTATCGTAATGCTCTAACTTACAATGCCTCGCTGTGGCAATTGGCGGGGCTGGTGGGGGGGGGGGGGGGCGTGGGGGCAAGAATTGTCATAAAATGCTAGACATATGGGTCATTGGTTCTCTTTGACAATACAGAGCTAACTTGAATGTCACTATCAGGACATAGTGTGGACATTGAGAGTCAGGTCCTAGTGCAACAGAGGGAAATGAAGAGGCTCAGTTTTACTAATAATGCCACATGGTAACAAAGGGAGGGTGGTTATGTGTCAGTGGTTCCCTTAGACAATACAGAGCTGACTTGTATGTCACTGTCTAGGTACCTTGTGGACATTGAGGGTCAGGTCTTAGTGCAGCAGAAGGAGATGAACCGGCTCAGCCTTAACCCTATACAAAACCAGTGGGCTCCGGGCAGGTCCAGTTTTGACCCGATGGGGTTATAATTTGGACAATCTTGGTAGAGGGTAATTAGAGGAAGTTTCATTCCAAATGTCAAAGACTTGGACCTTCTGGTTTCAGACGAGAAGGTATTACAAGGTTTTCAGTATGTAAGTCCATTTAAAACCAGTGGGCCCAGAGGCGGGGCCATTTTTAACTCCAGGGCTTTGATTTGAATAATCTTGGTAGAGGTCACCCGCATGAAGCTTCTAGCAAAATATCAAAGACCTGGGCCTTGGGTTTTTTAGAATAACATTTTAAAGGTTTTCCATATATGGCTATGTAAAACCGGTGGGGCCTGAGGCGGGCAACCTTTGTCCCCAGGGCTATAATTTACACAGCATCGTAGAGGATAACCAGATGAAGCATCATACCAAATATCAAAGACCTGGGCCTTCTGGTTTCAGACAAGAACCTTTTTAAATGTTTTCCGTATATAAGTCAAAATAAAACCAGTGGGCAGGGCCATTTTTGACCCAAAGGCTATAATTTGAACAATCTTGGTAGAGGTCTGCTAGATGAATCTTCACACCAAATATCAAAGACCTGGGCCTTGCGTTTTCAGAGAAGTAGTTTTAAGATTTTCCCTATATATCCCAATGTAAGACCTAAGGGCACTCCGTGGCAATTTTGGCACATGACTATAATTTGAAAATCTTGATAGAGGTCCACTAGACGCAGCTTCATATCAAATATCAAACACCTCAGCCTCCTGGTTTCTGACAAGAAAATTTTCAAAGGGTTTCCCTATATAAGTCAATGTAAAACCAAAGGGACCCGGGGCGGGGGCATTTTTGGCCCAGGGCTATAATTTGAAGTCGGAAAGTCCATTGGTCTCATAGTGTGGCAATGCTTTAAATGCCATTTCATCACGACGTTAGGTAAGAGTCCAACAAAATTCAAAGCACGTCTATACAGTTTTGTTTATTTTGTTTGATTTGAGGTTTAACGCCCCGTCAACGCTTTATAGGTCATTTTGGAGACATCGCTTCCAATTTTGTCGGACTTTTATCCGACATTGAGATGAAATGGCAACTCAGCCTCTGCCGCAAAATGCAACAAATAGAGTTTATATGCATGCATGGCCCAACTCGCACCACTTTTCCTGGCCAGGCTTAGAATCGGAACCTTTAAGCTGTCTACCAGTACCCATGTTCGGTCATGCAGCCCAATCTGTTTCCTCAAGCCCCGGTGAGCGGGGCCGTTATACAGTCTTGACGGGGACGTTGAACGTCAAATCAAACAAATCAAATACACCTCAGTAAAAAAGAGGGAAATATTCAGATACAGAAGAAGAGGAAACAAAATCTGATATTTTCTGACCTCGGCTCAAAAAAAAAAAAAAAACACACACACCGCCCGGAATAAATATGTATTACCCCGTACTATAAACGTTAAGATTAAGGAGTTTAAGTTATAAAGTCATATTTTCCTGATGGTTCACAGAAATATATCCATGCAACAGTGAATCGGCCCCCGCCCATCGGGGCTTGAAGACATAAATTGGCTGCATGATGCTTCCACACAGAGCTGAATCCGACCCGCACACGAGTACTGGTAAACCGCTTAGAGGATCTAAGCCTGCCCAAGCAAAGCGGTGCGCACGAATCGGACCGTCCATGTTTATAAACACTATTGGTTTCATTGGGCGAAAGGGCTGGCGATGTCATTTCGTCTAAATGTCTGGTAAAAGTCCCACAAAATTGGAAGCAACGCCTCCAAAATGACCTTTACAGTGTTGACGGTGACGTTAAACCTCAAATCAAACAAATGCAACAGTGAAGGTAACTTCGCTCTATCCGCCCCCGCCAATAGGGGCTTGTAGAACATTAACATACAAAGACCCTAGCAAACAAGATAATTTACTCAACACTCTATACGTGCTAGCAAATGGCTTTCTTACACCAACGGCCTCCGCCCATAGAGGCTTGAAGAAAAATAAGGCTGCATGATGCTTCCACGCAGAGCTGAATCCGGCCCGCACACTAGTACTGGTAAGCCGCTTAGAGGATCTAACCCTGTCCAGGAACCGCGGTGCGAGGCCATGCTAATAAACCCTATTGGTTTCACTGGGCGACAGGGCTTAAGATGTCATTTCATCTCAATGTCGGGTAAAAGTCCCAAAAAATGGAAGCAGCGTCCCCAAAATGACCTTTACAGTGTTGACGGGGCCGTTAAACCTCGAATCAAACAATCGATCTATCTGTAATATAGCAAGTCGTAGTATTCCATTCATACTGTCAACTCATTCATTGAATTATTAATCCGCGATCTAGATTTTGAGCGAGTTCAGTTGACGTACTAGAGTTAACAAGAGTTGACTTGCTCCAAAATTCACCGTGTAGAAATATTGCGACTGCTAGAGTTAGCTTGGTATGAAAGTTGGAAGCCTTGCATAGTAATAACGAATCCGGTGGAAAGTGGAAAATTGTAAGTTAAATGCAATGCGAAAATCGATTATTTCCAACTATTTGAAATTTTGGCCACGTGTTGGAAAAATCACGTCCAACTTGAAAGCATGTTTATACTTTCGATTTACTCGATGGCAAACGATGACATTTTCTTGACGTCAGTAGAGTTCTGAATCTGAATCTGAATCGTTACTGGTGACGCATCAACTCTAATAGTGCGGCACGATAACCCGTGTGTTTTGGTGTAACTATAGTTAACACTAGAAAATCAACCGAACTCGCTCTTAATAACTAGGCCAGGTCAGCTGCGAAACGAGACCAATTTCAATGACAATGATCCATTTTATGACATTTAACCCTGAAGTTCATTGTTTGTGTATTTTGATCCACATTTTTTTTAATCTGCATATTATATTCACATATCAAATGATACAGGCGCGACTCTTCACTGATTTATGAGGACCTATTTTTCTTGAAACAGAGGAGTGATGCGGTATCAAAGGAATTCTTTGGAGGGTTGCCATAAGAAGGTGAGACCTGAAAGGTCATCACCTTCTAGAAACTGCCACTTTATGACGTCACTAGTCAATTTTTGACGTTAGACGGTGTAAAGTCATTTTCTCGCATCGAAAACGTTAGAAAAGGATATAAATGCATGTGTTTCAGTCGATAATTTTAGCGGGATTTCTTCTAACAATGGCGAAAAGTTGTGAGATTTTGAAGGAAACAAAAGCAAAAGCCGATTTTCAGCCTGTTAGAATCGAAATAGATCAGCTCTAGTTTGTGGTTTGTTGAGTAATATATCACAGTTTGTCGGACAGTTGTAAGTAGACAAATCACGCGCGCTACGCGCTCGTGATTTGATCTACTTTACAACTGGCCTCCAAACTGTGATTTCGGTGATGTCGGTGGAAATTTAGGTCACTAGGTAAAATTGCTTTAAAATCTTGTTCGTCCTCTAGAGGCTACAGTTTTGCTTCAATCTTAATTAAACTTAAGCAGAACGTTTGTTTTGCGATATCTTGATCTAGTTTGAATACGGGGCATGTCAGATCAAAACCCATGGGGTGGGGGGGGGCTTAAATCGATTTTACGTGGTCACAATCCTCGCCCTTACTTCCGACGCGATTAAGACAAATAACACAACGGAGAGGACTCGACAGCAAGAAACCACTGAAATGCTGGAGCCAAAGAATACCAACAGTTAGACTCCAATGGGCCCGACCAGAGACAGAAGTCTATATACTATCTTGGTCATACTAAAAATTGGATCATATTGGATCAAAAACTAGATCACTAGGTTAAATTGCTTAAAAACCTTGTTCACCTTCTAGAACCCAGTTTTGCTGTAATCAAAATCAAACGAATACAAATATGAAGCAACGACGAGGACCCAACAGCGTAAAATAACTGAAAGGCTGGAGCAAACTTAAACCAACAGTTGGACTCCAACGGACCGTTAAAATTCGAGAATTATCTCTTTGGCTTTGGTTGTCAGTCGTCTTTTCCTTCGTGCAGTCCTTGTTGTCTGCAGCTGACAAATGCTGTGATATTATAGGTATTCCCGAAACCTGGCTTCGGCGATATTGTCGTTTAAAATATATACATGTACTTAAGTATAGTTACAAGATTCGCCTGATTATAAGGGGCCTTTAGATTTTGCCCAGAAGTGGAGGCAATGATCAGGAATCGATACAATTAACCCACAGCTCCCATCAGAGACACAAAAGGGAAAGAAACACAAACATGAAACAACAGACCCTAATGGAAATATCAATAGCGGAAAGCCAAAAGGACTTTTCCCACAAAATGGCCAATAGGCTATCCAAAATAAAATAATATAGCGACACAAACACCAAAAGACAAACCATAACAAATATATACCGCGACAGAAGAACCGCCTTGGAACGGTCAGCGGAAACGTATTCCACTGGGGAGCTAAAATCGATTTTACATGGCCACAATCCTCGCCCTTACTTCCATCGCGATTTAGACAAATAGTTTGTTCAGTCCGCATGAAGGCCTCCTAACTCACCAGTCACCATAAAATTCGGGTCCCGATGGACCTTGTTGCAGAAGAGATTTAAGTCCAATATTGAATATTGAAATTAAATCAGAATGACGTGAAAAGGCTTTGGTTTATGGTAGCGATAACCCTGATTAAGAAGTTTAGCCGTTAACAATTTATTACGAGTGTTGAAGTCAGTTACTTGACTACACACTCTGGCAAATCGAATTAATTGCGAAATATAAACGCCATAGGATGGCGCACGAGGAACATCACCATCCAAAAAAAGGAAAATTTACAATCTCCAAATCAAAATCATCGCGTTTATGATAAATTTTGCACGAAACAAACCCATCTACAATAGATAGATGTAAATCCAAACTAGAAATGCGTCCATAGGACACGGATGCCCCCGCCTGAAAATATGTCTATGTTCGTATTCATCCATAGAAAGTTATTGACCGTGTTTAAGTTTTGGACCCTTTTTTCAAGTTTGACCTTTAAGTATGACCTTGACCTTATAGGTAAGGACCTTGGTTTTGTGTGAGGCAGATTGTCTCATGATGGCCAACATTTCTGCCAAGTAATTTCAGAGATAAGAAAGTTATTGACTGCGTTTAAGTTTCGGACCATTTTTCTACCTTTGACCTCTAAGTATGACCTTGACCTTAAAAGTACGGATCTGGGTTTGCACGTTACACATCGTCTCATGATGGTTAATATTTCTTCAAAGTAATTTTAAAATCCATCCAGAAATAAGTAAGTTATTTACTGCTTTTAAGTTTCGGACCCTTTTTTGACCTTTGACCTCTAAGTATGACCTTGACCTTGGAGGTACGGACCTCGGTTTTACATGACACATCGTCTCATGATGGTTAACATTTCTGCCGAGTAATTTTAAAATCCATCAAGGAAGTTATTGACTGCGTTTAAGTTTCGGACGCACGGACGCAGGGACGGACGGACAGGGGCAACGCTATATGCCCTTTCCACCATTCTTCGAATGGCGGGGGCATAAAAACGGGGCCTCGGTATTCGAAGAATTTGCTTTATTTAACTGAAGTTCTGGGGAGTAAATTTGACTGATCAAACTATCGAAATAGGTATTATCAATATTTAATAAATCATCTAAATATCTAGAAGTGGAGCTAAAAGCTTCAATGATTTCAGACTGGTTTTCAGCAGAAAGGGACATCATGAAATCTCCCTCATAACAAAACAAAAACAGATCAGCCACAAGTGGTGCGCAATTAGTACCCATCGGAATACCCACAACTTGTCTAAATAACTTAGTACCAAATCTTATGTAAATATTGTCAAGTAGAAAGGTGAGCGCTTCACATACTTTCTGTCAAGACCATAAAGTATAATTGTTATGCTCTTCAGAAGTGAAAAAAGCATTTCTTACATTACATGCAAGATAAAGGGAGTTTTTCCTATGAAATGTCCATTCAATTAAATCATTAAGTTTTTATTTTATAAGATTATGGGGATACCAGGTTTCTTCAAGACGACAAGAAAGGTTGGTTTCTGTCATGTTGGTGGGAGGATAGGCAGGCTGATCTGAGCCTTGACAATCTTCAAAGATATAAAGGTACTGTTGTACTGTTGTCCGAGTCTAAGCAGCCGAGGACTCTATCTATTTAATAGCTGCAAACTTGGCACCAAGCTGGCCTCAACTTAGCCCAAGCTGCTTAAACCTTGGGTTTATGCCTCGTGTCGAGGAGTGAAAAAGGGTGAACCCCAGAGAGGAAAAGAAGACAATAAACAAGACACGATTTAACAAATTTTCCGCTTTTAATATTGCAGGAAATGATTCGAAAATCAATGGGAGGTCTGTTTGATGTTTTAGATAAACTAATGTTTCACTCTCACACAGTGATCAAACCAGTCAGGCCCAGTTAATGAAACAAAACATGACAAAATGGTTAGGCAAATAGGGATTATGAGCTTGATTTACTAATAAAATCCAATGCGACAGCTTTTAGAGACCTTCATCACGTGAACAAGTCCGTGAAATGAACACCCCCTTACACCCCACTTTGTATAGAGAAAACTGGGGTTTACGGGGGTAAACATTATTTTTCTTATTTTCACTCCAAGACATAGGTTGTGGGTACTCGTTAGAACCGCCTCAATGAGGCGGTTCTAACGAGCACACACAACCTATGTTTGCAGTACAAATAAGAAAAATATCATTGAGTTTCATCCGAAAAGTAGCCATTTTGAAGATGTGAAAAAATGCACTACCTCGCACGGGTGTGTTATCGTAATGTCTCTACTCTGACACTTTACTGACCATGAGCATATACTACAATTATGAAAATTATGGAAAATAACAAGGTCAAAAGCAGAATTTTATTTCCTTGACAATAAAACAAAAGACCACTCTTCATTTGTTTTTGAAAGAAAATCTAAACAAGCACCAAAAGTAAAACGCCTGTACTCTACGCAAGCCAAAAACTGAAGATGTGTGAACAAAGTTGGAATGCGCTTTAATAGACCCGCTTTCCCATATCCCCTATCCCGCGGTTATTCTGCAATGGGATCGAACTCCCCACGGCTCTGATGCTGTGAGAAAACCCGATCCGCAGCAAAAGAACGGTGGGACCACGTGATCCCCGGCCAGAATACCGGTGGGAAGTAGCCGGCGAAAGCTACGGTGTCCGCCATTTTGATAGATTGAGGTTATTAACTTTATCAAATTAAACGTAGATTATTATTATCATCAAAATGACCCTACATGAATAAGGAAAATGACTGTCATAATAAGAAATTTTCTCCATGTACCGATTGCTTGTAAATTGATACAGAATTCAGCATGACTTGCTTTGACAGTTGCAGTTTGACCGCGCAAACACACAAACAGTCCCAGCAACCTTTGCTTACACAATCAATACACATCCGATATGGAGGACACAGGTGGCAAATTCAACTTGACGTACATATATTTATCAAAAATAAAGTTCCTAAGAACACCAGTAAGGATAATGATGGCTTGAAACTGAAGGTAAGCGGTTTTTAAAGAAAATGCCAAGTTCTGAGAAATCAGAAATAAATTATTGGTTTAGACTCATTTTCTAGCCAGGTTTTTATTATTTGGACCCCATTTTGATTTATATCAGTCTTTAAATCGACTGCCTATTCAAAATTCACAAAATTGCAGTATGTTTCCTCTTGCTTTTGTGCCGGATCATTACAGGTTCACTGATGAGGCTTAATTAGCCGAAACTACGTAGTATGACCCATTTTCTTTCCTATGAATGTTTTCATTGCTATTAAAGGAACTCATTTTTGACTTTTTATTTGCAGATCTGAACGTCGAAGAATAAGTCGGTATTGATCGCATACAGCATAAAATTTGAAAATACATGTGTAAATTGGCGAAAATTGGGTTGAAAGAGGCCGGGTCATAGAGAATACCAGGTTCGTGTCTTTTGATATCAAGTTTATCAGGCAAAGCTTCGAGAACGCTTGAAGAATTGCGAGGCTTGCCGAACGATTCAACATGCGTTCTCGAAGCCGAGCCTGATAAACTCGATATCAAATGGCACGAATCTGGTATTCTATTTTTCAGTTTACCCCCTTGTACACTCTTAAATTAGCAATTTACGATCAGTTATCAATGGTCCTCAGTGCGTCCAAGCATTCTGCAGGTCAATATATTTTGTATCAGCTGACCATATTTTTTCCTATCATATTTTTTCAAGTAATTTTTCCATTTTGTCCAGTAATAATAACATTTTGCCTTTTTTTCTAGTAACCTGGTTCATTCATAAAAGTGCAATGCCACGCTGACTTGATAAAGCTCACTTGTCCTGAGATGGCATATCTTTATCAGGTCAATGTGCTGCAATGCAATTAATATAGAGGGTAGCTGATAAACTGCCGTACATTGCTTACAGACTGAAAGAAATTATGAATTGCAACATACTGGAAGCGAAATGTTAAATGAGAAAACGTAACACGGCATATTCTGTGGAATCTGACCTTACACTACATGGCAATGTTGTATATGCAACTATTCCATATCCGTGTGGGAGACAGTCAAAACTATTAGCCTCGAGGTGCTGTTGACCATCTGACGAACTATCGCCCGACGGCAAGGGACTGATGATTCTAAATGTTTCACAGAGAGGAGCCGGCCTCGGTAGCTCAGTCAGATGCGCGTCTGACTGGTGATCAGGAGGACACGGGGTCGGCAACATTCTTTCGTGGCAATTGATCATGGAATCTTTTCAATCGATTTTACGCGGCCACAATCCGCGCCTTTGGTTCTGTCGTGAATAAGGCAAATAATTTGTTCAGTTCGTATGAAGGAATTCTAAATCATCAGTGCAGCATATTTATAAAAGAACATAAAAATCAAACGAATACAGAGAGGAAATAACGATGAGGACTCGACACCATGAAGCAATTGAAATGCTGGAGCAACTGAAAACCAACAGTTGGCCTCCGGTGGACCGTAAAATTCGGAGACATTCGTACCTTTTTGGTTTTGACTGTCAGGCGTCTTTTTCTTGGTGTGGTCCTTGTATCCTGTCGTTGACAAATGAGGTGGTACCGTAGTTAATCCTGAATCCTTGCTTCTGGCGATTTTGCCGCCTGAATTATAAGAATAGTTACAATATTGGCCATAGAAGCCCCCGTGTGTTCAGCTACTTGACTCATAAACCAAGGGTCGTGAGTTGGATTCCGCGCCTCTCCAAACTTTCTAATGAGTCTTTGGACTGAGGTACAGTCTCCATATGACCTTAGTTGTTGGTAGGACGAAACACACACACACACACACACACACACACACACACACACACACACACACACACACACACACACACACACACACACACACACACACACAAGTGGCCTGATTAAACAGTGCCTTCAGAGATTTTGCCTACTGTGTCTAGATCAGCCTTCACTGTCTGATCAACATCTACGCTGGGTATTATGTGGTACTATGTGGAACCTAAGCTTCTTCACGAAGACAAGACAGGTTGGTTTCTGGCTGAGACAATAGGCAGGCCTGTCTAAGTCTTGACAACTGTTCAATGGTATAAAGGTGTAATACAGTGGAACTTCAATGGCTCGAACACCTTTGGGACCTGGAAAATCTGTTTAAGGTAGGGGTAGTTCGAGCCACCGAGGGTTACTGCCAGGAGGCATAACGAGATACTTTCAAACATCTTTTCGGTGTTCTATAATGAATATGTATGCTTTGTGTACTCATTAGAATCGCCTCGTCGAGGCGATTCTAATGAGTACACACATAATACATTTGTAAGATAAAAGACTAAAACATCCTTAATTATCCCTCACTATTTCTTATGTAGAGGATTTCGCTAGGGGCTCAAGAATGGGTTCGACGCATCCATGGTAAACGAGCCATCGGTGTTCGAGCCATCGAAGTTCTACTGTATTTACATTCTCAGTTTATTTATAGAAACTCACTGTAGTTAACTACTAGGAAGCCATATTGTTCATACTTCATTGAATACGTTGACTCACGCGACTTCAATGACGTTGAACAGTGGAAGAGAACCCCCGATCGGAGTCAGGGGAATCCCATTTTACAGTTACATTTTGTTTCCATATTTTTGTTTGATTTGAGGTTTAACGTCCCCGTCAACGCTGTTTCCATATTTAGTAACTTGTATCCCGATCAGAGGATAAACTGGCCATTTTTGGGGTATGTTCACAGAAATCAGTCTGTGCAAAACGTTAGTCATCCAATCAAATAGCATAAAACACTAACTTTTAAAAGACATAAAGGTTTAACTTTTACCGTTCATATTTTTTAATGGTTTTATTAAAAAGCTATTGATCCCCGAAGTTGATTTATTAAGGCTTTTCTGTTAAAAACGTACATGACCCCGACACAGGACTCCGACTGGGCTCTTAAAAAAATATTTTGACCCCTTTGGGGTCTCTGTCAAGGAAAATGTCCTTCATTCGTGTCATTTTTGTCCCGAATATAGACATAGATCTTAGCTTTCCAAGATTTCAAGATTTTATCATCGACTGTTAAGTTCTCCAACTGGAGCATGAGCAAAAACGTTCAACAAATGAAAAACATGCTAAGAAAACATCTTTCAGGAAAGTTGCGAAGCCCAATGGTCCCATTACGAAAACACACCTATACAAAACATCGCCACCTTTATCGCCGAAAAAGTGAAAATTCTAAGACGAAAAATTGTGATATTTTTCTTGTTTCTGCTCAAAATATAGATTGTAGATTGTACCCACAATCTATATTTTAGAGCAGAAATAAGAAAAATAAGGTTTACCCCTGTAAACCCCAGTTTTACAAATTGAATATAAAAGTGGGGTTCAAGGGGGTCAAATTTATATAGGCGTGTTTTCGTGATGAGCACTGGTCACATGCCTGTGAACAAGAGCATGGTCAAATGATAACAATTACCACTAGAGAAAACAATGTACAATCCTGACACTAGCAGAGAAAGTTAGTGATATGACCAGTAAGTAGTTAAGTACACTATTATGTTGTCATTGTAGCTTATACAAGTATCCGGGCATGTGAAGACTGTGTGTGTACAGCCACAGATAAGATCACTCGAATAACAGTATTGTCCATGTTTATAAAGGCAAACAGCACAAGTCCAGACCTGACTGAACCAGGAAGAACAACCTATTCTAAACCTGCATCATCGACCATAAGATCATGGAAATCCTTATGATGTTATTAATTCAGTCCATCATCACACCACTTATTGTCAATAATAAATGTCATCAAAGACATCCTGTAATTTAACCAGTTTATATGTACATTTTAGAAGATAACAACAAAAGTTCCAAACTTCAGGACATAGAATACTGCCACAAATATCAGCATAAGATACCCACACAGCAAACACCCCCAACCAAAATTCTCCAAATAGCAGCCTGATCCAGGCGTAAACCCATGCAAGCAGTACAAGTCCAGAAGCAACGTCTCCCAAATGACCTATACAGTGTTGACGGGGACGATAAACATCAACGAAACAAACAAACAATTCAGTTCATCATCAATGAACTGCATTTCCTATAGACTGATCCAATGTTTTGACACGTGACTTTGTTTACATTTCATTGCGCATGCGCCAATTACCTCCCCTTCATGCGGACTGAACAACAGTGTCAAAAGAATGAAACAAAAGTCAGATAACTAGCGTTCTCTGTTTCTTATTTCTGCTCAAAGCATATATTGGGGGTTTCTTTTTAGCATGGCATCATAAAAGCGTTTCTACTGAGTTAACACAGTCTATGTTATGTATGTTGAAGAGCAGAAATAATAAAAACGCATGTACAAGTAATATTTAATCCTGCGATCCCAGGTTTTCCCTATATATATATATAAAGCGGAAAGTATGGTTTACCAGGATCTTTAACGCATATGCTTGACACAGTATGAATGGGTTTGCGCTGATGGTTATTTCATGCCGAATGCATATTTTTGCATTATACCATACAAAGAAAATATAAAAGGTGCATTTATTTTTAAGATTAAATTTAAATTGCACAGATGCTAAGATATTCCTGTTAGGGGACAAAATTAACACATATCAAACAACTCCACCTTGAAAGAGACCCCGAACGGGGTCAGAATATTTTGGGTGGCCCCAATCGGAGTGGTGTGTATCCCGATCAGGGACATGGGGGTTTTTGAAAAAAAAACAATAACTAATCAACTTTGATGATCAATAACTTTTTAACAACATCATTTTTAAAATTTCTGAACGGTAAAACCTTACACCTTTTTACCATTTAAAAAGTTGGAGTGCAGTGTCCATATCACCCTGATGAAGAGGGGAGACCCTCGAAAATTTGGTAAAGAGTTGAAGTAAAACAAGTAAAAAGTTGGAGTTTCCAGCTGTTTGATTGAATAAATAACTTTTTGCATAGACTCAATTCTGTGAACCAAAAATGGTCATTTTATCCCCCGATCGGGTACAAGTTACTAAATATTGAAACAAAATGAGACAGGTAAAAGGGGATTTCCAGGACTCCGATCGTGGGGTTCTCTTCTACTGTTGAAATAAACATTGGTTCTCTTCGGTATGATTGGACAATGGCGACGTTATTGCTGTGAGTGAGTGAGTGTTTGAGTTTTACGTCTCACCAACAGCTAAGGTCATACGTAGACGGGACCTCGGTTTAAAGACTCATCCGAAAGTCTGGAGAAGTCCGGGATCGATCCTGCGACCCCTGGTTTACAAGGCGAGTAGCATAACCACTACAGCACGGAGGCTTCCAGCTGTTCCGCTGTCAGTAGATAACTTCCTTCGTTCACTTTAAATATCTCTTTCACAAGATTTTTCGTCACATCACGAAAACACACCTATATAATTTTGACCCCCTTGAACCCCACTATTATATTGTAAAACTGGGGGTTTACAGGGGTTAACCTTATTTTTCTTATTTCTGCCCTAAAATATAGACTGTTGGTACTCGTTAGAACCGCCTCACCGAAGCCACCGAGTACCCACAATCTACAAGTTGAGCAGAAATAAGAACAATATCACATTTTTTCATCTTAAATTTTTCATTTTTTGGGCGATAAAGATAACAATGTATTTGTATAGGCATGTTTTCGTAATGTGCCATATGACGGATGGGAAAAATGAAAAAATAGTAATATAAGTAATTTTAATGACGTTCATTGAATTATGAACGACATCGGGTCACGAGCAGTTTACAGTGAACCCCTTTCGTTGCTCGTGATCCGATGCTGTTCATGCTTCGATGAACGTCAAATAAATTTACCCATTGCATTCACTAGACCTCTTAAGGTACCTTGGCAAACAGTACAGGCCCAGATCAGACGCTGTGCTCTGATCAAGGTCTGCACTATTTGCTAATAGAATTTTCCGTTAAGCATATTATAAAAACGAAAAAATAGGCTTGACACCTCTTATTTGATAAATGGGCTTGTCCAACATATAGCAATGGAAGAGTCCACTAGAATGCAATGGGTTAATGTTTTTTTTTTTTTTTTTTTTTTTTTCAATAAGTTTATGAATTTACTTTCTGTAGTAAAATAGACGTGAAGGCAACGATCTCGAATCGATACAATTAACCCACAGCTCCAAGCAGAGACACAAAAGGGAAAGAAACACAAACATGAAACAACAAACCCTAATGAAAACGTCAACGGCGGAAAGCCAAAAGGACAGTTGGTTTCCCACAAAATGGCCAATTGGCTATCCAAAACAAAATAATATAAGCGATACAAACACTCAAAGACAAACCGTAACAAAAATAAACCGCGACAGAAGAACCGCCTTGGAACGGTCAGTGAAACGAATTCCACTGGGGGGCGTAAATCGATTTTACGTGGCCACATCCTCTACCTTACTTCCGTCGCGATTTAGACAAATAATTTGTTCGGTCCGCATGACGGCCTCCTAACTCATCAGTGCAACATCTCGGTGAACACAAAAAATCAAACAACCACAGAGATGAAACAACGGTGAGGACTTAACTGCAAGAAACCACTGAAATGCCGGAGCAAAAGAAAACCAACAATTTGACTCCGTTGGGCCCAACCAGATACAGAACACCAGGCACCAACCAGCATTGCATTGAATTAGATCTCGCTGATTGTCAGTAAGCCTTTACGCTTGAACCGTCATAAAAGCAGCTTTTGAGTGCGAAAATACTGTACAACTACTAAAGCATTCCAAAAGCAGGCTGATGTAAAATAATAATCAGTACAAATCCAGTAGACATTATGCCGGGCCCTTTTTATCTGAGGCAGGCTCAAATAATGTCGTTTTATTGAAAATAAGAAAGATTAAAACAGCATATTAAGTTGAACATTGTTAATTGTTAAATTTCAACTAAATTGTAACTGACATAAGGCCTAAAAAATAAGCTGTGTTTCCACTAACATACCGAAAACGGATAAGGGCCTGTAGTTCGCAAAACCTTTTTATTTTTGTCAATTTTTTTTCGATTGAAAAAAAAACAACAACATTTAAACGGCTTAATTTTAACTATGTTACCCAAATAACGAGGTTAAAAACATCAAGGAAGCACAAGAACATGGTTTTTAAGTATCAGATAAGCTATTTTGACAGTTTTATAAATTTTTATCGAAAGTGCTAGAAAATATTAAGCTCGGTAGGTAAGAAAATATTTTTATTTTTTTCTGGATGGCAATAAAAATGCAGGGTCGGCACAATAGGTTATGGCCGGTTGGGTTAGCGGAAACACACCAATTTCTTTTCCAAATTGATCATACCTATGACATCCAAGAAAGCGCTGATTCTCATCGTAAGATCTGAAATTCAAAGCAATTATGACAACTTTACATACTATTACGAGACATAGTGCATTTTTTCACATCTCCAAAAATGCTACTTTTCTGATGAAAATCCGAGATATTTTTCTTATTTATACTGCAAACATAGGTTATGGGTTCTCGCTAGAACCGCCTCGATAACGAGTACCTACAGCATATATCTTGGAGCAGAAATAAGAAAAATAGAGTAAGCCCCAGTTTTCTCTATATAAGAGGGGTTTAGGGGGTGTTCATTTCCCGGACTTGTTCACGTGATGCTAATAAAATATACATGCACTTCAATAGTTCGAAAACCTTTTGTACCAGAAACATTTCTTAAAGATAAGGGTAGTTGGATTTTGAGGGATTATCGTAGTGACAAGTCATGATGAATAGAGGGAATGGCATAAAGATTTATTTTATATATAGCAGTGAAATCAATGCATATCTGAAACAAATAAAAGTGATATTTTCACACTGTGAAAATATAAATGATATTTTCACATTGGGAAAAATAACATGACCATGTTATTTCCACAGTTGCAGCCCGGACTACTTTTCTCGACAAAATTCATATGTTATCTATAAAAAAATTCTGTAAAATACCTTGAAAAAGCATTCTTTGAACTGTAAAAATGCTGTCTTAAAAATGGCGATCTGTTTCTGTTTTGAAACTGACAGCTGTGACGTCATAGCCAAGTCAAAAATTGTGACGTATGATCCGATTGATCAATTACAGTAAGTGACCAAAAATATTATCAAATAAAAAGAAAATTTACTTTGTTTCGATAAATATCCAAAATATTTCATCTCGTGTGTTGAAAATATCAAAATTTTGCTTCGCACTCGTGAAAATTCTGATATTTTCAACACACTCGGTGAAACATTTTTGGTATTTATCTAAAAAAAATATACTCTATATATTTTCGATCTTCTAGAAAATAAAAGAATGTTGTTTGTTGCACTCAAGATAAGAAAATCCTGTGCATTACCATGGGATAGAAAGTCTTATCCTACCCAGGTTATCCTTCCGAGAGACTGGAAATTATTTAGGGCATTTCCACGTGTTTAATGTGTACTGGTTGAATAGGACGTCATGTTTGACGTCACTGCACGAACAGTGACGTCAAAACCATCGCAATATTGTCAGCAAAATATGGCGGACGTCGGCAATCGAAGTGACTGTATTATAAATAAAATCTATCTCAGAAATGGAAGTTATTCGTGAAAAATAATCTTGCACTGGTATCAGGGATAGATAGAAATATCCATCGGGATCACTGCACGACATCACTCGGCAATCCTCGTGATTCTAAAAAGTGACTCTCGGGACGGATTTTTCTATCGATGCCCTCACACCCATGTAAGATTCTTATAGTGTACTCATAAAATCGTTTCAATAAGACGATTCTAATGAGTAGAAGTAGCATTCATTTTCACGATTTACAGAATATGGTCCGGTCCCCGCCCATCGGGGCTTGAAGAAATAGATGGGATGCATGATGCTTCCACACAGAGCTGAAACTGACCGCACACGAGTACTGGTAAACCGCTTAGAGAATCTAAGCCTGCCCAGGCAAAGCGGTGCGAGTCGGACCGTTCATGCTTATAAACCCTATTGGTTTGATTGGGCGACAGGACTTGAGATGTCATTTCATCTCAATGTCGGGGTAAAAGTCCCACAAAATTGGAAGCAACGTCTCCAAAGTGACCTATTCAGTGTTGACGGGGACGTTAAACCTCAGATCAAACAAACACAATGGCCCAGGCAAGCTACTGAGAAATTGATTATACCTTACAACCATAAGGTAACAAGAAACACAAAATTGAAACCATTTATTCCAAAAATCATCCAAATTCGAAATATACTTTTATTGTATAAGACAGACCAAAACTCATTCAAATTCGAAAAATACTTTTACTGTATAAGACAGGCTCATCATTCACTGGTCGTTCGACTGATTGAATTTGCACGTGCAGTGAAGCTTGTGAATGCTTGCGAATGCAACTACTTTAAATTTCTTGGGCTATGGTGACCAAGCTTGGTACACGTATTGCTTAAGGACTACTGATGTGCATGAAGGTATCCACATTTTGATCTGCACCATCCCCCTGTAGTCTTGGGTCAGGTCAAAGGTCAAATTTTCAAGAAATTGCTCCTTTTAATTTCTTGGCCTCTGGTGACCAAACATGGTACACATGTTGCTTAAGGACTGCAGATGTGCATGAAGGTACCAAAGGTTTGATCTGACCCCTGGGGCCATGGGGTTAGGTCAAAGGTCAAATTTTCAAGAAAATGCTTATGAATGCGACCATTTTATTTTATTTCTTGGCCTATGTCGACCAAGCTTGGTACATATATTGCTTAGGGACTGCAGATACGCATGAAGGTATTCAAATTTTGATCTGACTCACTGGGGGCAGGGGTTGAGGTCAAAAGTCAAATTTTAAACAACAAAAATATGCTTTTGAATGCAACTATTGTTTTATTTATTTGCCTATGGTGACCAAACTTGGTACACAAATATAGCTAAGGGTCTGTTGATGAGCATGAAGGTATCCACATTTAGATCAGGTCATGGGGTAAGGTCAAAGGTCAAATTTTAAAGAAAATGCTTGTGAATGCAACTTCTTTTTAGCTCACCAGGGCCGAAGTCTCCGGGGGAGCTTATAGTATAGACATTGGTCTGTCGCCCGTCATCTGCGTCTGTGTCTGCGTCTGCGTAGGCGTCGTTAACATTTTCAAGCGACATCTCCTCTGAAACTAGCCAGCCAATTGAAACCAAATTACATGCGGAGCCTCTATGGGAAGAGGTAAAGAAAGTTTGCTCGGACTGTGTCACATGACCAATATGGCCACAATCCCATATATGGAAATTGTTTTTAAAATCTTCTACCCCGGAACCAAACGGCCAATGACCTTGAAACTTGGTATGCACCATCGGAGACTCGGGCCCTACCAAGTTTGTTCAACTGATGACCTTTGGTTGACCTTGACCTGGCTACCTCAAGGTTAAATTTGGTCACTAAGACATTTGTATGGAAAAAAAACAACAACGGCAAAACAGTTGATTTTTCTGTGTGGCATCAGAATTGACAGCTGAATGAAAGTGTATCTATTCCAAATGTCAATGTCATTTACATATCTTTGTCCTGGGTGGCTCAGGTTCAGTATATTTAACTTCTTCTCCATTTACAATGCTGGGTTGATTGAAACCAAAATACATATGGAGCCTCTATGGGAGGAACCAATAAAAATATTATTGGTGAGATTGGAGTCACATGACCCAGATGGTCTTTAGAAATCTTCTTCCCAGAAACCAATGGCAAATGACATTCAGACTTGGTTTACAGCATATGGGACTTGGGCCCTACCTTTGCTTGACCCCCACCCCCACCACCACCAGCGGAGTTCGTTTCACTGACCGTTCCAAGGCGGTTCTTCTGTCGCGGTTTATTTTGTTGTGGTTTGTCTTTGAGTGTTTGTATCGCTTATATTATTTTGTTTTGGATGGCCAATTTGCCATTTTGTGGGAAAGTAACTGTCCTTGCGGCTTTCCGCTAGTGATGTTTCCATAAGGGTCTGTTGTTTCATGTTTGTGTTTCTTTCCCTTTGGAGTCTCTGATGGGAGCTGTGGGTTAATTGTATCGATTCTGATCATTACCTTCACTTCTTTTTTAGACATTTGTATGGAAAAAAGGCAAAACAGTGGATTTTTCTTTTATTCTATTGTAGCCTGTGACATCAGAATCGTTATTTGCAATCAGCTGAATGGAAATTTATCAATTACAAAGGTCGAGGCCATTTACTGTCCTTTATCCTTGATGGCTGAGATTCAGTATTTTTAGCTTCCTCTCCACTCTAACTGCTGGGCTGATTGAAACCAAATTACATGAACGGGTTTATGGCATAGGGCAATGGAAACTTATTCGTGGGATTGGAGTAACATGACCAAGATGATATGGAAAACTTCGGTTGACCTTGGCCTATAATATGTACACTCGGTTACCTAGCCCTTTGTATGAGAAAAAGGAAAAATAGTGGATTTAACAATTCTTTTGTAGACTGTGGTATTAGAATTGATATTTGTAGTCAGATTAACGGAAGTGTATCAATTCCAAATGTCAAGGTCATTTACTGATCTTTGTCCTGGATGGCTCAGATACAGTAGTTTTATCTTCTCCATTTAAACTGCCAGGCTGGTTGAAACCAAATTAGATATGAAGCCTCCGTGGGATGAGGCAATAAAATTTATTTGTAGGATTGGAGTCACATTACCAAGATGGTCGCCATGCAAAATAGAAGTAAAGGCAATTTTCAGGTAGCGATACAATAAACCCACACCTCCATTCAGGGACACCAAAGGGAAAAACACAAACATGAAATAACTAGACCCTAATGGAAACACCAACAGCGGAAAACAAACCCTTTGGAAATCTTCTTTTCAGGAACCAAATTGTTGGTGAACTTGAAACTTGGTATGTAGCTTTGGGGGACTTATGGGCCCTAAGCAAGTTTGTTTAATGGTGACCGTTGATTACCATTACCTATTTTAGGTCAAGATCAAATTTGATCACTTAGACATTCGTATGCGAAAGAGTCATAACCATGGATTATGCTTATTCTGTTGTATCCGGTGGCAACAAAATTTATACTCTTGGCAAGTTTGCTCAGATGGTGGCCTTTGGTTGATCTTGACCTATTTTATGTCAATGTCGTATTTAGTCACTTGGGCATTTCTAATGGGTGAAAGGTAAAAAAGTGGATTTTCTGATTGCAATCTGACTGTAACCTATGTCATCACAATTTGTATTTGCAGTCAGCTAAATCGATTCTGATAATTATGACCAAGGTGGCTATATTGCCCATGATGTATGGTAATAAGGACTGAAAACTCTTCATTTCAGAAACAGGCTAGATTTTTCAAGCCACGGTGATTTGTTGAAAAACATGACTACCAGGGACCGGGCAAGTTTCTCACACTTGACCTCTGGTGAGCGTAGTGGCCCCTGGGCCTCTTGTTTATTTATTGGCCTATTGTGACCAAACATAGTACACTTTTGCTTAGGGACTGCAGATACGCATGAGCATGCCCACATTTTGATCTGACTCACTGTGGTCATGGAGTGAGGTCAAAGGTGAAAATTTTAAGAAAATACTTGTGAATGCACCTACTGTTTTTTTTTTTGGCCTATGGTGACCAAACTTGGTACACATGTTGCATAGGGACTGCTGATATACATGTAGGTATCCAAATTTTGATCAGGTTATGGGGTGAGATCAAAGGTCAAATTTAAAAAAAATGCTTGTGAATGCAACTACAGTCCAACCTGTATTAAGCAAGCACCTAAGGGATAACCAAAATACGCTTGCATAAAATAGGTGCTTGCTCAATACAGGTGAAATTTAACACATTTGCCTTTTTTGGGAGCTGAATGCCTGCTTGCTTAAGACAGGCTGCTTACTTAATAGAGGTGGCTGCTAAAACAGGTTTTTCTGTACTTTTTTTATTTAGTGTCTATGGCGACCAAGCTATACACACATTGGATAGGGACTGCAGATGCACATGAAGGTAGCCAATTTTGATCTAAACCTCTTGGGTCATGGGGTGAGGTCGAAGGCCAAATTTTCAAGAAAATGCTTGTTAATGACACTCCTTTTCGTTTCTGTGCATGAAGGTTTCCAAATTTTCATCTGATCCCCTGGGGTCATGACTTGAGGGTCAAAGGTCAAATTTATAAGAAAATGCTTGTAAATGCAACTCCTTGTCATTCCCCGACCGAATAGGTTCGGAGGATATAGCGATCAGCCTGGCGTCCGTCCGTCTGTTCGCCCGTGCGTCCGTCCGTCCGTCCGTAGACGCAACCTTGTGATTGCCATAACTCCTATACCCTTTGAGATTCATTGATGGTTCTTGACACAATTGTTCACAAGGCTGAGACTGCGTGTCATGCGCAAGAACCAGAATCCTGGATGGCATATTTCTTGAGTTATCTGCCCTTTTAATAAAATAGAATGACTACTTTGTGATGGCCATAACTTCAATACCTTTTGAGATATATTGATGGTACCTGGCACAGTATCCACAAGGCCGAGACGGCGAGTCATGCACAAGAATCACAATTCTGGTGCCACGGCTTTTGAGTTATCTCCTCTTCCGATAAAATTGAGTGACTACCTTGTGATGGCCATAACTCCAATACCCTTTAAGATATAGTGATGGTACCTGGCACAGTTGTTCGCAAGGCCGAGACGGTGTGTTATGCACAAGCACCACAACTCTGGGTGCCATGGTTGTTTAGTTATCTCCCCTGCCAATCAAATAGAATCACTACCTTGTGATGGCCCCATCTCCAATACTCTTTGAGATATATTGATGGTTCTTGGTACACGTGTACATGAGGTTAAGCAGATGTGTCATGTGCAAGAGAGAACCACGACTCTGGGTCACCTGTTTTTTAATCATCTCCCCTGACAATATAACCTTGTGATGGCCATAACTCCAATACCCTTTGAGATATATTGATGTTACTTGGCACAATTGTATACAAGGTCGAGACGGCACTTCATGCCTGAGAACCACAACTCTTGGTGCTATGGTACTTGAGTTATCTCCCCTTCCAATATAACAGTATGACCACTTTGTGATCACCGTACCCACCTTACCCTTTGAGACATATTGGTGGTACTTGATGCAGATGTGCATGAGGTTAAGCAGGTGTGTCATGCTAAAGAATTACAACTCTGGGTGCTCTGGTTTTTTAGTTAGCTCCACTGACAATATAACCTTTTGATGGCCATAACTCCAACACCCTTTGAGATATATTGAAGGAACGTGGCACAATTGTATACAAGGTACAGAAGGGATGTCATGTGCAAGAACCACAACTGTTGGTGCTGTGGTATTTGAGTTATCTACCCTTCCAGTATAACAGTATGACCAGCTTGTGAACACCATATCTCCAATACCCTTTGAGACATATTGATGTTACTTCGTACAGAAATACATGAGCTAATGCAGGCATGTCATGCGCAAGAACCACAATTCTGAGTGCCATGGTTTTTTTAGTTATCTCCCCTGACAGTATAATCTTGTGATGGCCATAACTCGAATACTTTTGTGATATATTGCTGGTTTAATTCTGGTGCACTTTCTATTGGTGAACAATCTTCTGAAGCTTGGTCGGGGGATTTGCCATCTCTTCCGATGGCTATTTTTACTATTTTTGGCCTATGGTGAACAGACTTGGTACACATATTGCTTAAGGACGGCTGATGCGCATGAAGGTATCCAAATTTGCATCTGTTCCCCTTGGGTCATGATGTGAGGTCAAAGGCCCTTTTTCAAGAAAATGCATGTGAATGAAACTACTGTTTATTGCTTGGCTTATGTTGACCAAATTTGGTACACACATTGCTTAAGGACAGCAGATGTGCATGGAGGTATCCCAATTTTATCTGACTTCCTTGGGTCATGTCATGAGGTCAAAGGTCAAATTTTTAAGAAAATGCTTGTGATTGCATCTTCCTTTTTTCTTGGTCTATGGTGAACAAACTTGTTGCACATATTGCTTAGGGACTGCAGATGCACATGCAGGTATCCAAATTCTGATCTAACCCCCTGGGGTCATTGGGTGAGGTCCAAGGTCCAATTTAGAAAAAAGCGGGTATTTGCGATGGTGCACCATCGACTGCGCCACCCTGTGTTAATTTGTCACGAGACCCACCCGAATTTTGATGGACCAAACGGATTTTTATTAACGCTTTTAAAAAATACATACTTTAATAATTCCAGCAATTGGTTTTTATCGTTGATGCATGCACTGTTCTATATATTTTCTTATAAAACAGCGACAACCATCCCCTGTGCAGGTTAAAGAATCCTACCATAATTACATGTTTACTATGTAAGCTTTCATCCTGCGAATGTAATTTACACACCTGCCTAGAATGTCCGCGAGGGCGTATGACAGTATATAAAGAAAGAAAGGGAAGGAAAAGAAATAAAGATCCCGTTGATTTGTTTGTTTGTTTATATTGGAGTTTTACGGCCCATGCAACATTATTTAGATAATTTTTGAGCCTATCAGTTTACCTATCCACACTTTTCCTGGGCAAGCTTATACGTAAGTGGTTAACCAGAACAGTGCACATTCTTTCGCCAGAAACTGACAACTGCCCTTCTTTAATCAGCGGAAGAGAGAGAATGACCGTAGAAAAGATTCCATGATCAATCTCCACGAAAGAATGTTGCCGACCCCGATATATATCGAACCAGCGTCCTCCTGATCATCAGTCAGCCGCGCATCCGACTGAGCTACCGATGCCTGTAAGATCCCGTTGATAAAACTACTATTAACCCATAAAATGCCAATCACGACAATTGCCGTCCGCTTTGCCGTCTGCTGGTTACCTTAAAAGTATTTTTTTTTCAAACACTGTGGACCCAGATCAGACTGCTCCTGTAGGAGACGCCGGATCTGGACCCACACTGTTTGCCTGTTTGTAAAAATATTTTTAAAAGTTTACAAAAAAAAATCAGCAGACGACATAAGCAGACGACATTTTCAGATGTAGTGTTTCTCGGCGTCATAAGGGTTAAACCTGACCAATTTAGTCAGGATCCTTTTTTAATTTTGAATTCAATGTGCATGGTTTCCGGGCGCCAGATACCTTTAACTTTGAATTTAATGTCCATGATTTCATGACACTAGATACCGGTATTAATTGAGGTGACATTCAGAAAAAAATGTATAATGATTAAAACCCTACCTCTTAACATCCACACCAAAATTAAGCAAACCAAACAAATAAACACTCTCTTATAAGCTGTCAGAAACATTTTAATTTACTATCTAAGCCGGAATAATGAAAACTGATATTGTCGATACTGCATGTTATATAGAACGCGAATTAATTTCCAATGAGTGACTTTTGCTATTGGCTCTCTAGGTGGCATGCGACACTATATTACATGCACAACAGAGAAATACTATGATTTCTAGCAGACATAATCTTGGTATTTTTGCTAAGAAGAACTATTCCTCTTAGCCGGGGAAATAAATCTCTTCAGCTGAAACTACTTTATGTACAAGATACAAAATACCGCTTGTATAGTGAAATCGTTATATTCAAACGCGGGAAAGTTTCAGTCACGTCGACGTTATTCTTAACATCATCGCAATGGCGTCTGGGAGGATATGAACAAACGTTCAAAATGCATGACGTTTGTGTCGGATGCAACGTTGATACAAAGAAAACACGGACATGACCATTGAATTAAAAGTACATTTAGCTTTCTTATATCTCCGATTTTACTTGTTTTTCGCTGAAACTCTTTGTTTCTTCTATATTGTTTTTCAAAACTGTTTTCAGCGCTTTCAAAATGGCGCCCATCCAGATTTTCTTCCAGCCAGCTTCTGTACCACTACGACGATTGAACCGTAAACATGAGCTGTAAACAGTCAACTGTATGGATCCAAACTGACCTAAAAGTCTATGGAAGTGCATGTAATATACACTTTACTCATTTTTCTTATTTGAAATATTGGATTTATAAACCTCGGCAGGTAAAACAATCCGTTAAAGAAACTCGTGCTTCGTACTCGTTTCTTTATCAGATCGTTTCACATCTCTTTGTTCATAAATCCCGTATTTCAAATAGGAAAATGAATAAACTCTCTCTCTCTATATATATATATACAGTTGTTGTCTAAGTGGCGACCTTTATTTATCGACCTTTGGAGCAATTAAGCATTGAATGAAACATTCAGAAACACCAGAATGAAAAGAAAAACAAATCAAGCTTTCTCGGTCAGACTAGCTAGTTTCGCTCTGGACTAAACAAGTTTGTTTTTGGTCCTCATTTCAAAATGGAGATATCAGATTCAATCAGACTAGCTCATTAGGATGGCAATTGGGTGACTTCCTTACACACTGCAGACGCATACTTCCATATTCTAATTCATCGGAGATCGCGTCGATATCTACGCTTCTTTTTCAAAGGGAAAGTGTATCAGTTCCGAGCTCTCCCATTCGGTCTCCCCGTACATCAACCATAGTGCAGTTTATATTTTACTTTTGGTCCTTTGAGATCAGCGTGAATATTCTGAGAAATCGGAAATAAATTATTGGTTTAGACTCATATTCTAGACAGGTTTTTAATTATTTGGACCCCATTTTGATTTATACCAGTCTTTGAATGGACTGCCTATTCGAAAGTCGCAAAATTGCAGTATGTTTCCTCTGGCTTTCTTTGCCGGATCATTACAGGGTCACTGATGAAGCTTTATTAGCCGAAACTACGTATGACCCATCTTCTTTCTTATGAATGTTTTCATTGCTCTTAAAGGAACTCATTTTTGATTTTTATTTGCCTTCACTGCAGCTGGTGTTGTGCCGTGTGGCGGCCGTAAAACGTCTCCCCGTACATCAACCATAGTGCAGTTTATATTTTACTTTTGGTCCTTTGAGATCAGCGTGAATATTCTGAGAAATCGGAAATAAATTATTGGTTTAGACTCATATTCTAGACAGGTTTTTAATTATTTGGACCCCATTTTGATTTATATCAGTCTTTGAATGGACTGCCTATTCGAAAGTCGCAAAATTGCAGTATGTTTCCTCTGGCTTTCTTTGCCGGATCATTACAGGGTCACTATTGAGGCTTTATTAGCCGAAACTACGTAGTATGACCCATCTTCTTTCTTATGAATGTTTTCATTGCTCTTAAAGGAACTCATTTTTTATTTTTATTTGCCTTCACTGCAGCTAGTGTTGTGCCGTGTGGCGGCCGTAAAACGTCTCCCCGTACATCAACCATAGTGCAGTTTATATTTTACTTTTGGTCCTTTGAGATCAGCGTGAATATTCTGAGAAATCGGAAATAAATTATTGGTTTAGACTCATATTCTAGACAGGTTTTTAATTATTTGGACCCCATTTTGATTTATATCAGTCTTTGAATGGACTGCCTATTCGAAAGTCGCAAAATTGCAGTATGTTTCCTCTGGCTTTCTTTGCCGGATCATTACAGGGTCACTGATGAGGCTTTATTAGCCGAAACTACGTAGTATGACCCATCTTCTTTCTTATGAATGTTTTCATTGCTCTTAAAGGAACTCATTTTTGATTTTTATTTGTGTAAGTCCTTATGTATTCCATCGGGTCCTCAAGACAGTGTTGATTCACGACCGTCGCCAAGGTATTCAAGTTCATATTTCAAATTTGTGCGGATTTATTTTGACATAAATCTTATACGACAAACTGCATACATTGTAGTTAACCCAATCCCGCTTGATAACTTTGCTTCCCGCTTTAATTGCACGCCGGTGGGTCAGGCCTAAGATTCTATGACAGTTCCAGCGTAAAGACATGCTTATGTAATGTTGGTTGGTACCTGATGTTCTGTCTCTGGTTGAGCTCATCGGAGTCTAACTGTTGGTTTTCTTTTACTCCAGCATTTCAGTGGTTTGTTGCTGTCCAGTCCTCACCGTTGTTTCATCTCTGTGATTGTTTGATTTTTATGTTCTCGGAGTTATTGCACTGTGCACTGATGAGGTAGGAAGCCTCTTCAAGCAGACTGAACAAGTTATTTGTCTAAGGGGAAGCAAGGACGAGAATTGCCCCCACCCCACCCAACTGACTGTTCCAAGGCGGTTCTTTTGTCGCGGTTTATTTTTGGTTTGGGCATTGGACATTTTGTGGGAAAGCAACTGTCCTTTTGGCTTTCCGCTATTGATGTTTTCATTCGGGTCTAGTTATTTAATGTTTGTGTTTCTTTCCCTTTGGTGTCTCTGATGGGAGTTGTGGGTTAATTGTATAGATTCCTGATCATTTCCTTTACTTCTGTATATTGTGGACGATTGGTTATAACCTTCGGTTATAGAGTCCCTATCATGCCTTCACAGCAAGAAACTCCTGGTAACTATCCTTGATATGGGGTTCATTCCCAATTGGGAGAAATCAGAACTCACTTTAGTTGAGGATTTCAATTTCCTAGGTGCTCGATTTAGTCTTCGATATGCTCAGAGCGGTCCCTCTTTTCAGAAGGCCATGACCAAGTTGCTGAAGGCCAAGGATGCCTCAGCTCGTCAATTTCTTTCAATTCTGGGTCGGATGGTACACATGGCCAATCTTTTGTCAGTAACATACAATTCTGTGTTGGATGGTTTCCATGGTCAATCTTTAATCCCTAGAGAGGGCTTTCAAAAGACCTCTTCAGTGGGAACTCAAAGAGAGATGATGACAGAGCTTGGCTTTATGGGACGATATAATTCCATGAGGTTCTGGGTTTGTAAAGCCAGTCTGTCAGTGGACTCGCAACGAGTTGCTGATGTCTATGTCCCCTCTTCATCCCCACCTGTCAAAACTCAGCACATCAATGTGCTGAAGATGACGGCAGTTAGCTCTTCAGGCATTTGCTTCTCACTTTCAGGGTCGTTCTGTACTGCTGATGACGGACTGCACCACCGTGTCCGCGTATATCAACAGGCAATGTGGGTCACACTCGTACAGTCTCTGCAATTTAGAGGTGGATGATGCATTATGGTGTGCCAAGAACAGAGAACACACCAGGACAAGACATCTCCACGGGAGACCCAATGCCCGGGCCGAGTGTTAGTCGAGGAAAGGGAACAATGTTCAAACAGAATTGTCCCTAAATCAGCAATGGCTGACTGGATCTTCCGGATCTGGGATTCTCCCCACCATACGTCTGAAAAGGAAGTTGCAGCTGTTTGTATTACCTGTTCCAGATACAAATGCATATGCAAACGATGCCATGAATCTGAGTTGGAAAGGTTTGTAGGCGTATGCCTTTCCTCAATTCCCTCTTTTTTTCTTTATACGAACAAGAGTCAGGAAAATGAATTGAGAGTTTGTCTGATAGCCACTTGCTGGGAGGGACAAGCTTGGTATCCTCTTTTGTTGCCTCTACTGAAAGTTCTGCCTCTGTGCTTACCAGCAGGGAAGGATCTATTATGTCAACCTATTTCCAAAATGTTGCATCCAACCCCTCACGTTTTTCGTCTTCATGCCTGGTTGCTAGGTAACAACAGATGTAAGCCTAAGGCATTTCTAACTCAGTTGACAGACGCGTCTTTACAGCACTAACAGTTTCTATGACTACAGGTGAAAGTCCTGGCTGAATTGGTGTTTCAGCAGGAAAGTTGATCGCTTCAATCCTTCTGTGAATGAGTTAATGGAATTTCTGACTTCTCTTCATGAGAATAATGTTTCTCCTGCTACCGTTAAGGGCTATCGTTCTGCAATTTAAATTACACTCAAGAAGATTTCTAAGGTGGAGTTTTCTAACCATTCCATCTTATCTGATGTGGTACGTAATTTTGAGCTGGAGCGTCCACTGACAAGGTCTCATTTTCCAAAATGGGATCGTGCTATGGTACTCTCCTCTTTGACAGGTCATCACTTTGAACTGTTCGAGTCTTGTGTAGAGAATTAACTTTTAAAACAGTTTTCCTTACTGCTCTTACCACTGGACGTAGACGCAGCGAGGTTCATGCCTTTTCTGTGGCTGCCGTTCAGTTTACAGACGAATCTGTCAGCTTATGCACAGTTCATGGTTTTCTTGGTAAAAACCAGCTTCATTCAGTTGTGATCCGTCAAGTGGCTATTCCCTGCCTTAGTGTCCTTTCAGAGCTCTCAGGATTTATATTGACAGGGTCAGACACAGGTGGAGGGTCCGTAAGAGACTTCATTTCTCATCTAGATTCATACGAAAGAAATGTACTACTCTTTCTAGGTGAATCGTTCAGTATGAATTTAACAGCCTGGAGTTTGTCTCTGTTAATGCTCATGAAGTCAGGGTTCTAGCTTCTTCGTTGGCTTGGTCTAATAAGGTGCCCTGGGAAGAAGCTGTTAAGGCCGGTTTTGGACCTCAGAGACTTTTTTTTATTACATTTTATTTGAGAGATACCTCTTCTGCGGCTACTAGCTTGGCCAGTTTAGGCCCCATGGTTGCAGCATAATTAGTGATTGTGCCTTCTTCCTCTACAGTAACCAGTTGGTTTTTGTTTCATACATGTACATGTTCGGTTGTATATACAGTAAAATTCCTATATTAAGACCACATTTGGGACTGTTCAAAAGTGGTTTTGAACAGTCCTAGAGGTGGTTAATGACCAGAAGACGATGTTTTCAGAAAACACAAAGAAAGAATAACTGTACGCTTCTCAGTTAGATTTTAAAATCAGATTTAGTCTTAATTTTAGGTGGTGTTAATAGCGGAATTTTACTGTAATTGTGAAACTAGGTTTTTTGTGTTTTTTTTTTATGCCTGTACAGTGTCGCTTACTTATATATACATGTACCTAATGGTGAAACTAAGGTTTTAAGAGCGTAAAACATTAGAGGTCAAACGTTTTGTCTATCCGTTTTGGGTATTGTTTCGCGGCCTGAGACTTTGCAACCCTTTTCCATGGTCATTGTCTCAACGGTGATTTTTTTTTTTTTTTTTTTTTTTGTTCTTGCCTTGGTAACTTTATTCTTACTTAGTCCGACCATCCCAATCAGCACTTTTCAGATGTAGGTTTAACGAAATCAATCTAGAAAATTTGATTTAATTTCCATATTTGTGAGTTATACTTACGATACATCTGAATCTTACTCCATCCACCTCCCTTCAGTTTACTTTCTGCGCCCACGGGCGTAGACTACGCCCACGGGCGTAGACTATCTAATGATGAATTTTGCTCCGGAAACACTTAAGGAAAGGTCACTGGTTGAATGATTTCCTTTTGACAGGTCATCATAGTTATTTGTCATAATTATTACAACACGGTTATTACCGGAACGCTGCCTTATGTTTATCACATGTGCATACATGAGTGCTCTCACGTTTGCAAAATAAACATATATTCGTGGTAACCATGCTGTTGACTTTGCCCTCATAATACACATCTAAGGTTTTTCATGTTTTTGTTAGACGGCGGCTGGAAGGATTTTTTTTTTTTCATTGGGTTAACCTAGAAGACGAAATGAAAGGTTAACCTAGAATGCGAAATTAAAAGATTAACTTAGAATGCGAACTGAAAGAAACCGTAAATGTAGGCATGTAGTACGAGTAGTTGTAATTGATAGTAAAAAATCGGTAATTTTGATTTTATGTTACATTGGAGAAAGCATTCGGAAGTGCTTATTTGTAATCTGTGACTGTTATACACTTTCATGTTAACTGACACATTATAACAACATACTCGTGATAAGTCTTGTCATTTTCATTACGATAACACACCCGTGCGATATAGCGCATTTTTCTCATCTCCAAAATGGCTACTTTTCTAATGAAAATCCCTGATATTTTTCTTATAAATACTGCAAACATAGGTCGTGGGTGCTCGTTAGAACCGCCTCATTGAGGCGGTTCTAACGAGTGCCCACAACCTATGTCTTGGAGCAGAAATAAGGAAAATAATGCATACCCTCTTAAACCCCAGTTTTTCCTATATAAAGTGGGGTTTAGGGGGGTCTTCATTTCACGGACTTGTTCACGTGATGACTTTCCAGTCAAGGTAATTGAAGAAATATATGGGCTGCATTATGCTTCTACGCAGAGCTGAAACCGACCCGCCCGCACACGAGTACTGGTAAACGGCTTAGAGGATCTAAGCCTGCCCGGGCGAAGTGGTGCGAGTCGGCCCGTCCATGCTTATAAACCCTATTGGTTTCATTGGGCGGCAGGGCTTGAGATGTCATTTCATCTCAATGTCGGGTAAAAGTCCCACAAAATTGGAAACAACGTCCCCAAAATGACCTTTACAGTGTTGACGGGAACGTTAAACCTCAAATCAAACCAAATCAAAACTACACAAATTGGTGTGTCCTGGGCGTAGACTCAAGTTTTTGTAAAAGCCAATACTTTTTATAACTTTGTTTCGGTCAAATTGGGAGACACTTGTTACCAACTTCCAGTAATCGGTGCGTGCTTATAACATGTATAAAGGTCGGGACTGCCGGTATTTTTTTTTTTTTTTTGTCTGCGGTTGTCGGGTGAACCGACCTTAAAGCATTATTCATATGTATCGTAGGTATAACTCACAAATATGAAAATTAAATCAAATTTTCTATCGCTTTGTGATCATTCTTTTGTCAGTCGCAGTAGTATATACATGCAGCGTTGCATCTGTCGCCTGTTTTCTTAAGTTGAAAAACGCCAATACGTATCTGTTTAATAGAAAGTAAATTTCAAATCAATAAAAATGTGAATGGCATTTCTCAATTTCTCAAATCCTTTTTTCTCCGTTTGTTGTATTTAACAGCTTGCCAAATACATTACATTCTCAATATGCGTAAGCCAAAGGATATGCCTGCTTCCTTTCGTTTTTTTTTTTTTTTTTGTTTTTTTGTTTTTTTTCTTCTTCTTCTTCTTCTTCGTTCAGTTTAGAATATATATCAACTTGGTTAATAAATGAAAGTGAAATAGTAAATACATGGTTAGTGACTTTAAAAATAAAATACGTATAATCGGTGAGCCTTAGACAATTTTATATGGGCAAACTTCAGCGAGCCCCTATAAAACTGTCGCGGGCAACCGATTATATTTTATTATTAAAGACACTAATAATGTATTAAGTGTATACCACAATTCAAAACAATCAAGGTTTTGCAATAATTTAGCAAATTTGAGCAAAAAGACAGCAGATAGTGTTGCATGTTAAACGTCATTCAGTGCCATGGCGCGGACACGTAGTATAACGTGACCTCAATTAGTGCAAAGTTTTAAACGTCACCGCGTCACAGAGGCGTAGGAAACAACATTGACGCTCGAATAAAAAATTTTCAGCGCTTTACATTCTGTATGAAAACCTGCAAATAAAAAGTTTATTTTTGCTTTAGAAACTACCAACCACAGTAGCAGTGCGCAATTTCTCCAACGGACCATTCAAACCATGAAAGCCCGAGAAGGTAAGAATTTAGCTGAAATGTCTGAAAATTTGTTTAAATAAATATTGCAGAGATTATAAATTAGTAAGAAAAGGTCACTCAGAAAAGGCCACAATCCAAAAACGCTGCCGTCTCAAATCACCTATAGACAGTGACATGGTCCAACGGCACAAAGCCAAATAAAAGTTAAGACACTGCAAAAGAACGATCGCCTTTGGACGGTCAGTAGTGAAACTATTGGGGGGCTTCAACTCCGGAATTTATAGAGGATCTTATATGAGTGCTCATGTATTATTGAATTTATTAAACGAGTTGAGGAAAAGGAATAAAATGCGAGGCTTTGCCGAGCATTTTATCCCTTTTCCTCAACGAGTTTAATAAATGGTTGATATAGAGGATCTTATATGAGTGCTCATGTATTATTGAAATCATTAAACGAGTTGAGGTAAAGGGATAAAATGCGAGGCTTTGCCGAGCATTTTATCCCTTTTCCTCAACGAGTTTAATAAATTCAATAATACATGAGGACGAATGTAAGTTTCTATTTATCATATGACATTTAAAACGCATTTTATTCACGATTGTTTACAAAAATGTCAACATTCCGCCATTAGTAAACGCAACGTCGTTAAAGACGTCGTACATGTAACGTTACGGGACGTATCTATCTAATTTGCATATTTAATCCACTAGTGGATTATCGAAAATAGTACATGGCGTTATTACACTCTCAGACGCGACGTCATATGATAAATGAAATTTCAACCCCCGCCCCCGGTTCCAGTACAGTATCAAACAAAATTACAATAACAAATTGATCCGCATGGAGGCTTTCTAGCTCGACACTGAGTCATGATAAAATACATGGTAAAATGGTTATGTATAGATTAATATTATCATGAATCAGGGTTGAGGACTCAATAACAATCTGACGTCAGAGCAGAAGAAAACCACCAGTTAGATCACGGAGTGTCGAACCCAGGAAATATCCGGCTCCACCCTTCCCGAATTCAAAGGATTGAGGGTGGGACCGTCATAACAGAGTCCGGAGTCCGGCCAACCGCCGTGCAACCAAAGAGTGAGGCAAAGTTGTCCACTGTTAAAGGGTCGACAACCAAACACGCGGTCTGTCGCATAACATCCATGCTATACCCATTTTTCTTGTATTTAGCAACATTTTTTCTGAACTGACCAGAAAAATTATCACTACCTAGTATTCTTCTGAATTTATAAGTTAAAAATAAAACTCAGGTTCCGACAGTCCCTGTTGCAGAAGACTCTTCAAAGAACTGCCAAATAATGTCGTAATATCGACGATAAAATTTTGAAAACGTTTTGCACAGTTTATGATACCGATAGCCTTGTTTAAGAAGTTCAGCTGTTAAAATTCTGTTGCGATCATTAAAGTCATCAACATGACAGCAATTTCTAGCTAAACGAATAAGCTGAAACATAAACCCCATAAGGTATAGCCTTAGGGACGTCACCATCCATGAAAGGAAAATTTACAATTCCAAAGTTAAAATCATCTCTTTTATCATAAAGTTTGAAGAGACAGTACCATCAGAAGCAGTCAATAGTAAATCCAAAAATGGGGCTTCAGAATCATCAGAATTGGCCTTATTTAATTTTAATTCCTTTGGATAAATTCTAACAACCATTTGATCAAAATAAACATTATCAATGTTTAAAAGATCATCCAAATATCGAGAGGTAGAGTTAAACGCCTCAATGACATCGGTTTGTTTATTTTTAACAAGGGACAACATAATTTTTTTTTAATTACAAAACAGAAACAAATCTGCAACAAGGGGAGCACAGTTTGTTCCCATCGGAATACCAATCACTTGTCTACTACTCTCTCTTACACCAGCGTCTACAGAATTCATTTATGGAATCTACAATAATTTGTCAACATTTAGAAAAATAAATATTCGATGGAAATCTATATTTAGGTCCCTTGCAGTTTCGTTGCTTCTCCGGGTATAAAGACTTGCATGCTATTGTTTACACTTGCAAAGTAGTTTGGGTCGTAGTACCAAAGCGTTAATCCAAAATCATTAATCTATAGACAAAATGGCAAATAGCAATGTTCATATAAACAGGAAATTAGGGATCTGAAATGTAGGCCCGGTCTATAAATATGTTCTATAAAAGGGTTATCAGGTGGAAGCAAGGAATACACCACAGAACTGGAAAATATGAAGTATGCACGTTTTCTGGGCCAGACTAGCTAGTTTCGGCCAATTAGGCCTCATCAGTGATCCTCAAGTATTTTCCATTCCACAATGGAATCAATGATCCCAAAGGACAAGAAAATATAAACTACACTATGATGTAGGGCTGGGAGACTTTTTACGGCCGCCACACATTCCCAGACATCGGCTGTAGTGACGATAAATATGTTTTACAAAAAAGTTATAAACGGTCACTAGACGTATTATAGGTCAGTTGAAGGTATTGTAGATCACTACCGAATA
This sequence comes from Lucinisca nassula, assembly GCA_963580285.1. Classification (NCBI taxonomy): domain Eukaryota; kingdom Metazoa; phylum Mollusca; class Bivalvia; order Lucinida; family Lucinidae; genus Lucinisca; species Lucinisca nassula. The sequence goes on from OY757018.1 coordinate 22,798,068, forward strand.
TAGCGTGCAGTTATTTGATCCCGTTCATTAGGTAACTAGAATGGCTGATTGCGGAAAAATATGAATATGAGCCACGTCTTGCGAAAACCTGTTTTATGGAATTTGAAAACAACAAGGACGTAGATCAGTCGGCGCACCCATGCAGTCTATGAGACTATGAAGCACTTACTCTTTGCTGCTAGGATAGTACAATACCTCTAGTTTATAATATCATTAATTATACCTCACGTGACTTTCCAATACAAAACTCCCATAGGCCTGAGGGTGATAATTTTTGCAATCACCCGGCGATAATTTCGACAATCACATGCGCGAAATTGGGTGCGCGTATGGTTGGGTTTTTCTGTCAAGCTGGAGAAAATTAGTGTAAACCAAATATTTTAACAAAGTTGTGAAAGTTTGGTACAAAAATGTTTCTATTGATTTAGTTAAGAAAACTCATACCCATAATTTAGGGTTTTGTTCTGAAATAACGGAGTTATAAGCGTTTGGACTTCTGGATTTCTGTTTCACCACCTAACGTCGCTTATGTAGAAGCCGACATTATCCGATAATTTGGAATGTCATGTCATCAAAAGTCGCTTGTGAGCTGCCCTGTATTTTTCAATAAAAACCCTTACCATATTTATTAGTTTTATTCGGTATAATAAAATAAATATTACATTCCTGAGAGGGTGATAGTGAACAATGTCGCCCTTCGAAATATGAATATCAACTTCGGCTGCGCCTCTGTTAATATTCATATTCCTCAGGGTGACATCTTTCACTATCACCCTCTCAGGAACGTAATATTTATATAATAACGTCGCTTTTATTTAAGTGGATAGCATCATGTCATAAAAATTAACTGACCACAGCACGTGTAATAATGTAAAAGCAATGAAATTACCGTTCATGATCGTTAAACTTGCTCAGCAAATTTTGACGATGACGCCCAAAGGCTCCATATAAACTTCATTCTAATGGACTAACATATCTTAAGCGACATCTGATTGGATAATGTCAAAAATCTACGACAGTATATTTTGCGATATACTGTCGGAAAGCCGACGTCATCACGTAACGTCGCTTTTCATTGGCTTACATTTGGTTTTATGCACCTCACAGCGCTTGCCGTTTTGTGCAAAATAGTACAGTTTTTAGTGCATTAGAATGGGGATAACTGTATGGCAAAATTGTCATTTGGAGAGGCAAATCGTCGGTTTTACGGTCGCAAATTCCGTTTTACGGTTTCGCTAACGCGTCACCGTAAAACGAAATTTCCGACCGTAAGACCCCCGAATTACCGCCCAAAACGACAATTTTGAATACAGTAATCCCCTAATAATATGAACATAGGCAATGTCTATAGGCGAGCTCGCAAATTCACTAAGCTCTGAAGAACCACAATTTTTGAGAATCTAACTAATCATTAGTAACATGGTATACCAAGTGTGATAACTATTCAATATATATCAAAGTAACTTGGGCTGCTGTGTAAGAGATTATTTCAGAATATGGGTCTAGACAGTACCATTCACTTTGATTTGAAAATATTGAATGCAAAAGCTATACTCAAATTGTAACATCATATTAAAAGTGGTGCTTCAGCTTGCATTTAGCTTTGTCGCCAAAAGCAACAACCAAAAAACTATAGCAGAGTCGATTGGGGACCAATCGCCAATATCCGCACTTTTAAAATAAGGCTCAAGAAATGTGAATTTGACCTTTTGACCTCGACTTTTGACCCCAGAGGTCGCAGCCTGCATCCGAAATCTTATGTGGAATATACACAATGTAGGTAACCACCCTGCCAAATCAAGCACTAATAGACAACCGGTGTAGGAGGAATTCGGGCAACGAGGAAATGTGTACGTACTGACAGACTGACTGACGGCTGATTGGACTAATCACAGTTTTCTGGACTTTTATTCTGGCGGAATTACAGACAGACAGAACGACAGATGGTCCCGATCACAGAATATCCGTTTTTTTTTTTTCACGGAAAAATGCGGATATAATGATTCACATAATATTCATTACGAAAATACGCCTGTGCAAATACAATATATTATTTTCCGCCGAAAAACGTCAATTTTAACATGAGGCGGTTCTAACGAGTACCCACAATCTATATATTACAGCAGAAATAAGGTTAACCCCTGTAAACCTCAGTTTTACTATATAAAAGTGGGGTTCAAGGGGGTCAAAATTATATATGTGTGTTTTCGTGATGGTTGGTTAGCACTGAGTCCATGTACAGTGTGATATGACAGGAGTAATTTCAGTATTGTGGAGCAACAGTAGCTTTTTTGAAATCGCAAAAAACACATAAAATTTGTGGAGGCTAACATAAAAACTATCTATGCAAAGGGTCAGTCTGTTATTCCATATGTTTATGAAATGATTTTAAAGGGTTTTCTTATTGTATTTTGTTTGCCATGACAACCAAGTAAAAAAAGAACTTGGCAGAAAAATCATCTGCCCAGTAGTGGACCACTCAGAATTTCTGTAAATGTTTTGTTCAAATATCTGCAGTGAGTTGTGACCTAAAATATCAAAGTGTCGTTTATTTTGTGTGTGTGTGTGTGTGTGTGTGTGTGTGTGTGTGTGTGTGTGTGTGTGTGTTTTTTTAGCTCACATGACCGAAGGTCTTGGTGAGCTATTGTGACTGTGAGATGACCGGCGTCGTCGTCCGTCGTGCGTCGAGCGTGCATACACTTTTCCTTGTGAACACTCTAGAGGCCACAGTTTTGGGCCCATCACCATAAAACTTAGTCATAATGATCACCATGACAATATCTCGGTCAAGTTCAAATGTTGATCATGTCGGGTCCAAAAGTAGGTCATTAGGTCAAATCATAGAAAAAAACATTGTGAACACACTATAGGCCACAGTTTTGGTACGATCGTCATCATCAATTTACCCAGAATGATCATCTTGACAATATCTCGGTCAAGTTAGAGTATGGGTCATGTCGGGTCAAAAACTAGGTCAGTAGGCCAAATCATAGAAAAAACCTTGTTAACACTCTAGAGGCCACTGTTAACTAATTACCTCCCTTATTTTCACAAACTAAAAATAATAGAAGTAAAACGGTGTATATTTAGTTCACCTCTGTAGTATAATTGATAGAGCTTAGGACTCTGATTCAAAGGGTCGGGAATTCAAAATCCAATCGAGGAACCTTTTTTAGCTCACCGTCACGTAGTGACGAGGTGAGCTTTTGGCATCACTTTTTGTCCGTCGTGCGTGCGTGCGTCCGTACGTGCGTAAACAATTTCTTCAAACGACATCTCCTCCTAAACCAGTGATCGGATTTTGACCAAACTTCAAAGGAATGATCCTTAGGTGGTCCCCTTTCAAAGTTGTTCAAATGGTTCCGGTCCGTTGCACATATAGGTCACAGGAGCCAAAAATAGATTTTTTTCACCGAAAACTTTAAAAATCTTCTTCCCTGAAACTGCAAGGCCCAGGTCTTTTATATTTGGTATGACGCTTCATCTAGTGGACCCCTACCACGATTGTTCAAATTATAGTGCTGGGGCCAAAAATGCCCCCACCCCGGGGCCCTTTGGTTTTACATGGGCTTATATAGGGAAAATCTTTAAACAGCAAGGCCCAGGTTTTTGATATTTGGTGTGAAACTTCATCTAGTGAATCTCTATCAAGATTGTTTAAATCATAGCCCTGAGGCCAAAAATGCCCCCGCCCCGTGACCATTTGGTTTTACATAGGCTTATGTAGGGAATATCTTTAAACAGATCTTCTTCTCTGAAACCGCAAGGCCAAGGTCTTTGATATTTGGTGTGTAGCTTCATCTAGTGTACCTTTGCCAAGGTTGTTCAAATTATAGCCTTTGTTGATATTTGGTATGAAGCTTCACCTTTTTAGACTTCCCTCAACATTATGCACATTATAAGCCTGGTGTCAATAATGGCCCTCCCCGGGGCCCACTTGTTACTCTATGGATCAGGTGAGCGATCGAGGACCATCATGGCCCTCTTGTTTTTCTTTCTATTTTCTTTTCTTGTTAAAAGCATGTACCATTCATATCCCCCGCACAACAAAATTATCAGGGGGTGGGGTATTGCATTTGTTGTATACATATTGGGGTAATGTTCGAAAAGGTATAAACTATACCCATATAAGGCAGTTATGAAAGTACAGTGTTAAGATTTGTTAAAAAATAAATAAAATAAATTTTGGTCTGTAGTCCTGTTTTGTGTTTTCCTGGAGCTATAAAATTAGCAGGACAGTGTCACCTGGGTTAGTAAAATACACCTAAATTTTATTTAGGCCTTGGGATTTTTTTCATTATAGTTGATCACTTTAACCGTTTTTGTACCAAATGAAATCTTCTTCCTTACATATAGCAGGCGTCCACTTCAAAATTTAGGGGTGTCAGGTTGTGTTTTCTTAAAAATTATGCAGGATTTTTTTTACTTTTTGCAAACAGTGTAGGCCCTGATCAGACGCCGCGCGTTCTGCGGCGTCTGATCTGGGCCTGCACTGTTTGCCAAGTTACCCCTTTTGTGGTTTCTGATACTGAATTGGGTTAAGTAGTGTTATGATTCATACTTTAACACTTTCCTTGAAAACATTAAAATGGGCTTGACTGATTTTGCTTAAGAGGTGATCGTTTGCAAGATCGTAGGGAAAGCTACTGAGAAATGATTTGATCAGTTATTGGAAAGACCACAGTGGAGACCCTTTATGGTTTTACACCTGTGTGACAACGTGCATTCGGTATGGCCCGAGATGCTTCAAATATAGATTGTGTGCGCATGTTAGAACCGCCTCAGCCACCACAATCAATGTTTTTAGGAAGAATAAAGAAAATAACATGAATGCCTGTGTAATTTATAACAGAAATGACGTCGTAAGCCGTGACATAACGTCTTTACATATTTTCTATTACCATATATTTACATTTCCAGTGTAAAGTCAAATGTAAACCTATAGAAAACAATGTAGTTCATACTTCCACGAACGCATCGTGTGTCGTGATTTTCAGTGACGTCAAGTGACGTCGGTCTAAATCATTGTTCTCTACGGGCGTTGTTGACGTCAACGCTGTTCCGCTCTTTGTAGAAAAAAACAGCGTGTAAATGTTTTTGAGCTTTAAAAGTTTGCTTTATACGCATCTTTTCGCCCAGTGATGAGGGGCAAAGAATGTACATATAAAAAATAGACTTAATTTTGTCTGCTTGTCATGAAAGTATGAGCGACAGCGGGTCGCTAGTAAAGTTTACACGAATCCCTTCGGGGTTTATTTACTTTGCACGCGACCCACTGCGTTCATACGTTCATGAATATAGCAGAAAAATAAAATCCATTTCTTAAATAACGTCATAATAAATCATATGACCTCACGTGTATTCTACCACTTGTCGGCAATAGCCAGTAGTAAAAGTGATAAATAACCGGGCGGAAGAGCGCGACGCGAAATGCCGCCTTTTTTTTAATCCCGATTCATGACCGTCATTCATTGTTACCTTGACATAAGATTGTGTTTAAGAAATAGATCAGCTCTAACTGTGATTTGTTGAGTAATAAATCACAGTTTGGAGGTCAGTTGTAAAGTAGGTCAAATCTCGAGCGCGTAGCGCGCGTGATTTGTCTGCTTACAACTGACCGACAAACTGTGATTTATTACTCAACAAATCATAGACTAGAGCTGATCTATTTCGATTCTAACACGCTGAAAATCGCCAAAAGTGTTGTTGTTTCCTTCAAAATCTCACAACCTTTCGCCATTGTTAGAAGAAATTCCGCTTAAATTATCGACTGAAACACATGCAATTATGTCCTTTTCTTACGTTTTCGATGCGAGAAAATGACGTTACACCGTCTAACGTCAAGGAAATCGACTAGTGACGTCATAAATCGGCAGTTTTTAATGACGTCACTCGTCACGTTCTTCCGAGCTGTGATTTATTGCAGAATGAAACACAGTTATTTTCCATTGCTTATATAGGCGCGCTGTGTTAGAATACGTCGTTTTCTTGTATCAGATGTGTTATAAAAACAGGTAAACGCATGTGATTGGCGGGATTCATTTAAACAATGGCGGAAGATAGGATGAATCTGAAGGAATCAATAGCTTTCTCGTCGACTTTTAATGTGATAGAATCGTAATAGATCAGCTCGGGTTCCGTGATTTAATGAGTGATAAATCACTATTTGTCGGTCAGCTGAAAGAAGTCAAATAACTCGTGCTACGCGCTCGTGATTTGATCTACTTTACAACTGACATCCGAACAATGATATATCACTCAATAAATCACTGCCAGAGCTGATCTGTTTCTTAAATTGCACGTGGTTACTGGTGCGTAAGGTCACGACGCCGACCGTGACAACCCTGTATTTTCTTTTTGAAATTCTTCGGCAAAAAAAAAATCCACATCATTTGCACAAGTCCGTGCAATGAACACCCTTCCAAACCCCACTTTAAATAGAGAAAACTCGGGTTTACGGGGATATACATTAATTTGCTTATTTCTGCTCAAAGACATAGGTTGTGGGTACTCGTTAGAACCGCCTCAATGAGGCGGTTCTAACGAGCATCCAGAACCTATAAATAACCTATAAATAAGAAAAATATAGATTTTCGTCTGAAAAGCAGCCGTTTTAGGGATATGAAAGAATGCACCATGCCACACGGTTGTGTTATCGTAATGAGTTTAAAATTGTTATATGATAAACACAATCTTACAATCGTAGTCATTTCATATAAATTTATGAAACTCGCCGAAGGCAATGTAATGACCAACAACCACGGGTGTAAGATTTTCTGTCTAATAACGTCGCCTTTATCTAGTTGATAACGGCAATAAAGCCCGGTTTACAATCGTTATAAGATAAACAGAATCTTACACTCGTGATTATTTCATTTTTGAGCCGGTCAATTTACTTATCCACAGTTTTCCTGGACAGGCTTACACGTAAGGGGTTAACAAGTACAGTGCGCATTATTTCGCCAGAAACTGACAAAGTTCTGCCCTTCTCGAATCAGCGGAAGGGACTAGTTATGAGACTAGTAACACGTTTTCCCCCTTATTTTCGGCAGTTGCCGCGCCATTCCGTTTAAATCCAGTTTAAAACTGTAAAATGATAAACAGAATCTTACAATTATAGTCATTTCATATGAATTTATGAAACTCGCCGAAGGCAATGTAATGACCAATGACCACGGGTGTAAGATTTTCTGTCTAATAACGTCGCCTTTATCTAGTTGATAACGGCAATAAAGCCCGGTTTACAATCCTTATAAGATAAACAGAATCTTACACTCGTGGTCATTTCATTTTTGAGCCGGTCAATTTACTTATCCACAATTTTCCTGGGCAGGCTTATACGTAAGCGGTTAACCAGTACAGTGCACATTCTTTCGCAAGAAACTGACGGAAGGGACCAGTTATGAGACAATCAAACACGTCCCCACCCCCCACCTTATTTTCGGCAGTTGCTGCGCCATTTGCGCACTCGTACGGTTTTTATCTCATAGGTGAGCAAATGGGAGATCCAGCGAGCACTGACCTTACTATTTCAGAACGAACAAGACATATACTAAATTGCCAGCTGTCTAAAAGTGAAACCGGCATCTTCCTCAATATTGAACATGACCTTATTAATGTTCCAGAATAAGGGGCGCCTTTGAATGATTCCTGACCGAAACTGAAATGTGACCACCTTCTTAGCAGACACACGTCACGAGGGCAACGTCAATTCAACGTCGTTGCATAAAAGTCATGATGTTGCACGGACGTTGATATGACTTCACCATTACGTCATGTGCCTGCTGGGTTTAAACTGTGGAAAATGACATTATAACAAATATCTCACCATGTACATGTGTGCTTTTGACACTCAATCCCAACTTATAGCAATATTTTATATAACGCATGCTTTCAGAAGCATTTTATTTGCTTTCTTGCCATTTTTATCGCAGTGTTTATGAATACACCTGAAAGCAATCGCAATGGCAGAAGAACTGGTTTGTGGCTTTCACGTATATTTAGACACAATATACAGTGATGATCAATCTTCACTTCCATTTTGGTTTTAACCCATTGTATTCTGGTGGACTCTTCCATTGCTATATGTTGGTCAAATCCATTTGTTATTTTGTAACTTGGCAAAGATTCGCCCTCCCTGTCGGAGGTAGCCGGCAGGCATTACACCTGACGGCAACTAGAAAAGTTTTAAACGGGGAAGTAGAAGTTTTTTTTTTTGTTGTTGTTTTCTTCTTTTTATCTTTTGTTCTCAATTATAACAATATAAACCGTAGATTTTAGATAATTTATCAACGATTTTTAACTTGCTTTGACAATTTTAAACTTTGAATTTTACGATTGTTCACCCCCGACGGGAAAAAATGGCGGCAAACATGGCGGTTCAGCCGATGAATAAATTTGGGAGAAAGATATCAAACAGTCAAATCTCAGTGGAAGGAATGATGAACAGGGCCCAGAGCTTTTCCATACATACTAATGACTTTATTTTGAATAAAGTGAAAGCTTTGAGGAAGAAACTTACTCAATGTGAAAATGAACACATTACCTATCATATGAAGCCAAATAAAAACTTTGTTATGAAACTTAGTCCAGCAGCTTATGAACTAGCTAAGCTTATAGTTGTTGAACAGCTTTTTGGTGAAACATTTTTTAATGATTTTTCAATTTCCTCATGTATCAATGAAGATGAATGTCACAACCAGGTGGGATCTCTCTTTCGCATTTTCAACAAGAAAAAGGATGGATCTCAGGGAAATACACCGAAGTTCTCAGTTAACTTCTATCACACAACCTCAACCATTTTAGTCAATGGTAACAGAATAGACATTTTCGAACAGGAACTGTTTGACTGCAATTAAGGCGAAATGCTCGAATCTGGCTATAATTAATGAACAAATAGCTTGTGCCCTGTCCAGGGATGACAAATTATTTGCAGAAGATTGCAGCAGCGCTAAGCCAACCCGGAGTGAAACAGAACATGTAGGTAGTGGGGATTCTCTAAGAGAAATTGAACAAAAGCAGAGTACAACATCTGAACTTGATAAAATCTCCCATGATCCAGACAATTCAAATGTGACGCCGAATGACTATGGCACATATCTGCCCTTCTTGCGAGTTCCAGACAATAATCTGTGAAGAGTGCAGGGAATGGTTCCACTTTGAATGCACTGGAATTAACGCCCGGTCTGCCAACTTAATTCCGTCGGATGTGCCTTTCATTTGTCTAGTCTGCAATGACGGTATACTCTATGTCCCTACAGAACAATTAGAAAATACTCATAACACGGAAAAGGACTCCGTAATTGCACGACCCGCAGAAAAAGCAACCGACTGATGTCGGTTGATTTTCGAAGAGTGCCCTTAAATCACCGTGTCATTCTGTCATTCGGTCAGTCTGTCAGTCTGTCTGTCCGTCCGTAACCCGTTTGTGAAAATTGGTGATAGTGACTTAACCGCTTGGAATATTTAAACAATTTTTGGCATACTGATATATATCAATGACATCTAACCAATGAACTTGCGAAATATTACATTCCATTTAGTATAGCCTCGCCGAGACGAAAAATGTGAAAATTTTCGAACTGCTTCTCCTCGGAAACCGTTGGGCCGATTGAAGTCAAATTTCATATGGAGCCTCTATGGGATGGGAGAAACCAAAATTTGCTCAGGGGTCCAGGTCATATGACAAAAATGGCCGCCGAGCCATATATGGTCTGTCTGCCTGTCCGTCCATAACCCGTTTGTGAAAATTGGTGATAGTGACTTAACCGCTTTGAATATTTAAACATTTTTTGGCATACTGATAGATATTAATGAGATCTAACCAATGAACTTGCGAAATATTACATCCCTTTTAGTATAGCCTCGCCGAGGTGAAAAATCCGTAACCCGTTTGTGAAAATTGGTGATAGTGACTTAACCGCTTGAAATATTTAAACAATTTTTGGCATACTGATAGATATCAATCAGATCTAACCAATGATCTTGCGAAATATTACATTCCATTTAGTATAGCCTCGCCGAGGCGAAAAATGTGAAAATTTTCGTACTGCTTCTCCTCGGAAACCGTTGGGCCGATTGAAGTCAAATTTCATATGTCTATCTATCTATCTATCTTCTTATACTGAGTCGGTCATATTTGGCCATTACCTCAGTTGGGTGCGTAGCTAAATTTAGAATTTAGCTGAAAAAAAAAAAAGAGAAGTCACTGGATGAGTCCTTAAAACTATTTACAATCTGAATAACAGAGGTATACTAAAACGCATACCTCTGGGTCTCAATCTTACACTGTATGGGCTTTGAACTCCTCTGCAGTCTTAGCATTCACCACAGAAGAGGGAAGACTATTCCACTGGGGAATAGTCCTAGGGAAGAAGGAATTTTTCAGGGCATCACTGTAGGACTGGTACCTGTGATACTGTGAGTTGTTTACTTTTGATGCCCTTGTTCGAGTTGAAACTGTCACAGGGGTCAAGTATTTATCTTTATTAACGGCCACTGTACCTGAATGTATCTTATAGAAGAAGGTTAAAGAGGACTGCTCACGACGGGCCTCTAGGGACGGCCATTCTAGCTCGTTAAGCATGTCACCGACGCTGCTTCTATTGTGCCATCGTCGGCAGGTCCATCGAGCAGCTGTCCTCTGCACCTTCTCCACCTGCTGAATCTGAGTTTTAACATAGGGATGCCAAATGGGTGATGCATATTCTAGCTGAGGGCGAACCAATGTTTTATATGCAACATCCTTTGTCTGCCTAGGTGCAAAAGCCAAGTTTCGTCTAAGAAATCCTAAAGTCCTAGTTGCTTTTGATGTAATTTCTGAAACGTGTTGACCCCAATCAAGATCATCAGTGATGGTGATACCAAGATATTTGGCGGATTGAACCTGCTCCAAGATTTGCTGGTGTAGTTTATAGTCAAACTTAATTTGTTTGTCAGGAGGGTGTCGCGACACCCTCATTGAATGACATTTGGCCACATTGAACTTCATCTGCCAATCGGCCTCCCACTGTGCTAGTTGCTTCAGGTCATCTTGTCGAATAAGACAGTCAGAAGAAGAATATATATTCCTATAAAGGACACAATCATCAGCAAACAAACGGACAGATGACCTGATGTTATCAGGGAGATCATTAATGAATACCAAGAAAAGGACCGGTCCAAGGACCGAACCTTGGGGGGACACCAGATAAAACAGGGACTGGATCAGACGCTTGGCCATCAAGTACAACTTGTTGTGAGCGCCCTGAGAGCCATGAGCTAATCCACCTGTGTGTGGATCCTCTTATCCCATAGTAATCCAATTTATACAATAGCCTCCTGTGAGGTACCTTGTCAAAGGCCTTAGCGAAGTCCATGATAATCAAGTCAGTCTGTTTGTGGCCACGGTTTGTGGCCCCATCCAGATTGCTCACAATGTCATGGTAAAACTGAACTAATTGAGTTTCGCAAGACCTTTGACTTCGGAAACCATGTTGACAGTCAGCAAGAATGCTCTCAAAGGCTAAGTGCTTGTTGATGTTACTAACTATTATATGCTCCAGGGTTTTGCAACAGATGCATGTTAGCGACACTGGTCTATAATTTGCTGCATCGTATTTTTCTCCTTTTTTATAGACCGGGGTAACATTAGCTTGTCGCCAGTCATCTGGTACAGTGCCCTTGGCGAGTGATTCATTGAAGATAAAGGCCAGCACAGGTGAAATTTCAGCACCACATTCTTTAAGCACCCTGGCATTCAGGTCATCCGGCCCAGATGCCTTATGTATTTTGAGCTTACCTAACAGTTTGGCGACCCCGTTTGGGTCAACTGTTATGTCCCCCATTGAGGGGAACTGACTATTACCTTTAGTTGGTAGCTCACCATCAGTTTCACGCGTAAATGCAGATTGAAACTGTTTGTTACATATGTTGGCCTTATCGCGCGAATCTGTTTTGAGAATACCGTTATCTAACGAAGTGATCCCAAAGGCTTCCTTTTTCAGGGACTTTACAAATGACCAAAACTTTTTTACTTTACCATTCTTCTGGGGACTGTCGGGATCTGTATTATCATCCTCAAAGGTGAAGATGCTGGAAACATGCTTCCAATATGCATCTCTTATTACCTTTTGTACATGTGCTCTGAACCTTTTGTAATGGCTCTTAACGTCAGGGCTACTAGACTTACGAGCACGAAAGTACATTCGATTGCGTCTTCTAATTAGATGCTTGATCGTGTTGTCGATCCAAGGAGCACTATGCTTTGTTTTGGTCATTTTCGTTGGAATAAACCTTTTCATAGCCGGGTTAATTCTGTCTTAAAATTGACCCACATGTCGTTAACTGACATGTGCGAAAGGTCAGAGGAAAGGAACGAATCTCTATGGGATGGGGAAAACCAAACTTTGCTCATGGGGTCTAGGTCACATGACCAAAATGACCGCCAAGTCATATATGGTGTGTCTGTCTGTCCGTCCGTAACCCGTTTGTGAAAATTGGTGATAGTGACTTAACCGCTTGGAATATTTAAACAATTTTTGGCATACTGATAGATACCAATGACATCTAACCAATGAACTTGCGAAATATTACATTCCATTTAGTATAGCCTCGACGAAAATGTGAAATTTTCGAACTGCTTCTCCTCGGAAACCGTTGGGCCGATTGAAGTCAAATTTCATATGGAGCCTCTATGGGATGGGGCTAACCAGCATTTGCTCATGGGGTCCAGCACACATGACCAAAATGGCCGCAAAGCCATATATTGTCTGTCTGTCTGTCCGTCCGTATAGTATAGCCTCGCAGAGGCGAAAAATGTGAAAATTTTGGAACTGCTTCTTCTCGGAAACCGTCGGGCCGATTGAAGTCAAATTTCATATGGAGCTTCTTTGGGATGGTGAAACCAAAATTTGCTCATGGGGTCCAGGTCACATGACCAAAATGGCCGCCAAGCCATATATGGTAAAAACCCTTCAAAAATAGTCTTCTCCAGAACCACTGGGCAGATTTTCACGAAACTTGATAAATGGCATCTGGGACGTAGGCCTATCATAAATTGCTAAAATGGTGACCCTGGGTTGACCTTGACATTCTTTGTGCCTAGGTCAAACTTTGACACATATGCTTTTGTATTGGAAAATGTGAGAATGCATTTTATCCTGCAAACGATTCAGAATACAGTACTAAAGTATAAGATATATTTTTGCTCCTTACGATTAGGGGCGCATTTATTGGGGGAACCGTTTTAGGTCCAGGTCACATGACCAAAATGGCCGCCATACCCATATATGGTAACACTCATAAAGCTAAAAGCATCCGGCGGGTCGTGCACTTCAGCTGAAGCACTGGTTTCTAGTGAAAATGCTGTATGGAAAGAATCACAATCTACATCAGGCATTGTAAATTCAAATTATGAGACAAACTCTGATCAAAAAGATAATACCAGTGAATCTTATTGAAAGAAGAGTAAGGCAAAAAAAGACAAACTTAAGTAGTAAGAAGTCTATGAGTTCTGAAAATCAAGAGTCAATTCTTGCTCAAAAATATTATATATCAAGCTTAGAGGGAAAAGTGAATGATCTAGAAAACACAGTGACACTTCTGAAGAAAACTTTAGATAAAAACTCTGATACCTCTTCAAGCATTATCCTTCAGGGTGTTGGTGCAGGATGAAAAAGGGGGCTTTTTCTAAACATGCAGACTCAACTGTCGGTATCGCAATATCAACTTCAAATTAGCCAGAGACCTCATGATGGACATTATATCCCTAGACAACCTGTGCCGATTATGAATCCAAATCCACATCCATATATGTTTATGCCCCCCTACAAACATAAACTTTGGCGTGAGTCATCCCCAAACCGCTATACACCCACAATAACCTATGATGGTGCCTACACCGATGCATATCCCGCCTATGCCAACAGTGGTGCATGTGATGCACATGCCTCCCATGCAGCCAGGGATGCATAGACCACCATCCTCACAGTATAGAACGTATAACAGTATTCCGGTGATCCAGCATCACCAATTTAGAGCAAACATACCTCATCATGGAACCACTCAACGACGGAAGCCATAAGCCCAGTCTCAGCCACCCAGTCAGTTTACTGAATCAGATACAGGTCATAGGCAACATCCCATCCTCTTAGCCAGGAGCCATCCTCCCCCTACTCAAGAACTAGTAACAATCCAAGTGGAGACCGAGCAGGTGACAATATCTGAAGAGGCAGAACCTGAGATAGTTACTCTGGATGAAAGCCGGGATGGAGAAAACTCTGTAGCCAGACAAACGGTTGAGGATTCAGTCTGTCATGGAAGCCCTGCCTGTAGTGAAGTAGAAATCCCCCAACACAGTGTTACGCCTACTAGTCAGGATAATGGTATGGACTTGAATAAATCATCCCACACTGAAAACAGTGTAAGGAAACCTCTTTACCTATTCCAAGCCTGAAAGAAATACCACCAGATGTGGAACAGCTAGAGAAAGTGGTGCTCGAAAGTCAGAACCGACTATGAAAATGGTGTCATGTAACATTGAGGGCGCTGGGTCCAACAAAGCCTATCTTCAAAAATATGTTTTGAAAATGAAATTGTATGCATTCAGGAACACTGGCTTTGGGAATTTCAGAAAACTGGTTAGGTGAAAATATTGAAAATTGTCTGTTTTTAGCTCGTTGTCATGACTCTAATGACAATCTGTCACATTCTAACATCCCAAGGGGAAGGTCCGGCGTAGCCATCTTGTGGAAGAATTCTATTGCCGTCAAAGTTTCAAAACTTAATGAACGTATTATGGCGTTGGAGCTGAATTTGGACATAAAATTGTGTCTTATCAATGTATATATGCCCACAAACAAACTAGGGTCCCAGTATGACTACAGAGAATGTTTGGACAATCTATATGACATTATTAGGAGATTTGAAACCTCGCATACGATAGTTCCATGTGGAGATCTGAACGGAACTCTGCTCCAATCCCGAAACAACAAACACGATATCATGCTTAAAAGTAGAAGTAAAACAAAGATCAGGAACAGTGCTTCAGCTGAAGTGCACGACCCGCCAGATGCTTTTAGCTTATGAGTGTTACCATATATTGGTATGGCGGCCATTTTGGTCATGTGACCTGGACCTAAAACGGTTCCCCCAATAAATGCGCCTTATCGTAAATATATCTTATACTTTAAATGGCAATTTATTTAATTGTGGTTTATACACAACATACTGTTTCTAGTATCACATTAGTATTATTATTGTCACTTCTGACTGGTAGAATATATTTTTGAGGTCCAATAATTAGTTGTGCAGACCATGATCAGAAGATTTCTGTTGCAACACTGGAACACCTGTTAACTGTTTGCTGGGCTTATCAGTAATATTTACAGACATAAGTTATGTTAAATTATGTAACTCCAGCTGCGAAGATACTTTCTGACCAGATCAAAGATAACTGGGAGTAAGAGTTATGTAATAAGAGATTATGAGAGTGCAATCAATTAGTACCAAGATGATCATAGAAGAGATTTGTCATTTGTGGCCTGGATAGGAATATGAACAGTGGTCTTCAGACTAGCTCAATATTTTTTTCTTTTCTTTTGTGATTTAACTTTAATTATTGATTGGATACATTACTCTGAAAAGGATTATCTTACATGCTTTAGTATCTCAGTGTACTTTTACACAGAAATTGTTTATTTAACAATTTCATTGTCATCATCTCATTTTAAACAGTATCAGTGTGCTGACTCAATTTCTTATTTGGCATCACAGCATAAAGTGTGTTATCCAGGTCTCTATCTAAATCAGACATCTTTCAGTGAGATTTTAGCTAACCTTTGTAAAAAAAAAAAAAAATGGTAAAGCTGACAATACATTATGAACATTGCTGGTGCTGTATGCGGCGGAAGAAGTGTGTTGTCTCAACTTACTCATATAAGTACACCCCTATACAAGACTTAGTTCAATTGTGTGTCAGTGTCAGGAAAGAAGTTGCCTTGAACCACATCAAATAAGTTACCTCAGCCTCATCAGTGTGTCAGGGAAGAAGGCCTTGATCTGTTACATACATCAAAGATAAGTATTGTCATTGCTTTCCATTAGTTTTCAAATCGGCTGATTCTAAGAAAATCTTGCCTTTATTCTCAATGTACTGATGCACCAGTTTAGGCTGCAACAGAGCTTATCTTCGTCAACAGCATAAGGAAATCATTTGTCATTATATGTTAGAAAAGATACACTTTACTCACCATTGTCTGCCCACGGAAGAGTACTAGCTCAATAGGACCTAAACTTAGTGAGGACTGGGCTGCTAAGCTCCAAATCACTTGACAGTATAGCAAGATCATAGGTAGAATATTCAGAGGATAGCTTTGTTACATGCACATGAAAAGTCTTATTGTGACTCTTTAATTTCACTATATTCTAAATGCCTTGGTAAATGCTTGTCTTACAAATCAGTTCATGTATAGAATTCCGTGCAATTAAAGTGTGGGACACCAAGTTTTGCAATGGAAGTCAGGTAGTTTTGCTCAGAGTACTCCAGTTTTCACCAGCCTCTGAGTTACAATTGTCTTGTATCCCAGTTCATGTGTAGAATTCAATACAATCGATATGCAACTCTAATGTTCTCATACCAGGGTGAAATAAAGCATGGAAACCAAGTTCTGCAATGGAAGTCAGGTAGTTTTGCTCCGAGTACTCCAGTTTTCACCAGCCTCTGAGTTATAATTGCCTTGCATCCCAGTTCATGTGTAGAATTATGTAAATCGATATGTAACTAATGCTCTCATACCAGTGTGAAATAAAGTGTGGGACACCAAGTTCTGCAATGGAAGTCAGGTAGTTTTACTCTGGGTACTCCAGTTTTCACCAGCCTCTGAGTAACAATTGCCTTGTATCCCAGTTCATGTGTAGAATTCCATACAATCGATATGCAAATCTAATGTTCTCATACCAGGGTGAAATAAAGCATGGACACCAAGTTCTGCAATGGAGTCAGGTAGTTTTGCTCCGAGTACTCCAGTTTTCACAAGCCTCTGAGCTAATTGCCTTGCATCCCAGTTCATGTATAGAATTACGCAAGTCGACATGTAACTCTAATGCTCTCATACCAGGGTGAAATAAAGTGTGGGACACCAAGTTCTGCAATGGAAGTCAGGTAGTTTTGCTCTGGGTACTCCAGTTTTCACCAGCCTCTGGGTTACAATTGTCTTGTATCCCATGTCATGTTCTTAGCTGCAACAAGCATCATGCTAATCAGATTCTTTCCTTCATTGGGACTTGAGCCTGCTATAACATGCCTTCCTTCAGGGCTAGGTTGTGCCTTTATTCATATATGGATACATTCATGGATATTGTCTGAAATTCATCATCTGGGGTTAGCTTGATTAAGTCTGTATCTCGTACAGGCCTCTTTATGCTTCCATTTTCATGCCTCACTTCAGGGGTCTTCCCGTAAGATGCATAGCATTCACGCCTGATTCAGGCCTCATAGAGTGCACCGATCACGCCTCCACTCTGGCCTTCACTCGGTATCGGCCGTAAGATGCATAACATTCACACCTGAATTAGGTCTCATAAGGTGCCCCGGCACTGGCCTTTTCACTCGGGATCGTCTATCTATCACCAGTCAAGTCATAATCAGGGTTCTTCCCGTAAGATGCATAGCATTCACGCCTGATTCAGGCCTCATAGAGAGCACCGTTCACGCCTCCACTCTGGCCTTCACTCGGTATACTACCGTAAGATGTATAGCATTCACGCCTCCTCAGCCTAGAGACTGCTGCGTCACGCCTCCCCTCTGGCTTTTTCACTCGGGATCATCCCATCATTCATCATCAGTCAAGTTACCTCATATCAAGCATTCAAGACTGATCAAGCTCTCCCAGATTGTGACTTTGTGCATATGGTAATAATAAAATAAAAAAAGGAGAAGAAAGGAAGATATCGAACATATACTTTGATCATTCTGATTCACATCAGCGGGATGTTAAGCTGCTTCATTCAGAATATTATCAGACTTTGGTCTCCAAAGTGCAGTAATAACCAGCATAAGCCTTGTCATTGTTGCAAACCTTAGATTTTCAAAGCTTCCAAATTTTACAGTGTATACATGATATGTCTTATTTTCCATCCTCATGAGCAGATTTTGCTAGCCAGTCAAGGTTTGTAAGAGGACAATTGTATCGATTTCTGATCAATTTGCCTTCACTTCTATTTTGTAAGAGCACACTAGTTTATAGTTATTCTGACAATGTTGAGAGAATCGATAAGCAGCACAATCAGTCCAATTCTAACAGTGTAAGACGATCAGTTGCACGGCTATGTCTCTTATTCAAACAGTCCAGAAGATCCAACTGCCTGGTTCAGTCTCAATTACCATATCAAGCAACCAGATTGCATAATTTAACTGTTTCTTCATATTCAACAATGACATACAATCATGGCTATAATTCTAATGTTTCCTACTATAACAGTGGAATAATATCAGCTGACAAGACTGTCTCAAATTCTAACAGTGCAACATGATCAGAATGTAAGGCTTATATAGTCATCAATTCTAACAGTATATGATACATGTACATGCTTGGCATTGTGGACTGATTAACCCCTTTATGTACCGGATGGAATCTTCCTCCTCATATATATCAGGAGTCCATTTCAACATTTAGGGGTGTCAGGATGCGTTATCAACAAAAATTTATTTGGAAAATGACTGAACTTTTGGCAAGCGGTGTAGGCCCTGATCAGACGTCCTGGGCCTACACTGTTTGCCAAGTACCCCTTTTGGGGCTTCAAATATTAAATGGGTTGAATTCCAATCCAATAATTGTAGGGCTAATTCAACAACTATGTACATGTATGTGTGGACAATCTCAGAAAACAGTCATAGAGCCAAAAATTGGTAGTTGTCCTAGTACCATATTTATGATTATTTGTGTCAGTTTCAGAATGGAGCAATCCTGGTGGTTCTAGCCTGGTCAGCTATGGCTTATGCAGTTGCTTTGGATGCCAAACATGATGAACTAGAGTAAAACTTGAACAGAATCAAAGTCCACTTGACAAAGAAGCAGATTTTTCCTCTAATGTGACATGAATGTTATTTCCCATTAAGGGTGAAGCCACTATTTACATGTAAACTAGAAATTGTGGATTTAGAACAACAACTTCCAGAACAAGTAAAGATTAATATACATTGAACTGGCTCTATGCCAAGACAGAATTTAGGGTTATGCAGATATTTGACTCAATAAACATCCATATTTTGTAGTAGACCGAGTATGCCCCCTTGGAGTATGCTTGCATTACCTGGTACCTGGCAGGCACGCAGCGCTGGATTAGAGTTGAACAATTTAGTTAAGGAAAGAATATTCAGCATTGTGGTCCTGCTGGGAATCCAAAGAGGTGTATTGGTCTGAAATCATAGCTATAATTGCCGTAATGTTCCTGAATATGATACAGAAAGGCCTAAGCATGCAGCGCAGTCCCGATCAGACTGCTCCTGAAGGAGAGTCTGGCCGGGTTTGCACTGTTTGTCATTCCGTCTGAAATTTTTGGACTCCTTGCTGGATCATGAAACTGATTTGCTTAATTGCAGCAAGTTCTAACTGTAGAATTTTTAAGTTTTTACGGTAATAGTTTTCCTACAGCACATGCTGCTGTGGACAATGTTATCCTTGCCGATTGGTGATTTATAAAGAGTAAGACAAGTTTTGTATACACGTGTGAT
Organism: Lucinisca nassula; assembly: GCA_963580285.1. Taxonomy (NCBI): domain Eukaryota; kingdom Metazoa; phylum Mollusca; class Bivalvia; order Lucinida; family Lucinidae; genus Lucinisca; species Lucinisca nassula. Next base: position 22,817,779 of record OY757018.1, read on the forward strand.
CTGTGTTCAGGTGAGAAGCCTATAGGATTTGTTCAGTTCTAGCAATCAGTCCAACAAACATCATAGTTTTTTTTTTCTTTCAAAAAAATCAATATTCAGAGTATATGTATATTGAGTAAACACTGCTGTATCAGAAAAAAATTTGAATATATATTTATATTTGTAAACAGTAGATCGATCATATGACAATGATATCACATTAAAACATTGTGTCAAGTTTTTGTCAGCTTGCAATGAGGCTCAGTTCATTCATATTGAATGTTCAATTGTAAAAATGCGGCCCGACATTCTGTGGTAAGACGTTGACAAACGGGCACAGGTTTCAGAGTTTTTTTATAGATTTTTTTATCTCTGTTTTTCCTGGGCGAGTCGACCACACATTGACTATAGAGCCTTTGAAAGTATACTTTATGATATAATAGCTGTATAAACATGTTTTTCCAGTATTGTCACATTCCGTCTGGAAACACACACTGTCAGGCCTATAGATTAACCTCGCAATATGCACAAAATTGTTTATTTTTAGTTGTTGTTTTGTATGGAAATGTCCATAACACACAGTTACCTTAGAAAACAGTCCTTTTGGCTTTCCGCTATTTATGTTTCCATTAGGGTCTGTTGTTTCATATTTGTGTTTCTTTCCCTTTGGTGTCTCTGACTGGAGCTGTGGGTTAAATGTATCGATT